>VXBA01005645.1:0-10239 GCA_013399895.1 Serilophus lunatus
AGCGGGCCCTGCTGCGGGCCCGGGGTGAGGGGCGTGGGGTCGCCTCTTCCTGAGGTCTGGGGCAGCTCTGCCGGGAGGAGGGACTGTGGGCGCTGGGCCTGTGCAGTCCGGAGGGGAGAGGGCGGGTCGGGGCCCTGGTCAGTGCACAGAAATGTCTCCGAGGTAGGTCCAGGGGGGGCTGCCCGACTCTTCTCTTGGCGGTGCCCAGCGACAGCACGGGGAGCAGTGGCCGCAAACTACAGCACTACCTCACCACGGGGAAGAACTTCTTTACACTGGTGGCGACAGAGCACTGGAACAGCTGCCCAGGGATATGGTGGAGTCTCCCTCTCAGGAGACATTCCAAACCCACCTGGACACGCTCCTGTGCCCCCTTTTCAGGTGGCCCTGCCTTGGCGGGAGGTTGGACTGGGTGGTCTTCAGAGGTCCCTTCCAACCCTCACAATTTGTCAAAAGGAAAGCAGGAATTCTTCACAGGAGGATTGGTTAGATACTGGAACGGGCTGCCCAGGGAGGTGTTGGAGTCACTGCCCCAGGAGGTGTTTAAGGAAAGACTGGATGTGGCACATGGAGCCATGGTCTGGTTGACGAGGTGCTGTTCAGCCTTAGGCTGGACTAGATGATACCAGAGGTCTTTTCCAACCTAAATGATTCTGTAGTTCTGTGAAAACAACCAGGCACGTTCTTCCTGCCCACTTATTGGCAGCACTAACTAACGAGTTCTCCTTTGCTCTTTCCAGTTTCGCAACCAGTACGACAATGATGTCACGGTGTGGAGCCCGCAGGTAAAACCTGGATGCACTTTGCCACGGGGTTTGTAATTTCTAGGGGTTTCCTCCACCTCACAGCAGTGGTATCACAGTCGTGTAGGTTGTGCTTGGGTGCCTGAAGGTTCCTGCAGGCTGTTCCCCTCTCCCTTTGTGGGCTGTAGGTATTCACAAAGAAGTGTCAGGTCTTCGTTGCCCTAACCTGAGTGGGCCCTGTCACCTCCTGGTGCTCAAGGCTTTCTCAGAGTACCTGTGAGGTAGAAAATAGGTGCTGTCACCTTGGGAGTTGGACTTGGATGATCTTTAGAAGTCCCTTCCAACCCAAACCACTCCATGATTCTGTGATCCCTTCACAGACCTTCAATAAGAAGTTGGTAAGTAAAGCACGAAAAGCTTAAATCTCCCCAAAATTAGGCCACTGCCAGGCCATTCTTTCTTTTGTCTACTAGATAATATTGGAAAGGAACTATTTAGTTCATAATTGGGCTTAACTTTTTTTTTCTTTTTAATGAAGCACTTTATTCAGGTTGTTCAAGAAAATAAAAATCAAATTAAGGGTTAGTATTCTCTGCCTGAGTGAGAATATGCCGCTGCTTCAAGTGGGACATAACAGCAGCTGTTCCTGTTTTTGTGCACACAGTTTTTACTGCCCCTCTTTGAATGCCTGTACCCTCAGGGTGATCTGGAGTGTGGAGCCTGAGGTGCTGATTTTTGTTTGGAGTACGAATTCACAGATGGTCATTTTTTAAATTGGTCACAGACATTCCTGTTGAATAAATTCCATCTGTAAAGCTTGTAACACTGAGAGCTGGAGCAAGTGAGTGGTTCAATAACTGATCCCTTTGTGGTGCAGTTTGTGCTTCAGTCCTGGGCAGTCTGGGCAGCTTCTGTGTCCCGAGGTATTTATTTTGTGTAACGTCAGGGAGGCTTCAGGCTGTCTCTGAAGTTTGGATTATATTGAGCTTTGCCCTTGAATTTGAAACTTTATTTCCTCTGAATCAGTTTCATGCTATACTTTGTTACTAAAAACATTGTTATTAAAAAACATGTGTTTTCTGAAGCTTACACAGGTTGTGTTGACTTGAAAATGAATATTCTGGGCTTTCAAAAGCAAGTGTCAGCTCATATGTTTAATATTGCCTCTTCTCTCAGTATGGACATTTTAAGATGGGATAATTGATGAAAAATCAGAGTTTTGGGAAATGACTCATTCCTGTATTTAGCAAAACTAGAGATTTATTTCAAATGCTTTAAATGATTTATTGAAAATTGCTACTGTGCTACAATTGCTACTCCGTACTCTACCTTCCCGTAGGTGAGGGTGATGTGATCCCATAGTAACTTTTGGCATGGTTAATACAGGAGCAAAGCACAACTGTATTTTATTGGGAGATGTTTTCAAATATTACAGTAAAGCAAATAGGAGATTAAAAGCTAGAAGTGGCTTCACATTTTCACAGTCTTGCAAGTCATCCATGACGGTTGATAAATGCATGTTGGACAGGTCACAGTGATTCCATTCTGCTCTTGGGCAGGAAATAAATAACCTGTTATTGAAATTCCATTGGTAACTTAGTGGATTAAATGCGATATTGGGGTGTTTCAAGCCTAGCAGGCTTTGTGATTCTCTAGATAAATCAAAAACCTCATGCCCAGAAAACACCCCAACAACCTACTAGGAGGTGGTTTCCTGTGGATCATCCCCAGCACATTCCAGTCCCGCACAGCTGGTGGGGTGCAGCTGTGGGCTGCGCTCCGGAGTGTCCGTGCCACTGCCCTGCCTGACATTACCACATTTCCCTGCAAAGCTCCTGGACATCCTTGCAGAACCTGTGGGGACTTGATTTTGTTAGAGACCTCTACTCCTCTTTGAGACTTTACTGCAGTTGACCAATAACTTGTTCAGAAGTTATTGGGGGAGGGATGGTGAGACACAACAATTGCTTAAGATTCATTTGTTCGGGAAACTCGATCCAAAGTTAAGTGTCCAACTTCAGCTGGAGGTTCTGTCTGTGAATCACGTTGTGTCAAACACTGATTCCTGTAAGGACAGTGACAGAAGTCTTGTGATTCTTACAATGTCAAGCTTATTCACCCTTTCATTTCAGCTTCCCTGTTCCTCTGTAGCGAGTGGCTCACAGATGGCCAGTTTTCTGTGGGTTAATGGTGAGGCATCACAGAACACAATCGAGGAGATGTGTTGGCTGTGGGTTTAACTTGTTATGCAGCAATTGTCCCTTGGGGTGGGGAATCAAAGGTCTCAAAATCCAAACTCATCAGAAATTGCTTCAGAGGATTGACTGTGGAATGATTTCCTTTGATTTGCTTTTGTAGGGCCGGATCCATCAGATAGAATATGCCATGGAAGCTGTGAAACAAGGCTCAGCTACAGTGGGGCTGAAGTCCAAAACACACGCTGTTCTGGTTGCTCTCAAGGTAACTTCACAACTGTGTTCTTGGGACAGCAGTGGTCCTAGAAAAGTTTGGGGTTGGCAAATTAGTTTTTTGTGCAGTCAGAACTTCTATGTGGAACGTAAATGCAGTCCCAGTTTCTTATTGCTGGATGCCATTGTGGATATTTTTATCTTTAAAAGATGATGTCCTCTTTTCATTAGTTACTAAATTTATTTGTTTCTTTTCCCAAAGCATGAACGAGTGTCTGTTCTTTCTTTTGTTCTGACAGGTTCCCACTGAAGTGGAGTTAGGGTTTTTCATGTCTTCTGCTGCATGTTTATAAATTTAATTTTTTTTTTAATTGTTTCATGATCATATTCAGTTCTTGCTGTAAATGTTAGCAGATTTCTCCACAGTGCTTGGCAGACTGTTCAGTTTGCCACATAGCTTTCTCCTTTTATGCACAGAGAGCACAGTCTGAGCTGGCAGCTCATCAGAAAAAAATCCTGTACGTTGACAACCATATTGGTATCTCAATTGCTGGACTTACTGCTGATGCAAGACTCTTGTGGTGAGTATCTTGGTTGTTGACATCCACAGTTCTGCAATAACGAGTGAAAGTTCATTCAGACTGTTGGGACTGATATTTTCTGGTTGGCTGGGGATTAGTCTTGAGCTCCTGCTTTGTTGTACTATGCCAAAGACCCCAGCATGAAATTCTGGCAGATTTTTAACTAGCTGGCAGAAATCTCACTTGTTTGGCCCAAAATTTTGCTCTTTGGTTTTGTTACTGGTAAGACAGTCCTGTCTGGTTTCTTCTGTGTGGTGGGGTTTCCAAACAGTCTGAGAAAGTGCATCACTTCTTTCCCTCTGGCAGCTGCTTGTGTGTAAACACACTTAAGGAGGTCATTAAACACATACAGTGCTGTATGTGTGAGCTTCAGAGGGGCTTGCTTTTACCTGCTGGCCACGTAGTTTGATCAGATGAGGTAAATGTACATGGAAGGAGGAGTGTTCCTCAGTTTGAAAGGACAAAGAAGGGATAGGAGGACTTTCTAAAATAAACTTTAATTGCTGTAATGTTACAAAGCAATGTTACCATTTAACTATGGCTTTTTTCCAGATCTGTCTTAATGCCTGTGTGAACTCCTACCACCTTAGCATTTGTATGGCTGAAATACTTTAATACTCTTTCAAACCTGTGGCCAGCTTTCTAAATAACAATTATAGGTCGTGGTGAAATGAAATATTTTATATAAAGCCTTTGACTCTTCTTCTCAACCAGCAGAACTGAAACAAAAATGTTTACCTTAACAGACAAGTATTGAGACAAAACCTCATTGTGTCTTTGATCCATGCAATGGCTTGATTTTGTTTTTTCTTTTTAATTTTTTGCTTCCTAGCAACTTCATGCGTCAGGAGTGTCTGGATTCTAGGTTTGTGTTTGATAGACCTCTTCCAGTTTCTCGCCTAGTGTCACTAATTGGAAGCAGTATCCTTTTTTTTATACTTGTAATACTTCTCTAGGCTTTTACTTGTTCACAAAATGTTTTTCATATGCTAAGTTCTTAAGTGTTAAGTTGAAAAAATTTTATCCGAAATTTTTGTGCCCACTGCTTGTGTGCTCTTTCAGAGAATACCCCATAACAATTCTGGTGCATCTCTGCTTGGAGAATGTTTTGGTGTTTAGGGTAATGAACTTGTAATGTTGAGATTGTTTCCTTAGCTTCCTTAAGAAACCCAGATCCCGACGCAGCGCTACGGCAGGAGGCCCTATGGGGTAGGACTGCTCATCGCAGGCTATGATGTGAGTAAGCTGCTCTGACTCCTGGTGATCCTCAAGAAAACGTGCTTAGTGAAACCTTACACAACAATTAGTTGTTAAGAGGGAAAGATGGGAGAGGCAGACTCATCAAAATTCTCTAAATGACGAAGGAATTGGCTGTATTTTACCCTAAAACACAACTTTCGGAAGTGTTAATTAATGGCTAATCCTACCTACACTTTCTGGATATTTTAAGGTGCAAAATGGGATACTGGGAAAATGAGATTTGATTCTGTAAATATTTTGCTATTGATTTTGGATGCTTAAAAACTGTTATTCTAGATACCTTTTATTAAAAAATAGATGTGGAAATCATCACTGGCCTCTCTCTTACTTGTTTAGCAGCAACACTTTGCTTAATGCAGTACATGCAGAATCTCCCCTCAAGATTCTTGGTGTGAGGATGGTTGAAGGATATTATGGTCTTGCCTGAAATTTTGGATGGTATGGTTTAGTCTGCAGTCTGCTTTTGTGCAGATAGGATAAAATGTGTGTAAAATACCTGCTGCAAGCCATGAAGTTGGAGCATCCATAGGCACAGTGCAGTTTGTAGAACAGAGAAACAGGTTTCATCCTAGCTATCCTGTCCGCATAGAAGCTGCATTTTAATGAATAAAGTGTAAAGAAAGAGTTAATTCTCTTTTTTTAAATTACTGTTGTGTGTTTTTTTAACAGAATTTTCGAAGGAGTTCTATAAGAACAGGGCTATGACCAGCAATATAAAATGTATTTCTGTGCATACATGTGGGCTGTATGATGTACCATAAAGCAAAACTCTTTCAGAAAATGTCATACTCCAGCAACAGGCTTGGTATGACTTTATACATTTGTTTTACTTTCTGTGAGTGTTTTTTTCCTCTTTTTGTAGGATATGGGTCCTCACATCTTCCAGACTTGTCCCTCTGCAAACTATTTTGATTGCAAAGCAATGTCCATTGGTGCTCGTTCACAGTCAGCACGAACTTACCTGGAGAGGCACATGACTGAGTTCACTGACTGTGAGTAGTGGAACCCTCTCTGCCTAATGGTTTTCATCAGTTCTGCAGGGTTTTTGCCTCTACTGCTCCATTCTTTTGCATTTAGTGAGACAAAGATAAATGTTGGGAGCCCGGTTTGGCATCACTGTAATTCTGCATGAACACAAAATTGTGGAGAATATGTTACAGATTTTCATGTCTTAACATGTGGATGATTTTATTGTATCAGATGGAAAGAGAAGCTCTGCTCAGAAAAGCAGTAAAATAGGTAAAAGGCATCTTCCCTGTTTAACTCAGGGGAAGTATAAGTCTTTCATAGCAGAGCAGGGATAGTATGTCAGGGCAAGTATTTGGGTGATGCATTTAAAGTGGTGAATTTATTTTCATCTGAAATGATGATGAAGAGCCTCTAAAAAGCTGCTTGGGGGAAAAAATAAAGCTGGAATATCACTGCAGTAGAGGGAAGGCAGGTGTTAAAACCAGACACCCTTGACCTCAAGTACAGGGTAGGGCTGGTTTCTCAAGGTGTGCTTGTATAACCAACTCTGTGCTCAGTACCAGAAAGGAGAGGAGCTCTGGAAGTCAGGGTAGCCCAGCTGATTTTGTAATTGTCAACTAGTACTAGGAAGAAGGGGAAATGTGTGTCTGGAGGTAACACCATATAGTTCATAAATGTCTTTCTGATTCCATTTTAAGGTAATCTAAATGAGCTGGTTAAACATGGACTGCGTGCCCTGAGAGAGACTCTTCCTGCTGAACAGGATCTGACCACCAAGGTAAGCCCTTGGTTTTCTTAAGGGATTTTACTGCCATTATTACTAGAAATTACTGTGACAAAATTCTTGTGAAGTATGGCTGGCACTGAAACTTGAAACCTGAATGTTGGTAGATAATATCATCTTCATTTCATGTCACCAGTTTACTATTTCCTAATTATCTCAGCTTTGTTTCTTAACAAAAATGATGATTTCACTAAATAAGACATTGTTTTCCTGGTTGCTTGTTTCCATTTTAAGCTTTGATCAGTTATTTAAGATACTTTACATGCAACCAGAATCACAACTTTGCCGAGTGAGCACAGTCAATAATTCACCTGTGAGGTGAGGGAAAGTAGTGCAGCAACGGGTGATTGAGTATCCAGCATCAGAAAGGTGGCCAAACTTCTGACAATGAATTGAGGAACTGTTCAAGAAGAAAATTCTAAGGACATGCAAGATCTGCTTGTGGCTAATCTGCCCTTTCCCCTGCCTTTTATTCTAGCTGTCTTTGTTTTTTAGTACTCTTAAAATACTGAAAATGCAAAATAAGATTAAAATAAGGCATTTTGAAAAATTGTGTGTGTTGTTAAAACAAAAATGGAAAGAAGTTGAAACTCCTGAATGGTTTTACTTACAAGATTTTGAAACATGACAGCTGTTGTAAGGAAAGGCTGTAAAGCCCAAGGTAGTTGAAGGAAAATGCTTCTCACTGCTTTCAAAACTTTGCTCGACAGAATGTTTCCATTGGAATTGTGGGCAAGGACATGGAGTTTACCATCTATGATGATGATGACGTAGCACCATTCCTAGAAGGTCTGGAGGAGAGACCACAGAGAAAGGTGTGTGGGTTAGATATGAATAAATAGGCTTTGTTGAAAGGTAACATTTAGATATGATCTATGATGTTTAAAATTAATCTAACTCTTTGTAAAGCTCTCTACTATTAGAGTAGTAAAGTTCTACAGTTTTAGAAAAGCAATTTTTAAAGTTTGGAGTTACAGTGTGAGCACTGTGTAATTTCAGCTGAAAACTCAAGATTCTTATTAAATTATCTATGTTGAATTTATGCCAGGCTGTTCCAATGTCATGAGCTGATTTCTCAAGTGTTGCCTTCTGCCTTCCTAAAATATCTTTTTCCCCTCTCTTTAAGCCGGTTCCGCCTGTAGAAGAAGCTGTGGAAAAGGCAGAGGAGCCAATGGAGCACTAGTTGATGGATGAGTTCCTCTGTGTTAATATATAATTATACAGGAACATTTATCCATTTGCTGGTAACTTTATCCTCACCTATATACGTTTTCTGATGCTACATTCTGAGGATTGCTCTTAAAGAAAGAAACCAACCTTAAAAGGTGGATGGGAGGTCATGCTTGGGTGTAACTGCTTTGACAAGAAAGGTGTAATCATTTTCTAAATAGTACATGATACTGTTTTTTTAAAGAAAAGATACTGTCTTTAACTCATAAGGACAAGTGGAAATAAATCACTTTCTTGGACTCTGCTGTGGGTTTGTTTTTTTTTTAATCTGAGCAAACAACTATTCAAATATTTGTGTCATATCAAGATGCCATCATGTGCGTGACCATTTGTCAGAATAAGCATTTGCTTACTGTATGGAAATGTGATGCTCTTGGAAACCTGAACTGGGAGGACCTTAAAATGCCTACGAAACTGTAAAATCATTGTGGAGCCAACAGGTAACAGGTGTGTTTCCCTGTGTCAACTTGTCTCAAACTGAACGTGGAAAGACATTTGTGGTGAAGAGTGTTGACCAGGAACATGTCAGGCTGAAAAAGCAAGAAGCTGCTAGCCAGCTTGTGATTGGGTTTTTTGGGCTTCACTTGGTTAACCCCAGCTCATCACTTTCTTTAGAGCCATCAGCCAGCCAAGGGCAGCAAAGTGCTTTTAGCTCACTAAAAATTGAAGCAACAAGGGAAGCACATGAAATTCCCATTCCAGGTCCCCTGAGTTGTGGAGTCTCCTCATTGTTGCTGAATGAGCAGATTCTCTGGGGCTTTGTCCCTTCCCCTTCTGCATCTACTGCCGTTTGGGTTTAAGCTGAATGCCGCAAAATTTGGGACTAACAGTGGCTTCCTCAGGGTCGTCCGCCAAGGAATCCCAGCGAGGTGATGCTTCCAAGGTGCAAAATGGGTGTGACACCATACATTAAGCAAAATGAGTTCAGTGTTACTTTTTTTATTTTCCATGCTGGAGTTATAATTTTTCTTGCTAATGATTGCCCTGGAAATTGTAAGAAACAACTTTCTGGGGCAGACACACATAGGGACCTGGTAGCCTGCTCACTGTACTTTAAAAAAAATTGCATCTTGTTTAAAGAATAAATATTAATAAATAAAGCATAGTGCTGTTTTGAACAGGCTTTAATTACTGTCTTGAATCCAAGTAAATAGTTCAGTCATGAAAATAGCAAAATAATATCAGGGCTGTGTATTTTTTTAAGCACTACACAAAGCTGCTTTTATCTTTTTCTAAATTTATTTTTATTCCAGTTATTCCGTATTATCCTTCTATTTCCCCTTCATTCATTTCCCCCCTACTTATTCCCTCTAATTAATTTCTCCCCTTATTTACTCCCCTTGTATATTTAGTTCCTTCCTTATTCATTTTTCTCCCCTTCCTCATTTTTTCCCCTCATTCATTTTCCCCCTTTTTCACTCTTATTTTCCCCCTCACTTAATATTCCCCCCTTTTTTACTCCTTGTTTTCCCCCCTTACTAATTTCCCCATTTACTTATTTACTTACTTACTCACCCCCAGCTACTTTCCCAATTATTTATTTCCCCATCACCTATATTTTCCTCCTTATTTATCTTCCCCCCATATTATTCACAAACATATCCCTATTTTTCCCTCCTTATTCATTCCCCCTTATTAATTTCCCCACGTATTTATTTATTCACTTACCCCCAGCTACTTTCCCAATTATTTCCCTAATCATATATTTATTTTCCTCCTTGTTTATCTTCCCCCTCTATCACTCACAAACACATCCCTATTTTCCCTCCTTATTCAGTCTCGCTTTTTTCTCCTCATTTTTCCCCCTTATTAATTTCCCCACGTATTTATTTATTCACTTACCCCCAGCTACTTTCCCAATTATTTATTTCCCCATCACCTATATTTTCCTCCTTATTTATCTTCCCCCTCTACCACTCAGAAATACATCTCTATTTTTCCCTCCTTATCCATTCCCCCTCTTTTTTTCCAACTTGTTTTTCCCCCTTATTAATTTCACCATCACCTATTTATTTTCCTCCTTATTTATCTTTCCCCCTTATTTTTTATCCATATTTTTATCCCTTATTTTTTATCCCTATTTTTTCCCCTTATTCATTTAACTGCTCCCCCCTTTATACCATTATTTCCCCCTTATTTGTACCATTATTTATATCTTATTATACCTTACTTAAACCCTCATTTCCCCCTCGTTCCTTTGCCCGGGCGGGATTTCCAGTCCCCGTTCCCGCTGCCATTCCCGCCTGTCCGGATCCCTTCGCCTT
>VXBA01005645.1:10248-76242 GCA_013399895.1 Serilophus lunatus
AGGGTGTCGGGGGGTTGTGCGGGGCAAGGAAGGGCGGAGGTTTGGCCTCGTACCCGGGGTGTTAGGGGTGACATGTCCTCTGAGCTGGCTGGGGATTTGTCGGGGGTTTTTTAGTCAGCGCTTTTGCGCTGCGCGGAGTTTGTGGGTGGGCGTCGGTGGAACGCGGCGTTGTCGCGGTTCTGGTTCGTGAGGGACCCCCTGGGCTCGGGGCTCCCCTGGGAGGTGGGTGGCGAGCGGGCGGGGCTGTTTCCCTGTGCTCCGTAAGCTGGGAAACTTTTCGTTTCCTCCCGAGCTGGGGCGCTGGAGCGGGTTGCCCAGGGAAGTGGCGGGGGCCCCGCCCCCGCNGGCGCTGGAGCGGGTTGCCCAGGGAAGCGGCGGGTGCCCATCCCTGGAAGGGTCCAAGGCCGGGCGGGATGGGGCTCTGGGCAGCCTGATTTGGGAGGCGAGATCCCTGCCCATGGCAGCGGGGTTGGAACTGCGCGGTCTTTAAGGTTCCTTCCCACCCAAACCATTCTGTGGTTCAGTGCAGGTGGTCAGTTTTATTGCTGGGGAAGTAGAGCAGCACCCGTGTCTGTGGGGCCTCTGTCTAAAGTCAAAGTGATTCCAGATCTTGGTGCTTTGCAAGGAGGAAAACTTGGTGCTGGTTCTCCCTGCCAAGGCTCCCAGCTCTGCATTTGAGCAGAGTTGGTTTTCACTGATGCTTTGGGGAGCCTAAAATCACTTATTTATCTCACTTCAGGGACTCGTTTGTGATTTCTGAAATTTCTGCAGTCGAGGTTTTTGTGTGAGTGAAGATCCCTGAGCTGCTTTTGCCAGGACCTACTTTGTGGTGTGAGTTGTTCTTGTAGGTGAAGGTGCTGACTGCGGGGTTTTGAGGCAGGAGTTCTGTGTAACAGCATGGAAAAAAAACATCCAGAAAAGCTGCTGCTGAGGCAAGAACACAGTTTTATTTCTACAGATGAGCAGTAGCCACAGAATCATTGAGGTTGGGAAGGACCTCTGAGATCAAGTCCAACCTTTGACTCATCACCACCCTGTCAACTAAGGGCCGTGTCCAGTAGTTTCTTGAACAAATTGTTTGCGTAGATATTGGTGAACAACAAGCTTGAGGGATCTAATCCTTAAAATACAGAACTCAGAAATAAGGCAGGTTTCTTTAAAAACTGGTGTTGCTGTTGTGGCCCCATTTTAGTCATGTTTCCCTGTGTGGAAAGGGGCAGCAGCCCAGGTTGGCACCACTTCCTTGCTCAGAGCTCAGTGTGAAGTTCTCCAGGTGCCCCTTGGATGAGAAAGCGGACTTTGGGCCCAGTGCCAGGTTGTGGAGGTTGTGCCTCAGGTGCTCATTCCAGCAGCTCCCCTTCCCATCTTCCTCAGAACCTTTCCTGGGGAGGTACCTTTGGCCAGGCTGGGAACAGGAGTTTACTGGTCTGCTGCATTTTGGTTTTCTTCCTGCTTCAAAAACAAGGCAGGAGTGGAGAATTTACAGGATTTGCACCTCCAAAGTTGTCTGCACGGATGAAAGAGGTGATGTGAGGCAGGAGCTGGTGTCCTCAGGTAACAGTTTCTCAAAGTGGCCTCTTTTTGAAAGCATCGTATCATGGAGGGGTGGCCCTGCCATCCTGGAGCCTCAGGGGGAAAGCACAGCCTTGAGCTGGAGATCTGGGAGTTTCCATCTTTGTGTAAATCACAGCCTTTGATGGGGATCATTTTGTTCATTTCTGTTGGCCCTATTATTAATAATACAAGTTGTATAAAGCAAATATGGTGTTACGCATCATTTGGCTGGTGTGTGGTGTCATCATTTAGAGTAAAAAGGCATCTTCCTTTTTTTAATCACTTGTTAACCTCAGTCTCAGACTTCCAGAAGATTAATTAAGGCTGATTTATTTTGATACAATTTCTGTGGAAAGTACAAAACTGCTCATGTAATAAAAAGTAACAACTTTCTGTGCTGTCCTGGTCAGTGTGGTGTTGCATTAACCAAGCAAGCTCAAACTTGACTAATTTTCATTACTTAAGAAACAGAATGAAAAGGTTGATTTGATCCTGAATGTCTATTATATGAAGAATCAACAAACATGCTAATTTTATTACCTGAACATTCAGCCACACATCAGCTCTGATAGGTCTGCAGCCTTCTTGTACTTCTTCACTGTAAAAATACTCTCCTCATTAGTGTCCAGCAGAGACAGTAGAGTTGAGGTGGTCTGATGATCCTTGGCAGGAAAAATGCAGCCCTGCTTCCATCTCCACCTTGCTTTCTTTTCACTCATCCTTGCTTTCTGCTCAGTTGGATCTTGTGCTTATCTTCAAAGTATTTCCCATAGGCTGATTCAGATTGTTATTAAAGTCAAGAGAACTGTATAACTGGTTTGGGTGTTTTTAAGTTCAAATTTTTCAGCTGATTTTTAGCTTGGTCAGTTCACCTGGAGGAGCACAAGATGGCAGTGAAGGAAGTGGGAATATGTGGCCAGGATCAGGGAGTGAGTGTGTGAGGAAGAAGCTGGGTGCCTGTGCACTTCTGTTATCCCTGACTGTGCCCAAGGTTTCTTTCTTTTATTTTTTTTTTATTTGTTTTGAAAATTTCCTGCTCTTCATCTTTGTGGGATGTTTTAGTGTAGCAAAAAAGCGAGAGGGCTTTTAAATGTGGCTTCTCAAGAAACCCAGCAGCCCTTTCAAACAAATCAGTCAGTTGTGATAATGTTTTTGTGTTTGCTAGTGAAATCTGCTAATTTTGAATGGCTTTGTTTGCTTGGTTTTTAGGTTGTCTGACAGTTGTGTCCATTCTTGCCCTGAGAAGACTTGAGTAGCCAGGAGCCATGACTGCTGCAGAGAACGTGTGTTACACCTTAATCAATGTCCCCATGGATTCAGAGCCACCTTCTGAAATCAGCTTAAAAAATGACCTGGGCAAGTAAAGGGCAGTGACTTGAAGGATACTTAATCTTACCTGACTTACTCTCTCATTGTGCCTTTCCTAGAATATTGTTTGCATTTTATAAACTCAAACAGGTCAATTTGATGTTTATTTTCTGTTGATTTTTTTACCTTCTTCTGTTTGCTGTTTTGAGAAACTTCATGATATTATGTGACATTTTTTTGAGTTTGTTGTGTATGTGTCCCCCCAGTCTGTGCAAAATTTGAAATCTTTTTTTTCGAAGTTTTAAGCGTTACCTGTTTGAGCTAAGGCAGATTTAAGCACTATAATAAGCAACAAGCTGTGTCATCACTGGTTCAATGCACTGCAGAATGTGCTGGCAGAAGCAGCAGTATCAGTATCTAGTATATGTATGATACCAGAGAATGTTGTAGCATCCTGGTAGAAATTTAAGCATTAAAACAGCCAATATACTGATCCTAGAATTAAGTCTGAGTTCCATGCTTATTTTTAAATACCTTGCTTCCTCTTTATACTTTTAATAGAAATAAGGGCATGAATTTCATTGATATACTCTGCTGTACTCCTTTGGGGAGTTTGTGCTCGTGTTGAACTCCCTGTGACATGTCAGCCTTTCTGACTTCATTTCCTCGTCCCCTAGAAAAAGGAGATGTCAAGTTGAAGACAGAGGCCTTGAAGAAGGTGATCATTATGATTCTGAATGGTGAAAAAGTGCCTGGGCTTCTGATGACCATCATACGTTTTGTACTCCCTCTCCAAGATCACACCATCAAAAAACTGCTGCTTGTCTTTTGGGAGATTGTGCCAAAGACCACTCCAGATGGGAGGCTCTTGCAGGAAATGATCCTCGTGTGTGATGCCTACAGAAAGGTCTCCCATTTTTTATTTCATAAATACAAAAGTGGTTTATACTCAGCATTTCTTTCCTAGCAGTTATATGGCACTGCTTCAGAGTTGGATATGTGTAGATAAGCAGCACACCTATGACCAAGGAAATTTTGTGTTCTTTTACTAAAATGTGCTTTCCATGTCAGTGAATGTCAGACAAGCCATGGTTCATAAAAGTGCGCTATTTTTGGAATAAATTCATTGTGGTGTATTTGGGACACTCCATAAAGATAGTAAGGGCCATCAGCTTTAAGAATGGGTTGGGAGCAGATGAGCCAATATACACTACAGGTTAGTATCCAGTGGATTGGGAGTGCCCACAGTCTGACCTTTCCCAGCCATGGTAATTGAGGAAAACACAGAGGACGTAGAGAAGCATACTGCAGGCTTTGTAAGTTTTACAGTGTTACAGTTTGTAAGTTGTACTGCACAGAAATGCATGATTTTAAATATTGTGGGGCAGGCAACAGCATTTTAGGAAAGTATTTCATGAGGAGACTGAGGTGTCGTTGTGGATGTTGGGAACTCGGACCGTGGGAGAGGAAGCAAGCAAGTGCATTCATCTGGAGGGTCTGGCATTTCAAACATGTTCCTTGTTGGTTTTAGGATCTGCAGCACCCGAATGAATTTATCCGAGGCTCCACGCTGCGCTTCCTGTGCAAGCTGAAGGAGGCGGAGCTGCTGGAGCCGCTGATGCCGGCCATCCGCGCCTGCCTGGAGCACCGGCACAGCTACGTGCGCAGGAACGCCGTCCTGGCCATTTACACCATCTACAGGTAAAGGCCAGAGCCAGGTCACAGTCGTGCATGCAGAAGATCTGCAAAGTTTTGGAGATCTCAGACGTTTATCAATCACTGCTGTGGTGGTTTGGGGTAATGACTGAGCTGTCATGATAACAAAAAATTTTCCAAAGTTCCTTGTGTGTGTTTGCAGTTCCCAACACTGGCACAAAAGCAATGTATCACCTTTTTAGGCTTTTTAAGATTTTGTAAATGTCTGCAGGATGTGTGCTTAAACCTTGGGTTCTGCTCATTGCCAATTCCTCTTTTAACAAGGGTGTATATGTTTATGTTTTTTAAGAAACTTTGAACATCTGATACCTGATGCTCCTGAATTGATCCATGATTTCCTGGTGAACGAGAAAGATGCAAGCTGCAAAAGAAATGCATTTATGATGCTAATTCATGCAGATCAGGTAAGGATACTTGCCCTCAAACTTGTTTGGTTTAATAACTTGAAAATGTGCAGGTTAAGTAGCCAGCAGTTTGTTGATAGTATAAACTATTTGTATTCATAAAAACCCTGTGTATAATAGTGTTGACGCATTTGTGGAATATTTGGTAACAGAAAAAGTTTACATAGGTCTTCAGTGCTGTCTTCATTTTAGAGGAGAATTACATTATTTGATGAAGGCATATGTTGGTGCTGAAAACAAATTTCTTTCGGCAAGGGAGCTTAACCAGACCCAGAATACTCCATTTTCTACTGTTTTATAGCTTTGGTAGTCATACAAGGAAGAAATGGCAGTTTCTATTGAGTGTTTTGGGTTATCTACTCGCTGGACAATTGCCTCTTGTGCCTGATTACCATTAGTTTTATCTCTGCAATCTGCAGACAGAACAGATTAATTTACTCTTTGGGTTTGTAGTGTTTTCCTAAATAGTTTAAATTTCAAGGTGAAGAGTTGCATAAATGCTGGTTTGTGTTTTGATTTAAAATTCAACTGAGTGAGCAAGCTCAGACTAATTTAAAATAATTTATCTTTTGTTTGTGTAGGATCGAGCTTTGGATTATTTGAGTACCTGTATTGACCAAGTCCAAACATTTGGTGACATTCTGCAGTTGGTTATTGTTGAACTAATTTACAAGGTAAAAGGGAAATGTTGTGGCACATTTAAAATAAATCCACATGTTGGATTTATATTAGACTGCTTTTTAAAAGAGATAGAACATTGCTGGAAAAGGTATTACAGCTGTCATTGTTTAATACAGCTGGGTAGGATTTGTCTTTTGACATGACAAAGAGTATAGAGCAATATGTCTCACCTGATTTGCTGTAGTGAGGACGATTTATTCTCATACTGCTTTCATGGGCGTGAACAGGACAGAAGCTGTGCCCCTGTTTTTTCACCTGAGGTTTTAAGACCTTGCAGCTTTGCGCAGAGTTTTGAAGAACAGCTTTTGAATAGCTTTTGTAATTAGGTTTTTACAGCTGTGAATGACACTTCCTATCCCCAGAAAAGGTCCCCTTTTGCTTAATTTTCTCTTCATAAGGTAATGGAGCAGGTCAGCTGTAGGATTGCTGTTTTCTTTGTTCTTTATGTGCCAACTAAGCATCGTTCTTCTTATCGAGGTCTGTCACGCGAACCCATCGGAGAGAGCTCGGTTTATTCGCTGCATCTACAACTTACTGCAGTCCTCGAGTCCTGCAGTGAAGTATGAAGCTGCAGGTACTCTAGTTACACTCTCCAGTGCACCAACAGCAATCAAGGTATGGAAGTGATGTTTTCAGATGCTCAGTAGCTTTTCGTGCACTGAAGTGAATGTTGTGTGCTGCACTTTGAAAGAGGAAAAGCTTTAGTACTATTGGGTGTTTATAACACTTCACACGTGAAACTGTTTCTTCAAATATGTCTTAAAATTTTTCACAGAATATTGAGACTGTTCTGCAGAACTGGAACTAGGGGACTGCATGTCACTTTAGCAGGGGACAAGCTTGGATATTGTGCACAGTGTTGTACAGTAGTTGGTACCAACCTGCAATCCTCTTGGCATAGTTAGCAAAGCAGACTGAAGCTGGAGATTTTCAGAGATTGAATGACTTTCTTTACTCATGAATACTTCTCTTTTCAGACCAAAGTGGAAGCATAAAGCAGTGAAAATTTATGTTGATTTCTGATTGACCCAGGGTTCCTAGATTCATATCTGTACAGCTGATAATTTAAGATCATTCAGAAACTTGAATAGAAATTTCAAAAATAGAATATGCCAGTCTAGATTTAGAGTAAAAGCGTTGTAAATAGTAGTTTCAAAAGGTCAAGAGGAGTATGAATTCCAACAATCTTGCTATGGCATGCTCATTTTTGTTGAGTAGCCATACTGTGCACAGAAGCTGTCATTGAAACCATACCTACATAGGCTAACACTGGCAAATATTTTGAGTTGGTTTTCATGCCCTGTTGTGTACTTCACAGCTGACCCAAAGCATGTCAGGTAATCTGTCTTGTTCTGGCTTTCTTCAAATTTGAAAACAAGTCTGTGTATTTTAAGCTGATGCCATTATGAGCTTTCCTGTGTGATTTTTGTAACTTGCTATTGGAATTGAAAATTTTTTGATCTATCGTAAATCAAGTCTGTTCTCAGGTTCATTTTTTTGCCAACTCTGAGTAGCTGTTTTAATAATAATACAGGGGGTATCTTTTTCCGAATTTCTTTCAGAAATTTGCTGGTTTTGTCTCTTGATTACTTAAAAAATATTTTTGATCCTTTTAATTTTAGGCAGCTGCGCAGTGCTACATAGATTTGATTATTAAAGAAAGTGATAATAATGTGAAACTGATTGTCTTGGATCGGTTGGTTGAATTAAAGGAGCATCCCTCCCATGAGCGAGTGTTACAGGTATGTGAGCTGTCTCTTTTCCTGCAAGCTTTAGGAAAGAAAAGCCTTCAGTACTAAAGCTTTCATGTGTTATGATGTATGGAGAAACGTACTTCTGAAGTTTAAACTTTTTGTTGTTATGTTTTTGGTGAAGACATACTGGGTAGACTTTTATATGCATGACTTGCTGCTTTTATTATCTGTAGAAGAATTATCATTGGCAAATGCTGTTGTGATTGTAAGGTTTAATGATGTAGCTTGCATGAGAGACTTCTGTATAAATACAGAATATATAAAATAATGAATAAAATAAATATAATAAATAAATATAGGTTATATTAATTGAACGTCATGAAGTTCCTAATGCCTGAGATACATTGCTTGTCAGCAGATTATGTACGATGTATCCAGAAGGGCTTTGAAAATCATTGAGGACTGAAAATTAGAACTGTATGAAAAGAAAGCAATCTAAAACAGCAAAATACTTAAAATTCTGTTGTTTCAGGATCTGGTTATGGACATCCTCAGAGTGCTGAGTACCCCAGATCTAGAAGTGCGCAAAAAAACCCTTCAACTGGCTCTCGATCTTGTGTCTTCAAGAAATGTGGAGGAGGTAAAATAAATGTTACTTTTGACTGATTGCATTCCTTTTTTTTTCTTTTCAAAAATATATGACATTTTTTCAATTTCATTTGATCTTTCCTGCAGCTTGTGATTGTTCTGAAGAAGGAAGTGATTAAAACCAATAATGTGACTGAGCATGAAGACACCGACAAGTACAGGCAGCTGCTTGTTCGCACCCTGCACTCCTGTAGCGTTCGGTTTCCAGACATGGCTGCAAATGTCATTCCAGTGGTATGCAAATGTTCAATTAAAATGTCATTAAATATGTTCTAGCTATACCCAAAACCTGGAGAGTAACTGAAATTGAGGTGTTCCTGATAGTGGCCTCACAGGAAGCAGTGCTATTCTTAATCCCTAAAGAAACACAAGAATTTTGATGCTGTAATTATTGGTCTTCTGAGACTTTTGTTTTTGAAGTAAATGAGCTGAAGGGGACCTTTACCTAAATTAAATGATTTGTATCATTAGAAAACCAGTTTGGGATTATTATAATTGGTAATTGCTTGGGGTGTACATGAGGTAGTTTGACTTCAGTTTTGTTTAATGGGAGATACATAGGCAGTTTTATTTTTCTGTATGTAGAAGGAAAATACTGTTGTATAAACTTACCTGTGCTGCTGTTTGTGCTTATGTTCGCTCTTCCATGCTAGTTGATGGAGTTCCTTAGTGACAATAATGAAGCAGCAGCCGCTGATGTCTTGGAGTTTGTGCGGGAAGCGATCCAGCGGTTTGATACCCTCAGACCTCTTATTGTTGAGAAGATGCTTGAAGTCTTTCACTCTATTAAATCTGTCAAGTGAGTCCAAAATATGATATCAAACAGGCATTGGAGCACCTTTTGGCTCATTTGCATTGAATGTATGTTATCATTAAATAATTACAGAAATCCTTGAAAACACCACTCAAAGGATAACTGAACATGAGATATTTGGGGGGTAGGTGATTTCTAGGTACAGCCTATTGGTACAAAAGATAAATTAAATTTAGTGCTTTTTGCACTAAATGAAGAAAATAAATTCAAATTTCATTTCTATGATATAATTGGTAATTGTATGTCCACTTGATAAGACATAGCATTGTTGGTGAAGGCAAACCATAAAGTGGTATATTTGTTGAAACAGTGTTACTGAGGGATTTGCACTTTTAGGCAACTGGAAATACTTAGAGTATGTTTATTAGAAAACCCAGTCTTTTCAAATCCAGACTTTGCAATCTACAAAGCTTCTTTATCACCTTTCTAGGCTCTAAGAACTGTTTTCTGATAGATCTGTAAAGGTTAAGTAATACGAGAATTTCTCGATCTCCTAATGCACAGAAAATTCTGAACCCCATCTCCGTTGTTGTCTCTTTAAGTGGGAAACAAGACCAACTTCTGAAGCTTTTCTAGTCTTTTCCTGGTCTTCATTCATGTTCTTGTTTTTCATTTTCTCCTGTAAAATGGAAAAATTAGTTTGTTTCAGTTAGATGGAGAATTTACTGCTGACTTTATTCATAAACAGTAGAGTTATTTCATTATGGTCACAATTAAATTTCATTTTGTGTCTGTCAGGATTAACACAGATGGGCATAAACTTGTGTCAGAGAATGTATGTAATTTGGTGTACTTGTTCAGGAGTTGACTAAAGCTGAAAGGATAATTGCTTTTGATCAAACCTGCTTTTTGTCAGTTGTGTCCTTTCAAATTTGTTGGGACCGGCCTTTCTGTGATGCTAGTTTGAGTGTATCAGAAAAGCATGACTTAAGTTACTGTTCTTGTCCTAGGATTTATCGAGGAGCCTTGTGGATCCTTGGAGAGTATTGCAGCACAAAGGAAGATATACAAAGTGTCATGACAGAAGTTCGCAGATCACTTGGAGAGGTGTGTGCACTTTGGGTTTCTGTGTTTACCAGCTCTTTGTAGTTTTTCTTGCTGTCATGCAGTGGATTTTCGAAGAAAAAGATAGTTTTAAAAAATCATATAAGATGCAGCAGTGTTTTGACGACTTATGTGTAATGGCATTGCACAGGAAATCAAATCTTAAATAAAAAGAAGTTAGGGTTTTGTGTTTGTTAACAGGTTTTTTTCAGGTGGCATACTTGAGCTGAGAATAAGTGATATCCATTAAGAGGAGAGATGAAATTCCTTATTTCAGAAACTTGTGGGCAGCTTTAAGGTATAATTTAATTATATCCAGTAGCAAAGGAAGAGTTCTTTAAGTCTGGGTTGTTCTGAGAGGGATCTAAGACAATCTGTGCAATATGAGCTTTATTGCATAGGTAGGAAGCTTCTGTATATATTTCAATATCTGTTTGTCTCCTCAAATTTTCCCCAAACTGTTGCACTGTAAGCAACTTTTTGCTTATAAAAACTTCAGTAATGCTGATAGTTTTTAATGAAACCTTCTGCAGAACAAAAATACATCTTTTATTTTAATTGTAACAATTGTTTCCTGCTTGTTTCTAGATCCCAATAGTAGAATCTGAAATCAAGAAAGAAGCTGGCGAGCTAAAACCTGAAGAAGAGGTGTCTGTGGGTCCAGCCCAAAAACTGGTGACAGAGATGGGCACTTATGCTACACAAAGTGCTCTTAGTAGTTCCCGACCTGCCAAAAAGGAGGAAGACAGGTATTTAAGACTTCATACTAGGCCAGGAGTGACTTTGTTAATTTATTTAATTTTTTTGCTATTATTTAAATTATATTCTCTCATATTGAGTTTAATGGTTGAGGTATTTTCCTGGTTTAGGGCATTATCCCAAGTGGATGGTGTTTGATAGGAAGCTGCCTAATTGCATAGGATTTGTAATCAAAGCTTTCAACGTTATCAAAAAGGACATTCTTAATTATGGTGTCCTAAATTCTAGATGACTTGTTTATAGTTTAAATGTCAAGTCCTCTCACCATTTTAGTTGGATACAGAAATGTTGCCTTTAGATTAAAACATTTCCTTTCCTTGATATCACCTTGTTCTGCTTAATAACTGTGGTAGTTTATTTTGTTGGTGGATAGAAAAACTGCTTTATTTCTTTAGTTACTGTAGATGGGCTGCTTCATCTTGGCTAGTCATTATCATCTGAGAGCTACAATGAAATTATAGCTCATTACACCTCATTCCCTATTCCATGTGACTTGTGCATATATCTGGAAAATTACTTCTAGAAAAAAGCCCCACAGACTTCCAAGTCCTTTCAAGCTTATTTTGCATGTCCAGTATGGATGTTAAGGTATCAAGAGAAGCAGGCTGAGGAGTGTCATCCAAAACCAGTTTTCTGATGATCATTTTCCTTTGCAGACCCCCATTACGAGGATTCCTGCTCGATGGTGATTTCTTTGTTGCAGCTTCCCTTGCTACAACTTTAACCAAGATTGCTTTACGTTACGTGTCACTAGTTCAGGAAAAGAGGAAACAAAACGTAAGTCATCTCTTGTGTTTTCACTAGTTGTTGCCTCTTTCTTTAAAACACATGCAAAATTAATTAAGTCCAAAGTGAAGTGCCAGTTAAGTGGTTGAACAATAATGATGATTTGGGTCACAAGTAGGACTTACTGTTTCCCAGCCATTCTATCTGCTGTGTGGTTTCTAGACAACAAGTACTAAAAAAGTAAATTATCTGTTGAGAGGTTTTATGATTTATGTGCATCTTTTTGTAAATAAGTCAAAAATAAGTATTTCTGTAAAGCTATGGAAAATGCAATAACCTCTTTCCGTTCTCTTTCCTTTGTCCTCCTCAGTCCTTTAATGCTGAAGCCATGCTACTGATGGCCACTATTCTCCATTTGGGAAAGTCTTCTCTTCCCAAGAAGCCAATAACAGATGATGATGTGGATCGTATTTCCTTGTGTCTGAAAGTTTTGTCAGAATGTTCTCCTCTCATGAATGATATTTTCAACAAAGAATGCAGACAGTCCCTCTCTCATATGCTGTCAGCCAAGCTAGAAGAGGAGAAACTTTCCCAGAAGGTGAGCTATTAGGAGTGTGTAACCATGAATACTTGACTTCTTTTACAGAAGTCCACATCCAAGCTGGTCCCAGAAATGTCACCATCTGACTGCCATTATTTTTGACTGTGTTTCTGTGCTAAGGAATGGAATTCACTGTGAACTCCTGAATTACTTTCTTGCAGAAAGAGTCTGAGAAGAGGAATGTGACTGTTCAGCCAGATGATCCCATTTCCTTCATGCAGCTCACTGCTAAAAATGAAATGAGCTCAAAAGAAGACCAGTTTCAGCTTAGCCTTCTTGCAGCAATGGGAAACACACAGAGGAAGGAGGCTGCTGATCCACTTGCTTCCAAACTTAATAAGGTAATGGGAAATTAGTGTTGTAATTATGTACACTTTGCTCTTCTTACACACAGGATCAGCTTTGGGAGTCACAGGCTGGAACTGACAAACCAGGCTGTGCTGCTTGATTGGGAAGACCCAAGTATTTCCTGGTTGGGATCAGGAGATAAAACCCTTGTGTTTATAGTAATTGCCTTCTTCACATGGGGAGAGATTTGGAGAGTGCTGAGCTGGTGGGATGTGGAGAAGTTGAAATTTTTTGCTGGTGTGAGGAGCCTGGTAAGGTTCACAGGGAAGAGAGCAAGGATGTTAAGAGTGATTTAGAACCCCTTTCTTTCTTTGGCTGCCATATCCTATTGCCAAGTGCAGTACATCTTTATACCTTTTTTTTTTGCTGCTGATTACTAGAACCTGCAGAGGAATTCCAAAGAGAAGAAATCTCTTCATTCATCAGTTTTGAGTTAAAAAACCAAACTTTTACAGGCCTGTTGAATTCTTTTTACTGTTTAAAGCTACCTTTTCCTCTTAAGTTAGTGGCTTTTTGTTCTGCTGATCTTAAGAATAAATGACATTACAGTTCATATTTTAGGAACTTGTCAGTTCAGAATGCATTTTATCTGGAAAGGTTTTATAATGGTAGTGCGCATGCAGGAGGACATGTGAAGGAAAGATGGAGTTAATATTAATTTGTATGAACAATATGGACAATCGCAGTGTATTTAGCTATAAATTAATGTAATCTGTTTATTTTGAAAGGCTTATGCATGAGCTTTAGATTTCCTAAATATCACGACTTCTTTAGTATTTTCTAGACAGGACTTGTAATGATTTTTTGATTTTTTTTTTTGTTTTTACCAGTTCTCTTTCTTCTTTTTGCTTACTACTAAATAAATTCTGTGAAATTAAAAGCTCTTTGCACATCTGCTTGTTTTAAAGGATAATGGATTTAATTGTACTTTATTTTTTTTAATTGTTTGACATGGTTCTATGTTTAAAACTGTTTCATGGGAAGAAAAATACCTTCAACTCTGTCACAGGTTACTCAGCTGACAGGTTTCTCAGACCCTGTCTATGCAGAAGCATATGTCCACGTCAACCAGTATGACATTGTGCTGGATGTGCTTGTGGTGAACCAGACCAGTGACACTCTGCAGAACTGCACACTGGAACTGGCCACGCTGGGTAAGGAGCACTGATGGAAACAAAGCAACCCTGAGGTGCTGGGCGTTGGGACCTGCTTGGAAGAAGCTTCTGAAACACTTTGAAATACTTAAAAAGTCATACCAGATAGTTTCCATTTGGAAAGGGTGTTTTTGAATGCCTTTTTTATATATTTGGTGGGAGATTTGTGTGTACCAGCACTGACAATACTGTCTGATGATACACACTGTAGTCAGATTTTGAATTCTTTCATGGTGTTTTTCAGAGTAACATTTTCCCTTTTCCTTTTTTTCCTGAAATACAAACAGGTTTTTTGATACACCTATTTACCATTGTGCTGTTATAGACATCTGAAATAAATTTTTAAAAATCCCAACTTACAGAGACCAAATGTCAGAGAGCAGAAAGCCGTCTGCTCTAGGTGGTTTTTTACACTCAGCCTCAGGTACTTAAATAGTGCATTTACTCAGGTGAAACCATTCCCTCTTCCAGCAGCTGTACCAGAGGTTTGCTTGTACAATAGTGAGACTTCATTTAACTTCTTTTAGAGGAGTGACTGGAGCAGATAATCCAGGAACAGTAACCAGTTTTTTATTAGTTGTTCACTGCTTTTGCAGTCAGGAATTGAAAGATATTTACAACTTACAAGGAGAACGCTTCTTACATACTTTTAATTATTGTAAATATGACTTGGGAGGCATAACCTTTCTGCTAATCTTTTCTAAATCATTTGATCAGGCTAATGATGGAAATAAATGAAGTGGATATATTACTTAATAGGTTGTATTTTTCTACTTGTCAGCTTAGTAAAATGGAATTCTGTATTTCCCAGTTGATGTCTCCAGATATATTGCAAAGGCTGACTTGATGCATCCCTCCTGTGTGTAGAGCTCATGCTGTTCATGCTGTGTTCTCAAGCTGCACATTAATGAAACTGAGGAGTCCTTGACAGTTGCTTGCTAAAGGATTAATAAAAATGGATCTTTTAGTGTTTCCTTGGAGTAACTATGTTCAGAATCAAGGTGATACTTTGACCAGTTTATAAATAGCTTAGTGCCTTTACTACTGGACATTGAACTTTGTTTTTGAGGCACTTGACTGTAGGATTGGTTTTATGATTATTTTCAGTGATTAAAGCACAGGGTTGAATTAACTGTTTCCTTATTGTAGTATTAGACTCAATTCAAAGCCCATTTAAGTCTATATTTGCATTTGTTTTCAGTGGGGGTTGAGTGAACACAGTAATATTTTAATCAAAATTTTGTAGGTAATGTAAATTACTTTGTCTTACAGTTAAACTGTAAAAAAAACCCCAAACAACCAATTGCAAATTAACTAATGTCTTTATGGTGATATTTAATGCAGCCATATAGATACAAAACCAAGAAAGTCTTCCAAAACCTAAGCTCATTGTATATGCTAATGTTCCCTGTTCTTCACCTCCCAATTTCTTTGCACAGGTGACTTGAAACTTGTGGAGAAACCATCTCCTCTGACACTTGCTCCACATGATTTTGCCAACATTAAAGCTAATGTCAAAGTTGCTTCAACAGAAAATGGAATAATTTTTGGTAATGTTGGTAAGTAGACAATTCAGTGTGCAAAATTAACATTAATATATAGCATTTCTTAACTGTTTAATGAGCTCAAAAATGAATAAAACACTTCATATTGGAAGAAATAAATGGTTACAATATATGAATGTTTGGGATAATCTAAAAAAACCATATTAGAACATGCTACCTTTAGAATGATTGTCAGCATGATACTTGAACTCAAGTCTCTGAATTTGAAACAAGCTGGGCAGCCTTGCCCGAAAGACCAACACACTCAAAGTTCTGTGGCAAGTGGGTAAAGCTCTTGAAGAGGACAGAGGTCAGCCATGAAATCGAGCAAGGGTTGAGCATTGTTAACTGGCAGGTGGTAACTCAGCACCCCTATTTACTGCAAATTCACTTTTTAAAACATTAAGGTGGTTTGTGTTTAATGTTGCAGTGTATGATGTCTCTGGAGCAGCCAGTGACAGAAACTGTGTGGTTCTCAGTGACATCCACATTGACATCATGGATTACATCCAGCCTGCTTCTTGCACGGATGCAGAGTTCAGACAGATGTGGGCAGAATTTGAGTGGGAAAACAAGGTTAGTTCTATTTCTTTGTTTGTTATTGGGGGGGGGTTTGGTTGATGTGATATAATTCTGTTTCTGGTTCTACATCAACTTACAACAATAGACAAGGTTGATTTAATATCAGCCTTACTGAACATCTGCCTGGGACATTTGCCTCAAGTAGCTTACTGTCCTACTTCTCTCTTACCGGTTTCATAAGCTTAGCAATGCAATAACAAGGTTGTTTTCTTGCAAAAGTGATGTGTGCATTGAGCTTTGCCTCCTGAATGGAAGGTGTCCAAACTGACTGGTGATTGCTGTGTATTTTGGCTCAAAGGTGAGATGACATCAAGTACAAGTTTATGCTGAGGCTGCAGAATTACTCTTACTGCTTAGCCTCTCTGGTTCTGAATTATGTTTTGGATCACAGGGGGCCTTTTAAAGGTCAGTTAGTCCAGCCCCCCTGCCATGGACAGGGACATCTTTCACCCTGTTACTTTGCAGTACAGTTGTAGCATACAAGTTATGGATGCTCCTTAAGGTCAGCAAGATGGTGGGTGCACTTTATATTAACTGAGAGTGCCCAAACTGTTAGTTACAGACCTGTTAAAAAAGGGTTTAAGGGAAATAATCTCATAGAACAAAGCATTATTATTTAAAAATAAGAATAGAAACATTAAAACATGAACTATAGCCTTGTTTGGTACATATATTTACATGTATTTGCTTGAGACTAGATTTAGATGTCTCGGAAGTTATGCACAGTAAGTTTTAGGACATGGTATTTGAAGCCTCAGAAATTTATAAACTACTGCTAAGATATGTGTTACAAAAAAATTTAACCAAGAGCAACAATATTCAGCATGAGGAAGTTGAGGCAGCCTAGTCAGTTTTCTTGCTTGACTGGAAAGATGAAAATAGTTTTTGTCATTAGTTACAAGCAAGCCTTGGACGAGTTACCTCTCTTTTGTTGTTCTGGCAATGTGCACAGTTTTCAGACAAGAAGTCCACTATTTGCTCTGGAGAGTCCACATGCTGAGCAGAATGTCATATTCATGCAAGACATTTTGGAAACCATGGCAATAGCATGAAATTTTCCATCTTTAACAAGTGGATGGCAAGAGGAGAAGACTTCCTGTCATGCCACCACATAATGGGGAAGTGCACCAGTTTGCTGAGTGTGGTGTTCCTCAAGGAGAAATGCAGGGATATTCTCCTTTGTAGAACCCCAAAGGAGACATAGTTTCAGAAATGCCTGAGGTACTAATTAAAATAATTGTCTTTTTTTTTTTTCCTTCTTGAAGGTAACAGTGAATACAAATATCGTTGATCTGAATGAATACTTACAGCACATACTGAAGTCAACCAATATGAAATGTCTGACTCCAGAGAAGGTGAGCTATTTCTTGGAGACTTTAAGACAACCTTTTTAGTTTGTGTGCTTTATTGTTTAATTTTTTCAGCATTTGTAATTAATATTATTAGAAATGCTTGCTCACAATATGAAAAAGTGCAAATACTTCAAAGTTTTTAAATGAGTGGTCTGAAATGAGTAACAGCAAATTAATGTTATCAAGATTCTTAATTTCACTTCAGCTCTTGCTTCCCTAGTTAGAAAGTCAGGATGTCAATTTTAACTCCTGGTAGCCAAGCTGTAGTGTAGACTTCATGGGACCATCTAATTTATAAAGAGATTTTTTCAGTAGCTCTAAGTTTCTTCCTTCTTTGCCAAGATTTACCTCCCCTTTGGCAGTTTAGCCTTTTTGTTGTAAGGCTAAACTTACTTTTTGTTTTTTGTAAGGCAAAATAAATATATACAAAAATTGCTGTTAAGATATCACATGTATAAGAGGCAAAATAAATATATTAGCTATTGTTACTATTTGGTTTCCTTACCATTTTCTTGTTGGTTAAATATGACCATAGAATGCCACCTTACCTTGTTTTGATGAATACTGTAGATTGCATATTTTCCAATATTTATTCTAGAAAAAGGCCAGCACTGTTTCCTAGTGTAAATGTGTAAAATTCACACATTTTACAAGATGTTGGACATGAAGAAAGAAGTTCAAACATTTTGTACTGATAACTGCCTGGCTAACCTAGTAAATTAAAACGTGTTTAAAGGATTTTGGTCTTTCTAAAGAGCTTGAATGTGCTTTCCATAGGCGCTGTCTGGTTACTGTGGCTTTATGGCTGCCAATCTTTACGCTCGTTCCATATTTGGGGAAGATGCACTTGCCAATGTCAGCATTGAAAAGCCGATTCACCTCGGGCCAGAGGCTCCTGTCACTGGTCACATACGAATCCGAGCCAAGAGTCAGGTAACATGGCTTATGTCTGCTTGTCATTGTTACAAAAATGTACCAAACACTCTTAAAAACTTACTTTGTTTGCTTTTAAATAAAAAGCAAATTTGCCCCAGGGTTTCTTGGCCTTTTTCCTACTAAATTGCACATTTCAGTATCACACGACAAGGAAATTTGATGCATGTAATTGCCATTCACTGGTTCTCTTTAAAAACAACAAAGCAAAACTCACAGGTTGTTTTAGTAGGAATATTTTTTGTAGGTATGTCTAAGAGTGTCCTTTGAATTTTAGAACTTCTGCCTCCTAACTAAAAAAAAAAAGTATTTTGAATAAATGCAGTAAAAAAATAAGTGTGAAATAGAAGTATTGTAAACAGGGTACAATAAAAGATTCCCTGAGAGTTTTTAAAGAAACCATTTAGTTTAGGTGATGTCACCGTAAAGATTTTGAACTGGTTTAAATTTGTATTTTTGATATGTTTACAGTGCCATTTTTGCATAAGACTGCATTCAGTGACATATGCCAGCATGGTTTCATCTTGAAATCGTTCTGCTATTGAATATGTGGATTTATTCATGCAGCCTCTGTTGAGATTTCTTCAGTTTCTATGCAATATTGATGTGATTCTGTGATTAAATTATTTTCTATAGCTTTAGTGCATTGAGTTATCAGCACTGAGACTTTGAACAGTTGAGTTTCACTAACTGGACTGGCAATTGTAATTTCTCCCCTGGGAACGTAATTTCAACTGGCGGGAGGTCAAAAGGCTTAATTTTTTTTGTTCTTCTGCTTTTCATATTGATAACACATGTAACAGTTGCCAGCTCATTTAGGTTTCACTGTTTCAATAATTGATGTAGATCTGCCCTTCACCTCGGGGTAAGGAAGTGTGCACTATAATGTGTTCGAGTAAGTAAACAGCTAGAAATTTCCATGCCACTTGCTTAATAGATTTCTATATGTGGAACTTCCATTTTAATGCAGATAAGTTATTTTGAAGTGGAGTATCTGTGTCGTGATTGTCTTTCTTTTCCTTACAGGGAATGGCCCTGAGTCTTGGAGATAAGATCAATCTGTCTCAGAAGAAAGCTAGTTTATAAATTTTACCTAATATCTTTTCAAGTCTTTTACAATTTAACCTTAGGTATGTGGCTTTTGGGATCCAGAACATCTTGTATTCTTCAGTGTTCTGTAATTGTAGAAGCCAAGCTTTTGAGCTAAAAGCATTCCAGCAGATAATTTAGAGGTTCTCCATGATTGATACTGAGCAAAACTTTCAATCTCCAGGTTTTTTTTCTTTGTCCTGGAAGTCATGTTTTCTTTGTCTCTAATATATACTGATGCTCACAGTACAATAAAGAAATTATGCCAGTACTGTTTTGTCTGTAAATTGTAATCTCTGTATTATCTGATCAGTATTGAATATTTGGCCAGGAGTATTTTGATACTCTAAGAAAGTGGGAGTCCATAAGAGCTTAAGTGTTTACAATAATGACTAGGCCTGAATTGTTTGAATGTGTGTGTGATCATGACTCTTAAAATACTCTGGTATACCTAGAAGAATATATATATTTGCCATTTAAATCAGAGGCTGTTTTTTCTAGAAGGTTGGTTTGGTAATCTAATAGCTGGGCACAGACAAGCTTGTAGTATCAGAAAAGAGATTTTCAAAATTTAGCTCTTTTCAGAACGTTGTAGAACCTTAACTTTCTGAAGCACTTTTCCAAGAGTGTTAAATTATGAGTAACATAACATTACTGGTTGGTGTTCTTGTTCTTCACTTTATGTGCAAAAGACAGCCAAGTGCACTGTTAAAGCTGTTGCAGCATAAGCAGTATTTCAGTGACTGCAGCCATTAGCCACATGTGTGAGTTCAGGAAGGAAGGATTCAGACTGATTATGGTCTTGCAGTGAATTGAACAAAGTTGAGACATTGCAGAAAAGGAAGAATTGTAAGTGAAGGTCAGGTCAGGATGTTTAAGTGAGTTAACACAATTTGGCTACTAAATGTTATGCACATTACCAGTAGATTAAACAAATTACTATTAGATTGAAAACACTGTTAGCTGACTCTATTAAGCATTAATTCTGAATTTGTTAAATTGTTGCAAGCAATTACTTCTCCAGAAGATTCTCCAGAGCCAGCAGTACTCTTCCGGTTTGCATGAAGTTTGCTGCTGAAACTCAGCAGTTGTGACCTGCTCCAGTAGGCACAGGAATTGAGTTAGTGTCCTAAAACATTTAAGGCCTCAGTGTTAAAAATACCTATTTTTCACTCTGAATAAGCACAGGAAGGAGCCCACATGTAAAAAATTCTGAAATTAAAGAGTCTGGGCTGCTGTGTTTTATCTGGCTAAAGGATGGCCCTAGAAGTGGAGTGCAAAAACATGAGTGACATTCATGTAAAGATTTCATTATCTGTTCCTCCCAAGACTACTTTTTGCCAGCTACCTTAGGTCTGTTCTTATAAGCATTAGGTTCACTTTTCATTCCCATTCTGTTCTTAAGTTTAGGTATCAGAAGAAAGTAGTTTGTCTGTAATAAAAAATGGGGCAGACCTGTCAACAGCTAAGACTTTGTTCTGATGCAGCTGTACAAGTCTGAATTTTTAGTACTTAAAAATCATAAAAACAATTGAAGTCTGCTGGCAGTATTTTTTGAAGCCATTTGCCATGCTGTATCTAACAGTACTCAAATCCGTGTTACTGTACTCCGATGTGCACACCTCTAATGCAGACAAGCCTGTACACCTGCTAAGGCCATGGTGTTTGTAGTAGAGATAATCAGATTGTGATCTTAACTGTTTTGTAGCTTGTAATTTGAGGGTGGTGATGGGATAAAAGCATTAGGAGTAGGTTGTATGTGAGCTCCTGTGAAATTCCATGGGTATTGGTATGCTGCTTGAGGGGGCTTGTGGATGATTTCATTCTGCAATCACCTTAAGCCAAACCAAGAGAAAGAAAATCCTGAAAAGACTCCAGTGAATGGTTTCGTCTGTCCACGAAGATGTTGTGAGTAGTAAGACACTAACACAGAGACTGAATCATAGCTCTGTATGTACTGACTGGTTTGAATGAGATTTGCTGACCACAGCCAAGGAAAGGATGTTTTTGGAGAAGGAGAATGACTTCCAGTATCCGTTATCCAAGCCTTGTTTCAATCACAATCTGCTGTCCTCGTTGGAGAATAGAAAAACATCCTGACATGTGCAGACATCCATATTTCGGTTATCTCTTAGTCAGCTGAGAGACACACATCATTTTGTTCAGGGTATCTTTTTCTATCAGGATTTTTTTGTTCACCAGACTTTAGGATTCATTTTTCACCTGCCATGTGTTTCAGTAGCTCTCCTGTAGAATTGGTTTTGTACAGATGTTTTCATTGATGGCATACATTTTTTCAATACACATATATGTGTTTCATGTCTATACTTCAAAGATGAAATTCCCTTTTTTTATATATCCCTCCAACTGTGTTTTGGCTAAGCTTTTGCTCAGAAGCTCAGATAACAAACTGATTCTAGTTTTGCACATACAGAGGAATGTCTTGCACAGACTATCCTACTTTAGGATCTAGTTGCAGCTTTTTCATTGCAGTAAAAGATGATGGACAGTTATGGCTGTGATGAATTGTTCAGAACTTTGTACAAGGAGGTTGTTATAACCTGTTTTCTCCACAGCAGTGTCTGCTGCGTACACTGTGCTTGGGTTGGTGTTATTCCATAAGTCTAATTTCAGATATTGGGTAAGAACAGGAATAAATTACCAGGAGGAGTAAATGGAGTAAGAAAGCTTGTTGTTTTCCCACTAAATGTTGTAGAAAGTCATTGCAGGATGCAGTACTAAGATAGCAGGAAGACAGTTTCTCCTCTGTTCCTGATGTCCCTGCTGCCGTGAGTCAGGGCCAGGTTTCTTTATTCAGGGGCCCATGAGGATTATGTTTATGTCTTATTTAGTGATAACATGAGAAGCAGGATTGTTTATCTGATGAAGGCATGATGTAGGCAACTCAGTTATCTGAGGGAGGAAGGACTCATCCTAAGAAAGAATGATTAGGGAGACTGGATTTATAGAAGCTTGATAGGTAATGTAAAAAAATTAAAAATCAGGCCATAGGGGAACTTAATTTGTGCACTCACCTTTAGAAAGATTTTTAAGTGGTTCTGTAGAGGCAGATTTATGCAGTCCTCTGTGTGAGGAGTGTTTGCTCTCTGTCCTGCACTTTTCAGCACAAATCTGCAGCTGGAGTGTTGAGGAAAGACCCAGCCAGTTAATCCTGTTAGTTAGCTGCGCCCCATCACAAGTTTAAGGTATTTTGTAAAGTCTTTAAGTGTTCGTGTGTTGCTACACCAGGGGGTGCTGTCCTGCAACTGATAAATTTTGGTATAGTGTTTTTTGTTGTTTTTTTGTTTTTAAAGTGTTGAGAAAGTAAGGAATCTGGTACAGGGATCTGCTGCAAGTTTCATCATATAAGCACAGTACAGAGTAATATTGGCCCACTCTTGGGGTCGCTTTCAGTTGGTTTTTGTGTGTTTTTAGGTTGCCTAGCTAAGTATAAGCAGTGCACAGTGATTCACAGCTCAGATTACTAACACAGTACATCTGTTTGAATGCTGCCTTTTCTCCAGGGATTTTACTTTTCTAAAGCACAGTGAGATAGATTTGGCTGTGCACAGCTGGCCTAGGGAGGATCTCCTGTTTGAAAGACATGATAATGAGTTCATTAAGAAAGGGATACAGGTATGACGTAAGAAATTCTAGCTGTAACTTTGCCTGCACATTTGTAATACTAATCTAGGCCATTTTCAGTTTGGGCAAAGCCATAAATATCCATTGTATTTCACTAAATATTTCTCCTGATTTGTTTTTTTGTGTGCATTCTGTAGTTTGTGATTCTTAACCTTTTCTAAGCTCTATGTATCGTTTTTTGATTTCATCAGTGTGATCCACAATTGTCAAGAATGGAATGGAATTGCTACCAAAATGTGACTTCTTTTGTTTTGAAAGATCAGCATAATTTTTATAGCTATATATTGTAGGCATTTAAGTTTGGTTATAAATATTTTCTATATATATAAAATGTAGAGATTTTACAATTGAGTTATTGAATGCTGTCAAAACCAATTTAGGTAGATAGATGTAAAATCTGCAGTTTCTGTGGCTTGCAAGTGCCTGTTTTGCTCTTTCTTTCACTGGAATTTCATTTGGGAGAAGCAGAACATACTAAGCCTATTGTTATGCTGGCCCCAACACAAAAGCAGTGTTAGCGGGTCTCACTGTTCCTACATCTTATTCACAGTGTTTTTCAGGTTTGATATTTCATGTTTTTCCTGTAATACCTGATCAAAAGTCTAGTCTTCTAAAAGAGGTGATCACACTAGCATCTTTTCACTGAAAATGTGGTCTCTTCTTTTTCTAAGGTCTTAGAATACCAGAAACTTTTAGGAATTTTATCATGCTTCTAATTTGAATTACTTTCAAAGTTTGGAGATGACAATGTCTGTATTTGGAAAGGTTAAGAAAGCATTTTCTTTTACACAAATGGTCATTGGAATTTCAAAATGCAGTAATGAGTTTTTAATTTGATCTTTCTGAATAATTTCTGTTACTCATATTCAGATACAATAAAGAACTATTTCCACTGTGGTGCTCTTAAGCTATATGTAAATATTTTATTTTATAGAAACTTCATTTAAATGGGATTTCCCAAGTCTTTCATTTTTCTTTCCTTGATTTTAAATATTTGTCACTGATAATGGTAGATCTCTACATGACCTGTGCAGAACTACCATGATGTGTGGCATAGCGTCCCTGCTTTTTAATGGTTTTTCAGATGAAATTCTGTAATTTTTCCAATCTCCATTGAATTCATTGGTGCTAAGGGGCCAATTTCCTCTTTGAGCTATGACAGAAACACTTGCAATGGTTGTTCATGTGCAGAAGCAGGCACCATTTATCAGAAATTCTTCTTTGAGGCCAGGAATGGTGGATGAATAGTGCAGGCCTGCATAAGCGCCTTCAAACTGGAGAGAGGTATTGTCACTTCAGAGGTGTCCCAGCTTGTTGCAGCATTCTTCCTATTTTAGCTGTAAAACTGAAGGATGTGGAACCTGTGATAACACCATGGGTTCATCTATCTTATGCATGGGTTTGGATGTGAATCTGCTCTGCTTCTATAATAGTCTTGTGGGATATGCTTGAACTTAATGCAGTTTTCTTCCTGGTGGGACTGGGCTGAAGTTGTGAAGCAGGGCACAGTCTTGGTGCCTCACTTGCAAATTGGCTGCCAGGACCTCCAGCAGTTAAGTCTGTATGTGCAGTGTGCACCTGGGACCAAGACCTGGTCCCATTTAAGACTGAGCCTGGACATGCAATACCAGAATGGCAACAGATCAGGCCAAATCAAAGCTGATCTCCAAGTTGGTGTCTGAGCTTCACTCCCTTCGTTAACTGATCTCTCTCTTTCCTACCTCATGCAGTGGCTGCTGGCAGAGAAGTAACTACCTGCTCTAGCCATTATCCTGTGCATGGAGATCTTTAGGCTGTTCCTGTGCCTGTCATTAAGATGCTACTCTATGTCATGAGGCATCTTGTCAAGAGACCAGTGTATAGTTCTTTGTACCAGACGGGAGTTATGCTCTGGGCTTTGATCTATTAGGTCTTAAGCATCATCTCTGCTTGTTTACAATATTATAATATCTGAAAACTGCAACTTGAAATGGTCCACTTAATTTTTTGTATGTTATGCCCAGATTGATACCAGTCTGGAAAGCAAGTGTCCCAGTTTATTTGGTTAGTACAGCTGAGGTTGTCACCATATAGAAAGTTGATGGTGTTCACTGGCTCCATACAATTAGATCCATATTGACGTGTATTATTTTCCTAAGGAGAAAGAATGCATTCTTAACGCTGCAGTAGCTATGGTTCTTTGAAATGTTTTATCTTCAAGGATCCTATATCCCTTCATCCATGCTTGAGCTTGAGGGAGAAGAAGAGAAGGCAACTTGAATCTGTAACTGGTGAGGCATGCAGCAAAGTGCTTTTACTCTCTGGTTCAGACTGTCTGCAAGGTCCTGTCACACCTGTATCCAGGGAGAGTCCTGCTGACTACACCCGCTCCTAAAACCCCTATTTCTATAACTCCATCCTTCCTCAGTTTGCTAGGCTGCATTCAGGCAGGTGTTTATATGCTTAGATAGCATCTACCTGCCAGTAAAAACCCTACTGAAGGAGTATTCTGCTTTTCTGATTTATCCCACATGGACTTGGTAGAGATTTTCTCAGAAGAGCAATTTCACCCTATATATGGTAGCTGGCTCCCTGTGCCATCCTCTACTGCTCCATCAAACAAATGTCTATCTCTTACCTAAATTCCTGACATGTGGAGACCAAGAAGGTGATCTACAAAACTTCAAAACTTTTTTTTCCTTTCTTACAGCTTTTTAACATAATATAAATGTTTCCATCATAGAAAATGGATTCCCCTTTTACTCAGATTATCTGGAATTGCCTTGCATTCCTATATGAGATTGGTTTTAATACCGTGTCAAACTATCTTTTATAAAGGTGCAAGAAAATAATGTCTTTAAACCTTAGGGTGTTTCACCAGTCAATACTTTAATGCTTGTATTTTAAAGAAAGACTATGTTTGTGCATCTTCAACAAGAGATAGTATTATTCGAGGGTTTGTGTGCCTACTCCATAAGTAAGAACAGGTGTTTTTTCCTATGCCTGTTGTCACTTACACTCTCAGACACACCAGTTCAGCAGTGGTACTATATGCAGCCTTAATAAATGTGAACGTTGCCGTAGAAACAGTGTCACTTTGGGAGAGGTATGGAATGCCAAAGAAACCTGTTCTTGCAGCATGCAGATGCTAAAAGCAGATGAAGACATTTATCAGTTAATCACTCAAGCTTAATATTTATGGAAAATACAGATCATGTGAGACTATGGAATGCATTTGTTCATTAAGTAAAAAATCAGGAATTGTGTGTGTTCCTGCCAGTTCCTCATGAGTTACTGTAAAGCATGAATATACAAGCCCTAACAAAAATATACTTTCAGGAAGAAAATAGTCCCTAACTTCCCAAGTTATATATATTAAAGCACATAAATAACAAATCTGCAAATATTGTTTAACCTTTGCTTTTTTCCTTTTTTTTTTAACCAATCTGTTTTTGTTTCACCAGTTTTGTTGGAAATTACTGGAGTTTGTAATTGAGGCAACTGTGTTTTCTAAAGCTTGTAACTGTTTTTTTTAGCAGTATTTAATGGAAGCTACATGGGAGTCGGTCTTGAACGAAAGATTTCTGTGTTTTGTTTTTTTTAACATGGCCAGGAAATCACCTTAGGGCCTCACTTTCATAGCTGAGGAGATATATTGCCACTGGTGTGATGAGTTCTGAGTTCTGTTGGTGGAAAGTTCTGTATGAAAGCTCAGTTGCTGTTGTGCTTCTGGAAGCCTAGTCAACAGTCTCTACTTCCTCATCAATAAATGGGCAGATATTCAAGCTTAGGCAGGTTTCAGAGAGAGCTCTGCTTGAGTGCAACAAGACAGAACTGGGAACTGGATGGCTGTGCACATCTTGCTATGGAGTTCTGGTAAGCAGCTGGCTGTCAGAAGAACAGAGACTGCCAGCTCTCTGCTGTGATTTACATTTTGCTGTAGTTTAATATGTTGGCAGTAAGTTCTCAGCAGAGTGAGTCTAGTTTTTGACACACGAAAAATCTACTAGACAGTTGGGTATGTGAAGGTGGTGTTTAGCAGTAGCAGGACCAATATACAAGAGGGACAGCGTAGTGTGTTTCAGGTGACCTTTCCCATGAGCTAAGGAAAGGAAATCAATAGATAATTGAAAGCTGGGCTTGGTAGGCTTGTCCTGCTGTTCCCATGCTGCTGTGAGTGAAAAGACTTGTGCAATACCTTGTTTGCCACAGTGAAAGTGTATTTCCTAGCTCTGTTTTCCAGTTTGTCTTTAACAGATACAGGCGCATCTGCTTTTGGAGGGCAGATGCCATTGTCCTGTTGACATCTGTAGGCAGTAGTTTGGAAGCTCCTTTCCTTGTAAGACTGTTGTGCACATTCCTGGAAGCAGAGGTCAAATGCACTTTTGGAAGGCTGTACCAAGTGTCTGTTTTGATGCCTTTGAGGGACACCTGACCCTCCTGCAACACCCTTGTCACCATCTCATCCAGGGGAACCCAGGGCACAGGATGAGGAAGTGGCTGGAGCCCAGGCACATGAAGGGGCAGCAGAAGGGACGGGAGAGCAATCTTCAGGAACAGGCAATCTTCAGTCCCCTAACCCTTCCTCTTCTTCCAGGCCACAGGCCCCAAGCAGCCATATTGGGCCACGGGCACCCCCATAACAGTGTTGTCCTAATGTTACAAGACATATTGCTGCCATTTGTTCTGGACTCTAAAAATACAGGGACTGCTACAGTGAGACAGTTGGCTGAGTTTAGGCCCTCAGGTTCCAAGGATACCTGAAACCAAGAAGTCCAAGACCAATGCATGTGGCTGCCTAACTTTGTGTGAGGGGAGAGAAGACACATGGCTGCAGGAACCACAGAGGAAGAGGAGGCAGTTTCAAACAGGGCACTATCAGCCCCATGTACTGTTTGACTTAAGGTGTGGAGCCCACAGAGGTGAGTCCATCCATGGATCAAGAACAGATGGAAGTGGGTCCTACTCCAAAACAGCTCCCCTGGCACCACTCCGCCATGGCACTGATACGACAGGAGCACCAGACCCAGCCTGCCATCAGCTGAGAGTCCCATGCTCATCTCTGCCATCCTGCTGGCTCACCCATTCCAATTCCTGGCCACAACAATCGTGTTCATTGCCAGGCGTGATGTGACCAATGCATTGGACTAGATAACTTTTAAAGGTTCCTTCCAACCCAAACTGTTCCATGATTCAGTGCTTCAGTACACTGCATCAAGCTTCAGTTTCTTCAGGTTGCAAAAAATCAAGCTGATCAAGGGATGCTTAGAGGACTAAATCTTGGTGTTTTAAGGAGAATCTGCAAATTGATGTATAGTTCACCCAAGGAAAGACAGAAGGGCCCCATTCACTAAAAAAAGGGAAGAGCAGTGAAGTTGGATCTTCCTCCTAAGAATACTTTAATGCCCCTTGAAAGGTTTAACTGACCCTCCTTGATTAGGTTATGATAAGCTTTTGGAAGGAGTTAATTTCTTCAGCTTTCTGTTACAGTATCATATAAATACCTTCATGAAAACGGTTAGTATCCCTGAATTGTTCAGGAATCCTTTAGTGGCACTGTTTTCTGCTTACAGAAGTGCCCAAATCTTACCAAAGCAAGGGACTATGTACTTCACTGGCCTAAAATATGTCTGCTCACTGCAGTTATTTGAATTATAGGCAGGGCTTTTTCATGTTTTGCAGTATACAATATATTTTTAAATTAAAATTGCATTTAATTAATTAGGAGCTTGGAAATGAAATGACATCTAAAGAAATGGTGCTGTCCACTCAACTCCTAGCAATGCTCACTCACAAAGGTTTCTATCTTAAAATGCTACTACATGGAGAGTGTGAATGACAGTGGGAACAGTTATATTGAGGCGTGGGTCTGCATCGTGATCAAAGTTTTCCTGGGTGATGTAAGTCTACTACAATCACTTGTCTCTTCATGTTTTTTGATGGCAGCCTTAATTGTGATGTGGCTCTAACATTATAGATTGTGACATAAAGTTCATTCATCTGAAAAGTATGTTGAATTGGTGCTGTTCACCTAGAGAAAGTCCATGTAACTATTTCAAAATCAAGCTGAATTGTGTAGCTTGCTCAATAGCAATCCAGTGAATTTTGTTTGACTGCTTGTACATATGTTATGTTCCTGTGTCTGAAATTAAGTCTGGTGTTTATGACTGAGCAAAATATACCTGTCTCTCTGAAGTTCCACTAAGCCTCAGCTTTCATAACTTAAGCAGCTACTTCGAGAAATGGCTCTTGTCATAGTTCTTTCAATACAGAATTTGAGTTATGGGATGAAAACAGGATCTAAATTTGGGAATAACTGATTGATGATCATCTCTGTCCTGCAGTTTGGATCCAAGGAAATATCACCTCCTGCACAGCCACACTGCAATGTCAGCAGTGCAGTAACTGAGTGTTAATTAAACTTTTCTCAGTCCTAGGTTTGAGACAAATACATCAGATCATTGTTAAGGCAGACAAGGAAAGTTGTCATTCCCTAGACAACCAACCTAGGGGGTGGTCCTGAAGTGGCAAGGAAGCTTGCTAGTGTTCCAGTTGGAGCCAGGTCAGAGCTTCTTGGAAATGCAAGCAAGATGGGCATCTTGAAACCTGGAGCATGAGAGGCCTGGGGCTGGCTGAGGCTGGGTGGTTTTTCCCCACAGGAGAAGGCCAAGGAGGAATGGACTTTAGCACAACGGGAGGGTTGTAAATGGTTTGCCCTCTAATGCATTCATTACATTACCTGCAGACCAGGTGCTACCCATGATTGCAATAGCATTTGTTACTGGTTGTCTTGATGTCAGGGCCCCAACTGTTGTCTTTGTATCTCTTCCAAATTTGCTGAAGAGGGTTAATGCAGTTTTGAATTTTAAAATAATATGTTTGATTTGCTTTAGTAGTGTGTTTGAGGAGGGCGTAGTGATTGATTTGGTCAGGAAAGGTTGTTTCTACATGAAAACATTCCAGCTCTCATCCAAAGGAGATTAGGGGTCTCTTCCAAGGACAGTGTTGTATTTTGAAACCCAGGTACTGCAGCAATTCACAATTGTACGTAATGTGGCAATATATAAGTGACAGAAGGGTGTTCTTTGGTTCAGTAAAATATACAGGGATGAGCACTTCCCCATTCACACACAAGCCCATGTGCTCTCGGAGCATCTGAAACTTTTTAAAAGGACCTATTACTCTAAATTTCTTGAAAACTTCCTGAAAATTAAAAATCAATCAATTTTCTTGATCTCTGTCAAGACAGGAATCTTATGGAAGTACTTTTTGTGCCCAAAGAGAAGGGCTCTGACAGGAGACAAATGCAGACATTTACCCTGGCAGACTCATTCTCTGCCTGATCTCACCCCAATGGCATTTTGAAAGTGTGGGTGCATTATTTTGTTCAGGTGAATCATTTAAAATTATGGTTTGTCTGAAAGAGTTTATCAAAACTAATGGGATTTTGCAGAATAAATGGCTTCACAATTCTTCATCTAGCAGATTGCTGAGAGATGAAAAGAGTCTTTGAGATATTTATTAACTTCTGTTGATAGTCCTGAATATAAGAAAGACATGCACTTGAAACTTCTGTACAGGAAGTCTTACATTCTTTACTTATCAGCAAGGAGTATTTAATGCACAATCAAAATGCTAAACATCTGCTTGTTTGCTGCCTAATACTGTTTATAATGACAGCAGACTATCTTTAATGAAGAATTCAAATTTTCTAAGAAGAATTTTCTAGAAATTATAATTTTTAGAAAATTCTTTAGAATGCCATTTTCTGAACAATTGATCTTTTCTACCAGCTCAGAACAGCAGTGAATGCTTAATTCCTGAGGGGTAGCAGAAGGGTTTCTCATGCACTTGGAAGAAAATGGTAACTATGATGCTCACCCTCCTCTGGAATTTTTTGAAGCAGTTAGAATACAGTGGCAAGTTTTGATACCAGATGTAATTATACACTAAAGGCAAGTGTATATTTAATCCTGTAAGGTAGAAGTGTTAAGTAGGCAGGATGGAGTTCCCATGTATGGACTGTGGTGTTCTTAATGATGTTGGAGCAGGCTAAAGCTTATTCTCTGCTTTTGTATCTGCATGTCAAAGCATGAACACGAGTCAGTCTTTGTTGGTACAATACAAATGTGCAGCCACAACTTAATTAGTGTAAACTATGTCAGCAAGGGGGAACTTGCCTTGCCCAAAAGGGACCCCTCTAACTGGGTTTTAGCCAGAACGCTGTGTTAACTAGACAAAGTCTTCCCACCGTAAAATTGGGATTTGAATCCCATGTACATTGTTGGATAAGTTTTATGGAGGCAGAGAGGGTATGCATGTAACATGTGCTGGATAGATTTGGACCATGATATGCTGTGCCATCAGTTACGACTGTATTATCTGACCAATACTATAATATTGGCTTCACATTATTTTGTCCTTCTGTTTACCTACTGATATGTATATTCCCATTCTTCAAGGAGCAAAAGACTGTGAGAAAGAAACAAGCAAATATTGTGTGTAGGAAGGGAAATTCCTTCTAACGTTCTGTAACTGTAATTTTCCATAATCACCTGTGTTAGTGGTTTGCTTATACTTTTTGTTTATAAGCACTTACCAGGCCCAGAATAATAACAGACAAAAAAAGGAGAACACAATATCATTGATTGTTTTAATTTTGATGGTCAAGAGAAAGACTGTTCAGCAGTGCAAGGCAAAAATAGATGGAGCAGGCACTTTAAAATCAGATGAGGCTGAGATTAGTTTCTAGCAGAATTTTTAATAGCTAATAAGATTTCTTCACATTGTATTGTAAAGGCAAAATATTTTTAAATTAGTTTTTTTGTCCAGCATTCTGTAGATGGAGAGAGTTTGGGTTCTTCTCAGAAGAGGATTGTTGCTAATGAAGTGTTTTATGGCCAAGACCATTGCTGGAATACAACTGTATTCTGCCTGCAGCTCGTACATCAAAATCCTATATACATTCATTATGTCTAGCTTCCTCCTTTCTTAGGGACCTTAGTCATTAGTGAATACTGTGGGTTCCTTTATTGCATCTTCTTCGTCCTGGATCATTATAGGGTCACTAAATGTAATTTTTCCCTGTGGGTATATATTAGCTGTTCCTGCTCATTTCACGTTGTAATTATGGAGAAACCAGAGGTTTCAAATTATGAGAACAATTTAGTTTAATTTAGATTCAGTGTCAGCTGTAGGGGAAAATCCTTTCATGCACTTTGTTAGTTTTATTTTTTTGCTTTGCTTTTAACAGGAAGAGACTCGGTTTTACCGATCCAATGCCTCATACGAGGTAGGAATCTTGTGACAGCAGTTCCTTTTTCCTAGCCAGTTGGTTTTGAGGTATTAGTACATTTTAAATTAAATTGTTCTTCTTTCACCAGGCAAATGCACCTGAGGTCCTGAGCAGCAACCAGTGAGCATGACAGTCGGTTCCCTTGAGGACTGTGCCGTGTATGATGGAGCTGTCTGTGTATGAAAGAAACAGGGAGTGTGGCTGCTCGAGGCCTCTCGTTCCATTTGAGTCTTGCCCTTCCTCCTTTGAGCAGAGCCAGGTCACGGTGTAGGGATGGCTGTTGCCAAAAGGACAGGTGTTTTTGTGTTGTGCTGTGTGCACTGCTGGTAGAAACAGCAGCTTCAAAAAGATAACTGACTCCTCTGTTTTTGGAACAAGTACTTTTTTTCTGATCATGCTGGCATGGAATCAGTTTCCCACCAGTGACAGCTGAGATTGGACTGCCCATGTTTTCTCTTTCTAAGTTTTCAGGGTGGGGGGCAGCACACCTTACTCTGCATACACTATCTCTGTTACAGCACATGTCCTCATATTGCTGGTATTCCAAGGAATATATAGTTGTGCCATTGAGAGGGAGGGTTGCCAGCAGATGCACATAATTTACCTGATTCTGAGAGATAAGAAGAAGGGAAAACATATCTTTCACTGGTCAGTGGCAGAAATGATCCACTCCAGGTGTAGTATTACTCTGATCTCACTTGTGTAGTTGCTGTTTAAACCCAAAGATGACGGGTACTTCATGGTACTCTTGACAACAAACAAAGCAGGTATTAAGTATGGATTTCCAAACAGTGCTGCTGTTGAACGTAAGTTGTTTCTGCCTACAGCGCATCCATTATTTCAGTCCTTAGACTCTGTTCATCAGGAAATGGCTACTTCGTGAGTGCTGCAGTTGGAACAAATCCCTGAAGTGTCTGAGGGCCATAAGCCCATTTCACCTCTACCCATGCATCAAATATGAACTCATGTCTCCAGCGACTTAACTTTCTGCACCACCAATCTCCAGCCCTCTCTGTAATGCTCTTATTTCTGGATGGGTCACAGGGGATCCTCTCAGGCTTTTAATCTGTAGCTTATTGTTTAAAGATTTATTTGTTTTGCAAGGCTACTGCCACTGCTGATCACAGACCAGCATCCATGGAAGGAAGCTGGACAGTTGGAACAATGTCTACTCTTTCTCCAATAGGGTGCTTTACCTCTGAGGAGGCTGGTTTGAAGGATTCAAGTTATTTGCAAATGTCATCTTAAAACTGCACATGCTTAATTGTTTACAGTGGAAATGACAGAAAATGAGGTTCAACCAGCAAGTCCCTTGATGGTGCAGAAAGAATTTTATTTTTTTTTTAATGTAGGAGTGCCTTGTTTTCATGGCTACCTTTTGTTGAGATTTCTGCTGTTGAGTTCAAGTTTAATTCTGCAAGTACCAGAGGATGCTGAGCACTGGGACAGTTTGGTTTCAGGCAGGGAGTGGGAGCAAGACTTTCCCCTGCGCTTATTAGCAGCACCTATTTTTCTGGGCTCTGCTAATCCCACCTCCTTCTTTCTCATTTTAAAGAGGCAATATGACATTTCTTTCTGTGCCTTCTTTTCCCTGGTGACTTCACCACTTCAGGGACACACTGCCACAAAAGGCAAATTAATTAAGCCTGGAAACTGTAAAGAAAACACTGATCTTTTTCCCTATTGTCAATTCAAGATAGAATAGCCAAGGGAACACTGGAGTTCTTGCCCTGATCCCTCTGCTCACCCAGTATCCAGCCTGTATTCTGCTGAGGAACTCCAAACAAACAGAAAACCCAAACCCCAACCAAAACAAAACAAATGTTGTCTGTTGGAACTGTGCCTAATTTCAAGTCAAGATATTAATGTTGATGTTTCCATCTCAGATTTTCCCCTTGATATTTTTTTTTCCATTTCCAGATTCCACCTTCCCCATGCAGGCAGCAACAAGTTGATGAAGTGTTAAATTTTGATTGTTATTGTAGCTGTACTTGGATGCCACAATCTCAGGTGTGTTGGGATGTAGATGAAGTAGCAGCTTTCTACTTATTTACTGATACATCTGTTATTATAGGAAAAAGTTTCTAGTGGTAGTTTGATAATATTGGTAACATCTAAAAGTTTGCTAGGGTGTTTCTATGAGTTTCTAAGTGTGTCACATATTGATCATTTGATTCCCTCTCTCATCTATGTTGAAATTGCATGTTTTTGTCAATGATGTGTGTCCAGAAGCAGTAGACTTCAAACCTATTCACGGGTATTTCTAATTTCTCGTTATCTTTCTCCCTTTGGAACTGATTGAGTATAGCTTTGGCTGGGGCTTTCTCTCTTGTGACAAAAGGGAGCAAAACTGCTTGCAGCCTTTCCTCCTACTTATCTATTTCTGTAGCCATGAGGTACAAGAGAAATCTCAGCTTCTATTTTCTTCAATTTTCCGCTAAATTTCCTTTGAAGGTTATCTTCCCTGGAGGCTTCAACTGATCCATTTTCTTTTCATTTCCTTCTCTTTTTTTTTTTTTTTTTTTTTTTTTTTTTTTTTTTTCTGGAACTGCGTAATGTGTTCATGTAAAGAAGAAAGGAGAAGAAAAGAAAGTATACCTTTCTGTTGGCATAAAAACTCTTTGGTTCTTACTCTGCTTCTGGGCTTTCTGCTTGGATATCCTAAATACAGCTATGTGTCTCTTCTGTGCTTTAAAAGGGAGTGCAGCTGTGAAGGATGCTATTTGAAGTCACTTTTCCTTATGGGCTTTGAAACAGGCCCTTTTGTAGTAGATCTGTTTTCTGTATATATTCCTGTAATCATGGCTCTTTATTGATTTAAAGTCAGTTTTAATTAGTCTTGTTTTTGTAATTCATCTGGAGCCAATGCAGTTAAACCACATTTATCCTATTTTGTAGAAGGTATGAGTTTAGGAGGGTTGCTCCTGCTCCATAAAGATGCCTCTGGCTGCTCCTTTATAGGGTGGGAGATCCTCACACTCCAGCAAAAGGTCTCTGCCAAGACCAAGTGGTCGGGTGGAAAACAGAGCTGTTCTGATGGTAAGAGTTATGCACACATGCATGTAGCTGCATTGTGTGTGCCCTTACTGTGGCTGCCTGGTACCAAAACAATCTGCCTGTGTGCTTGTGGTGTCCCTGACCTGAGATATCTTTCCCTGCGTCCCTGCAAGGCAGTTGTGTTTGCCCTGTTCTCGCTGTTAATGGGGCTTACTGAGAAAAGTTTAGAAGCCTTCCCCATTTACAGAATTAATTGGTGGGACCTTTTCCTGAGTGTGCTCTGCCCTCAGCTTTTACTTATGCCTTCAAGACCCAATGTAGAGTTTTGTTTTCAAGCAAATTCATTTTTTGACAATTTGTTCCCCACTTTCTCAGCAACTCTACTGGACTTTTTAATATTTTGTGATTGTTTCTGAATGTGTCTGTGAGCTATTTGAGAGTTTGGCTGGTATTTAGGAAGCATTTTTATATACATTTTGCAGCATGTGAATAACCAAATTGATTAAGTCCCAGTCCATAACTCAGAACTAATTTGGGGAAATTATTGCACTTCTCCAATTCAGAACATCTTTTTTACAAAAATCAATCTTAGGCATACTTAAAGTCATTTGTGTTAAAGGAAGAATGGATGCAATATAATTCTGATCAGCCCTGATCCTGTCACATTCTATCTGAGGGGGCTGTAGGATGGATGGCACCATAAAGTCTCCTCTGCTTGAACTTCTTTTTCATTTAAAACAGCACTTTATATTGCCACCAGATTTCTTTAGTGGCCGGTTGGTTTCTCTGTTGAAAAGCACAACCATGAAATCCTTGAGAAAGGTAAGCTTTCTGTCCACAGTAGAGCTAATGTAGCTTTCCTACATATTTATGTTGTGCATCTCGATCACGTGCTCATAACCACACTGCTTTTCCTTCTGCAATCATAAGGCTTTCTAGTTCCCTTTCTGTATTTCTGTAGACAAGCAGCAGCATTTTGGCTAATGTAGAGTTATGGAGGGGCTGACTAGGAGTTCAGTATTGATGCCCTTGTTAGTCTGACTGCTCCTTCATAGTATCCATTTCTCCTCTCTGTGTGACTGCTTGCTTGGATTTCTGTCCTTCATCCAGCTGATTTGCATGAAGAAAAAAAAATCTCAAGTGATATGTCAAATTTGGCTGAAGTTAGTATTAACAGGAGTATCAGTTCGCTGCTTATGCTGAAAAACTTCAGTGTGCTCCTTTTTGGCCCCAATTCATCTTATGTTTTATTGAAATATTTGCCCACAGGCCTTAAAAGATACTAATAATTGTCCTTTCAGCCTCTTTTTTTTTTCCTGTGGAATTTTATTTATTCATGGGGGGGCAATCGGGTAGCTTATATAGCACGTGGACCATTGGTTATATGACTTCAGTAGAGAGTGCAGAAGATTAATAAAGGTATTTGATTGTGTTTCATTTCCTCTATTCATTGTACGAGTAGTGTTGATGTGTGCAGTACACTGATACAGATTGTACTCTTTCATCCAAGTACACACAGTCCTATTCTCCCTAGTTTTTGCCTTTAAAGTGAAGCACTTGTAGTTGTGAATGATGTGATTTATTTTATTAATGGTATCTTTGCTGCAGGCTGTAGCATTGAGTCTCTTTGTCCCCATGAAGTCTTTTTTATGACAATGATAATATATGACTTAGTGTTTGTTTCAGTAACAAGGAGACAACTGTATGTTGCTTGTACTTATTTTTTCAGTCTCAAATTCTTTGGCCATTCCCAAAATAGAAAAAAATGGGCTGAAGCATATGCAAAAATCCTCATTTCAAACTTAGAATTATCTATTGGCACACTATTTTTGAGCAGAGACAACAGCTCAAGAAAACCAACACATTCCTCAAGCATTTCCTTAGGTTTCATTGAAATCAGTCTGAGATTCCAGGCCAAGTTCAGCAGCCTCAGCTTGTTAAATTTCTAAAGTTAATTAGAACTGTGGATCACCATGTGCCTGAACTGCACCTAAATGGAAAGCCCAGGGACCCTGCATGGGGTTTGCTAGCAGGGCAAAGCCTTGTTGTCTCCAGCTACATCAAGAAGTTGGGATGCAATTGTATAGGCTGGACATTATCCAGGGTATCAGGAAACCCTGCTCAAAGAGAGTGGCCTTCTGCTGTTATTGACCAGATACCACCAGGGCTGCCCTTTACATCTCTGTGTAAGAAGTGACAGAACTGCCATAGTCCTTCCAAACCTCATCCCATAGTTCTGGGCCGAGCCCCACTCTCATCAGCATTATTTCCTGCTCAGTTTGGTGCCACTTGGAGACCTTCCACTACAAATATTGGTCCAGCTTACACTGTTTTCCTTATTAGATCTGAGGAGATGGCAGTATCTGGCCTTCTCACTGCAGGCTATTACAAATTATTACAACATGAATCAGATCCTCTGCCTACCTGCAAGGTTCAGAGTTTGGAATTCTTTTCCATCCTCTGCCCACACAGTTTTTAGCCCAAAAATTCTACCTCAGTAGGGAAACCTGCCACTGGAGGGATCGGGCTGGCACTCTGCCACCTGTTTTGTGTTTCCATCTTGAACACATCATCTTATTCTGTTCATTATATGCTTATGATAAGGCCTTGGATGAGTGACAATGTTTGGAGATCTTTAGGGTCCAGTTGTGTCACTGCTTGTTCAGCTCAGTGTCATGATTCACAGGTCTGCATTCTTTGCACTGAATCAGACATTATAGAAGCAAAAGGTCTGTTAGGTCATCTAGCACACCCTTTGGTGACTCTTCCTTTCAGGATGTAAGTGAAGTTTTTGTTCTTCTAGGGGAAAAAAGGAAGTAGGATTACACAGTGTCTCTGCAGGTCTGCATTGCTCTGTGAACCTGGAGCTCTTTGGTCCTTTGTGCTCCCATAGAGTGTTTGCTGCTTACAGATTCAAAAAATCAGTATTGTTTCTTTTTGCCTGATCACATGTGAGCTGATGCAGCCAAGGCAGAATAAAAGGCACAGTACATTGAATAATCAAGGGAGAAATGCTTTCTATATAGTGGTGTTTCAGGATTTGTGCCACCTGTTTTTTTCCATCGCTCAGGGACAAGAAAAGCACATGTGTATCTTCCCTGGCTTATTTGTCCTGACATTTCTTTTTCTGATACACTAAAAAACACTGTTAGAATTGATACTTCTTTGATGTGCCTAACCAGGGATCTTGTTGATTGTCTCACTGAAGATAAACTGGTGAAAGAGAGAGGTACTGTTGGGAACAGATCTCATTCATTTCAGAAGCCAGTAGTCCTTCCTTCAGCTTTGGAGAACCACTGGAGCTGAGACTGTCACTCCATGCTCTTATAGTAAACATCCTCCTTTGCTCACCGAAGTGTTTTTCGTGATTACATTGCTGCGCTTGTTCAGGCTGAGCTCCCTTCTCTCCTTGCTCCGTGCCCCTCTTTGGCATTATACGTGTGCCTGAGTGCCCAAAAACCAAGGTAGGACTGAAATACCTCCTGCCACATTTGGATTTCTAGCTAGGCTTGCATTTCTGCTTGAATTTGTGTGCTGTGTTTTGGAGATAATTATTTCAAGTATCAGCTCTCAAAGAGGAATTTACTGATTTCCTGAAGCCCTATTAAACAAAGGCCAGTGTTTAAATCACATTTTATTGAGGTATATGTATCCTCAGCTACAATCAAACTAGATGATTACTTGTTGTTTCAGCAAGACCTGGATGGAAGTTTCTCTTGCAGGGCTCTGTACATGCATGGTGGAAATCAACCCATATGTGGGAGAATTTGCTGTTTGAGCAGTGAATGTAGCAGCTTCAAAGAAGGAGGCAAATCAAGTTGAGAGCCCGACTTAAAAAACCTAGCTTTCTCAGGAGTGCCTAAGGCCTAAATACCCCACCCCAGTACTTCCCAAGTACTCTATTGTATAATTAAAAAACAGTGAAAACAGTAAAACAAAGCTGGTGGCTTAAAGTCCATAATGCAGGATTCTCATTTCAGTTCATTTCAGACTTACTGAATTAAAGGTGAAGTTATCAAGTCTAACACAGGAGCCTTTCTTCTGAGTGTAAAAGAGAGTTGCTGCCAACTTTTTTTGATAACACCAACTAGCCAAGCCTGTGTCCCAGAGTGTGCTGTAACCCTCAGCAACTCCAAGTTCCCCAGCTGGATTGTGACAGACACAAAAACAACGCAGGTTTGCAAGAACTTCACGTCTCGTCTTCTCACCAGCCATGGTCTGATGGCATCCTGGACTTTCTCTTCCTCAGTGAGAACCACGTCAAAGGAACAGGTACAATTTGGAAGTTACAGGTTTAATTTTTGTTTCATTTGCTGCATAGCAAGACAAAATGGAGAACAATGAGGACCCTTATTCTTTTTCCTAAACACATCTTATAAATCCTCTGAAAGTATTCTACTTCATAATCTCATTGCTCAGAAGAGGCAACTGTGATTTCAAACAGTCTCTGCCCTCTCCCAAACCCAAAAAGAGCTTAATGATGCTCTGATGCAGAGGAGTACATGCATTTCCCCTAGCACAGGCTGATCTGAGCTGGGATAACTCTCTGCTGCTGCTGGCAGTGTTGTGGCACTGTTAGAGCAGAGGTAACAGCAGCCCTGCAGGCTGCAATGCCCTGGGAAGTCAGGGAAGAGCCCATTGGCCCAGTTTGGTTTCACAGTTGAGGATGGAAAGAGGGAAAGGAAACTGTACACATGGTCCAGTCAGAGAAGGCTGATGCAGCCCCTGCCCAACACTGCCAAGGGAAGGGCTTCAGGAGAGCCAGGGGGCCTCAGTGGAGCCCCAAGTATTTCCAGCACCCAGCTGCCAGGCCAGGCTCAGCCAACACTGAGCAGGATTTCATAAGCTTTGGCTCAAGACCGTTGGAGGGTTTCAAGTGATGAGAGCAGCTGGGAACCAAGGTAGTGCATCCTGCTCCCCAACCCATTTGTGCACAGTGAGATGGGAATGTCTCCCTTGTCTGTCTGAAACCAGCTTGTCAGGCTCCTTCTCTCCTCCTCCTGGCTGGGGGGACTTGGCTTTGTTTCTTCTATCATCTGAAATTCTGAACTTCTCTCTCCTAAAACATGGCACTTTATCTTTTGTGGCTCTGTGTTTCACATCTTCCTCACCCTCATCTTCTGCTATCAAGCCACTTTGGACTGCTGGGTTTTGAACTTTCAGCAACACACATGCACTTAGCAGGACTCCTGGACTCCAGCATTTTTTCAGGGCTATGTTGATGAAGACATCTGATGCAGCTAGCTCAATTTGTAAGCTGCAGATGGAGATGCAGATTGAAATGCAGATTGAGCTCCATGTGGGAACCCGAGACAAGAGGCCGTGAACTGACAACCCTTATGTTAACAAAGGGCATAGAGACCAGGTGAATGGACATTGAGAGACACAGCAGGAGCCAGGATTTGCTGGCCTTTTGGATAGCAAAGGAGGTGAAGACTGGTCATGCCAGCAAGGTGGATAGATATGGAGGGGGAGGACGGGAGCTGAAGACTCGTGAGGAAGGGAGGAAGAGCAAGACTTGTGAGTGGGTAGATAGTGAGCATATAAATGCCCAGTGGTTTTTTTGTTGGGGATCGTCCTCAGAAGCAACCAGCGCAGGCTTGTGTCTGCACCATGAATAAGTGGCTTTATGGAACAAAATGTCTGACACTGCTATGGGAAAGCTGGGGTCAAACTGGTAAGGAAACCTGATCTGACCACGTGTGAGTGGGGTGTGTAGGGAATCAAGCTGCGGTTTCGGTCCCAGCAGTTAAATTATGGCATTGGAAGTGTGGCTGTCAGGGAGTCTCATGAATGGTCAGATTGAAAAGTTTCCTTAACAGCTAGAAATTATGCCAAAGCCTTTCTTCCAGTGGAGAGCTTCTTTCCTTTCTCTCCATGAGGGAATCTATTCTGAATCTTGGGTCATTGCACCTTTCTCTTTCAAGGACAGATCTGCCATGGCTGCTGGAATCTTCTGCGTGTTCCTAGTGCTAATAGCAGTTGTTAAGGCAACCAGCCACTCTTCTCCCCTGAAGAGAATGGAATTTTTCCCCGGATAAGGAAGAAATCATCCAGAGGATGAAGGAGTGGGAGGTGAGCCTTCAGTTGCAACAGTTGTGTTTGAAACAGGAAATCGCACACCAGGAATCCAGGCAGCAGCCTCTGTAAAGGCCTGGCGTAGACTTGGAGAGACAGATTTGACGCACATATGGAAAGTCCTTTCCTTGGTCATCTATGTGCTGATCAAGCTCTACAGGCAGCACTTGCAGGAAGTGACTTGTCAGCACAGCAGAGAACAAGACACTGACACGGTGGTCCTGGGAAAAGCATGGAAAGGAGTGGCCTTCCCTGACAAAGCCCTTTGTGCTGCGTGGGGGCACTTACTTTCCTATGGACAGAACTATAGGACATTTCTGATTACTTGCAAGTAGACTGTTTCAATTACCTTTGAAATTTAATCTTTCCACTAGCAAAACTTCATGCTTTATGGTATAAAGAATTTCCTTTTTGTTTTTTAATATTGATTGTTATAAACACTAGGCTTCCTCTAATGAAAGAAGACAGATTAAACTAAAGGAATAAACTTCTCAGAATTGTTTGCCTACACCCAAATAACTTCATCTTTTGACTCTTCCATTTTCCTTACGTCATGCATTATTGTTACAGGCTGAACTACAAACACTATTGAAATAGAGAACATATTTGAGACTATGGCTGTGGATGCACAGCACATCTTTATTTATTATCAATCTACATTGGTAGAAACTTACATGGTTCAGGAAGAGGCTCTAGACATTTTTACTGAAAGTAAAGAAAGAGCAGTTTAGCACTAGATTTCCTTCAGCAATAAGGAAGTCACACAGTTGTTTGTATTCAATGAAGTCTTACATTGTCATTCAGTGCATCCAAGGAGTGAAATCCTTTCTTAATTTTCAGTTTAGGAAGGTAAAATAGATCAGATGAGAAAAAGACCTCAATATATTTAATGCTGATGACTGGACTTGAATGACAAAGACAAAGCCTTCCAAACCAATTGAGGCACGCATACAAATACCATCTTTCCAGGGACCTGGACTGAACACAGAGGTTCAGTACTGTACTGTACTGTGCAGTTCCCACACTGCTTTCTGCATAACTCTGTATTAGGACTGCAAACTTTGTGCTGTCTTTCATATCATAAAGAGAAATTCAAGATTTTTCTCTCTTTTTGCCCATCTTATCTATGCAGATATGATGAGAGGCCGTCTCTCCTTTTGTGTAGGTGTTAAACCTAAGAAAGCCAGTCTGTAATATCAACTCAAGGTTCAAACACAAAAAACCCAACAGGTTTAGTGATTACAACCAACAAGAAAAGCAAAGCTCACATCATATCTGCATTTCAGAGTCCTTTTCAAAAAAACTCAGGCTACACTATTCCTTTTCCCATTATGGGGGTGTGGCTACCAGCATAGAGGATAAAAAAAATAGTGACTTTTGTCTCCTTTCTGTTGTAGCTCTTCATCTCCCTTCCCATACTATGAGGATGCTTTAACCCTACCCTATTTCTCTAAGTAAGCGATATGTAAAGAATGAGGGAGGAATTGATTTTGGTTTTAGTCAGAAAGAGTTTTGGTTTTTATTTATGTTTGAGGGAGCAAAAATTCATATCCCATTGCTCAGGATAGAAGATCTTGCCCAAATTGTTCTGGTCATGCTTCAAGGCTACTTGGGAATACAAATATTGTAGTCCATGCTAAAAGCTGAAGACCTGTATCTGAGAAATGCTTCTTATGGTTTTTGTAAGTCTATGAATCTGCCTAAAATATTTTAGGTTTTAGTTTAAGACAAGCAATTTTTTAAACAGGGCAGTCTTTCCCCAGGTGTTGATGACCTGGGTTTGTAGTTAAGGGGCATGGCAATCACCAGATGAGGAAACACTTCCCAGAGAGTGATCTAGTGAGGCTCAGGGAGCTCAGGTCTAGTGGTGACACTTCTTTAAGGCTGCACTTACTCTGCTGTAGGATCTATTCAAATGAGAAATTACATTTCTCAGCTCAGATTTGCTTGGTTTTGTTTTTTTGTTTTACTCACATTTTCCTTACAAGTGCCTGTAAAGCAGTCCTAAGGTGTTGTGAGAAGTCATAAAAATGTTTCTTACTTTTCTGAGACTAAAAGGTGCCATCCAGAGATCATACCCAGCTTATTTAAGTGTATCTTTCATAGAAAATGCAGAGTACTCAGCAGTTCAAACCCCCATGTTTTTACTGCCTCTACTTGATTATATGTGAAGTAAGTAAAATAATATAAAACTAAAAATAGATAAAATTATTTTTACTGGAAAATATTTGGCTTGGATTTCTTAGTCTGTTCATTGATGTCTGTCTCTGAAAGGGCAGATGAATCTCTCATTTCCAAGAAGACTATAAATATAGAACAGTGCGATTTCATTTACTAATATCATGAAGATAATTTACTTGTAAATTCAATCTTACATCTATCTAAACCATCAAGAAAAAAGTCACCATTCTGGGAGACTGAGTTCCCAGCAAACATCTAAGCAGGAGCACAAGTCTGCACTCTTCTTTTTGTCAAATCACAAAAATGTTGTCCTTTGAAATTGGAAAAACTTTGTAGATTCAGGACATACCGTTATCTGAAGATATCTTCATACATGCCCTTTTAATGTGGCTTGTGATCTCTGTGTGTTTAAGGATTACACAATTTTCCTGAGTGAAAAACAATGTCTCCTAAGTTATTAATTAAAAAAAAAAAAAAAAAAGAAAAAAGAGATAATAATTTGATAATCTGCCTGGTACTTTTCCACTAAGTAAGTGATAATATACTACTGTAGATATCTCAAGCAACTCATTAAGCTTTTCAACACGGAGGACACTGCTAATGGATGCAGAACAAGCCCCTACTAAATACAATGATCTTTACTGGAAATGGTAAGGCTGTGACAGTATACTCTAGTGTAGGGGTGGCAGGGATCTGCCCGAGGTGGAATTTGGTAAGACACACTATTTATGGTCACTGGCTTACAAAACATTCCAGGAATTTCTTCTGATTCTTTGAGCTTTCCTTCACATCACCTGACTTTGACTCAGAGCCCAGACTGCAAAATGTAGTTTGGTTTATGAGATAAGGTTTTCAATTTCAACCTTAACAGAATTAAGTATTGACTTGACATTTATACAGATTCTGACTCATGGGATGAGTTGACTGATTAAAATGAGGACAAGCAATCTACCAGAGTGTGAAAAACTGATGAAAAGTGAAGAAGTAATGGTTCTTCACCATTAGAAGTAATTAGGGGAGATTATGTCATGTCTATAGCTCCATAGAACCTCATACTGAATGATCAGCAAAAGTTAGTTAGAACACCCTTCAATAAAAAAAGCAGAAAATTCCAGTGAACTTCTCAAAAGTGGTTGACTTGAGAGTTTATTTAGTTCAAGTCTTATTACATCAGGTGAATATTTATCAGAGGTGTACATGAGTTCTCACCTTTCTCCTCCAGTGAACAGATAAGGGCAAGGCTCACTTCTTTTTTCATAACCTTTAATCTTACTTTCCATTTTCTAAATTTTGAGTTACTCCTAAGTAAAGCAAAACAGAAATTATGAAAAGGCCCTGTGGCAAACTGTACTGTGTGGGCCATTGTAACAGATTTTAGAAGACAGAGAGTGAGCAAATAAGGAGCTATGTCCCCAAAGCCCTGGATTCCTGTTAGACTTCATTTGCTTTTTTGCTGCCTGTTTTCTTGCTTATCCCCTGGCACTCTTTTCTCTTTAGTGTCTCCACTGTGTCAGAACCAACTCCTGGACTGTGAGCTGTTGCAATGAAACTGTCTGACTGAGCAAAGGATTTGTCTAGCATTTTTAAATTCTAATCAGGAGTGGTGTAATTCATGTTATTTATTTCTATGTTGTATTCGGAAATAGACTCCTAATTGCTGTCTGATGTTCCTAGGCAGTACCTTAATTAAAAGAGTTATATGGTAGTCATATAAAACCTGTCAACAAATGACCTGAAAACTAACTTTTTAGAACCAGATTTTTCACCTTTTGTTCCTCTCTATAAAATTTATGATGATCTACAGCAACTTATTCATTGGAACCATGAGGAGCCAGCATGAGGAAATACTGTAAAATCTCTCCAATAACAGCAGATGGGGGGGGAGAAAACTGCTTTTCTCCCAAAGGCAAAATATCGGGCACAGAAACAAGTATCATTTATAGCAAGAGTTGATAATATTTTTTTATCAACTAGCTTCCGTCTGGAAAATGCTACTTGCTTGTAATGATCTATTTCAGTGAAACTGAGAAAACAGTGAAGCAGCTCAGTATTGAAAAGGACACTTCTAGATATCCTTCTCTCTTTTACACTCTTGCATTTCTTTTGCTCCAATGTCTTAGCTTTATTCCCTCTACATACATGATAGGAATGATCATATATTATATATTGGAATATTTCAATGGATTTGTTTCAGCTCCAGTTTAATTCACATTCAGGAGCTTCCCATTCTCTGGTATTTGGAGGTTTTTAAACTTAAAATTATTTTAATCTTTGACACTATTTCCCACCTTCCATTGCTCTGTTCCTTAATTTGGCCCTTAACTGTGCCCTCAGTGACATCCTGAAATTTTAAATCCTGTTCTTTCTCTCTGTGTTTGACAATGCCTAAGAAAAGACTCTCAGGTATGGATTATGTGTGAATAACAGTTTCCAAGGAGAAGCCTCTTTCATATTTTTCATATTTTTTTGACGCACAATACCTTTTTCTTCTCTTTTGGAAAACGAGCTACTACAATCCTCAAATGATGTTCCCAGCACACCTACTATCCATTCATGTGAACTGGTGGGATAATGGGTTTTCATTTTGTCTTCTTGGTGGTGATGATCACCAGGAGAGCTCAGTGTAAAATCTTACTATAAGGGGTAAGTAGATGATTATAACAGAGGAGTCTAACTTTGATTTCTGTCATCTCCATCTTTTATCCCTGGCATGTGCTCTTGGAAATTCTCAGCAATTGCTCCTTTCCTTAATGTTACTTCTACTTTTGGTTTTACAGATACATCAAACACAACTTCAGGACACATTTAATAAACACTGTATTGGACTGATACATGATCTCTGGTCTCAAAAAAACTTCCATGAACTGTAATTCCTTCTCCTGTGTGCTTGAACAAAATCTCATTGTCAGCATGTTGCAATTGAAGAAAGGAGATGATGGTAAAATGCAGGGTTTGAGCAAGAAGAAAGCTTTAAGGAAAGAGGGGGAAATGGCAGTGATGATGGAAGTGAGATTGTGTCCATCACTGAAGGTGGAAAGCATGAACAGAAAGGCAAGACACTGGCAAAGGAATTCATTGAAAGAAGTGGACTCCAAGAATGTGTGAAGGGAAAGATGACTTACTATTAGAGCTCTACTATAACCAGCCTAGGGGGGAGTAAGGAATTGCTGTGAGGGGGTTGCAAGTCCATGGAGAGAATTCAACAATAATCCCATTGAGTGGAGAATTAAGCTTTCGTAGTGAGGGATGTCTCTGGTGAGATTTTAACTGAAGAAATGGGTGCTAGTGAAGTGATGCACCAGACATTGTGACTTTTGACTGCAGAGACAATAATGAGTGGCAAGGAAGACAGGAATAAGAAGTAGGTGGAGAGATAAATAGAGCTGACTTTTATTGAATAAATAACTGTCATTGCAAATACTGTGTAAGTAATTCTACTCTTTATCCCTAACGTGTATATTAGTTAGGTCACGTCTGTCTGTTCCAGGATTTCAAGTGGAGAAGGGCTATTGCAAATCAGACTGCAGTTCTGCTTTCACATTTTTTCAGACTCATCTTATCTACTGTGGGTTTATTTGCTCTTCTCATCCCAATAATTCTATTTCATCTACTGAAGGGGATGAGAGGGGGGAGTATTACTTGTATTGTTGATATTTGTTATACGTGTTATTTAAGGAAGGGCAAAGTCTAAGTTCACTAGTAACTAGTACAAACTGCCTTCTGGGCAGATGCTGTCTGGAGTTGAAAGACTCGAGAGGCTTTGCTATGTGAGGATGTATAGACTGAATTGCAGCCCTTGTGCTTCACTTCTCCTAGGCTTGGCCTTTAAAAACATTAAATAAATATAAATATTGTTTGCTGGATCACAGAATACCTCCTGTCTTAATACCTATATTTATAAATATTGTTTTATTAGTAGTAGTGAATTGAATCCAAACATGTCATTGCAGCAATAAAATGTGAAGAGCACTTGTAAAAGCTAGAACACAGCCCCTATGGCAACATCAAAGGAAGGTCCTGGGGACTCTGTAACAGTGCACATTCCATTTTTCATGACTAAGATAAGTGACCATGTTACCTTGAAGAAATCTGCCTCCTGATGTGACCTGTGGCTCACCCTACTGCAGTGCAGTGCAAGCCTATCTCCGTGTAAAGGTGAAAGGGAATTGCCTCTGTTTATCAGTTACAAAGAACTAATGCGCTTTGTGTGAGTTTACAGATTACTTTCAGATAAACACTAGGCCACTTAAAAAGTAGATTTATTTCCTGTTTCTTCATGTATTCTCTTTAGTGCCTGCAGGAGCCCTTTTTTTTCTGTCACATTTAATAGCTCACAGTAAAAACCTTACCAATTTCAACCAGTGTTGTATCAATCCCGTAACAAGGGATAGATCAAATGACACTCTCAGGGTGGATTGCTGAGTACTTTGCCTCCCTTGCTGTGGTTTCCAATTTCCTCATTTGTTGTGCTTGCCATGGATACTTTCAGCTCAGGAACCCAGTACTGAGATCAAATCAAATTTATCTTAATCTCAGTGTAGTGGATCAGTAAGTGGCAAAAATATATATTTATAATTCTATGTGGAAAAATCTAGGAAACTGTAGCCCATTACTCTTATTTGTTTCTACACCTGACTTCATACTGCCATGTATTTTGCTTTTAATGTGTTAATTGTGTGGTTAGAAAACCCAAGAACTTCTTGGTAGTCACATAGGTGCGTTTGGGTATTTCTCTAAAAAGCATTTCATTGCCTTGGATGTGTATCCAGTGTTTTAATTGTCTAACTAGGGAATCATTGTCTTCATTTTTACTTCTGAGAAAGCCAGGTTGACATGTAAAAGATAAGTAATTGCTGAATGAATTGAGATTTTACAAAGGCTTTATGAAGTTATTACAAACCTATTTTAAAACAATTATTACATCCCTAATACTTAAGTGCTGAGCTGAAACTAATACAAGACACTACTTCTGACATTTCTAGTGAAAAATAACTGATTTACTGAAGAAATTACTAGATTCACAGAATCACAGAATGGACCAGGTTGGAAGGGTCCACAGCAGGTCATCTGGTCCAACATCCCTGCTCTAGCAGGGTCATCCCAGAGCACATGGCATATGATTGTGTCCGGACAGTTCTGAATTATCTCCGGTGGGGGGGACTCCACGACCTCTCTGGACAACCTCTTCCAGTGCATGGTCACCCATACAGTAAAGTTCTTCTTCACAATCTGGCAGAACTTCCTTTGCATCAGTTTCGCCCCTTTGCCTCTTGTCCCATTGCTCAGCACCACTGATCAGAGCCTGGCCACATCCTCTTGACTCTTCCTTCAGATACTTGCAGATATCAATGAGGTCCTCTCTCTGTTGTCTCTTCTCGAGGCTGAACAGACTCAGCTCCCTCAGCCTTAGCCATCCCTAAAAGAGGGATGCTCCAGTCCCTTAATCATTTTGGTTGCCCTCTGCTGAAACCGCTCCAGGAGATCCATGTCTCTTTTGTACTGAGGAGCCCAGAACTGGACACAGCACTCCAAATATGACCTCGAAAGGGTTAACCAAGTGTAACTAAGTTTTACATCTGAGTAAGGTGTGTTGTAGGCACGCAAGGGATTCCTCTCAATGCTGTGTGTTGATGTACTCTTGTGAGACTCTTGGGGCATAAGAACATCCTTATTGTCGATAATTAAAAAGGGAGAAGGTAGAAGTCTATTAAATTCAAATTCCAAGTAGTGGGATCATTGTATTTCGCCTGGAATTTCTCCCTCGAAATCTGGCCTTTTAAGGGGTCTTGCTAGCAGTTTTCTTCTTGCCAGAGACCATGGCTGTTCTATGGTGAATACATGCTGAAGGACATGGGAGGGCATGGCTGAGACTGGCAAATGTGTGGTGTTGGCATAGGTGCCTGGGGAGTGTGCAGTCTGCTGTACATCCCACGGCACCAGGGGCCTTGTTAGTCACTCAGAAAAAGTAAACTGCATTTAATAAAGTTCACCTGGCATTTCAAGGATGAGAGCTCAAATCACTCTTTCTTACAGAAAAAATAATTTTTCTGTTGAAACAATTAAACTACGAAATGCCACACCGTGCTATTTTGGCAGTCATCTGAATCGTGACACACCTTCCCCCCATTTGTGTGGGAGAGCTCTCAAGTGGAATGCAAGATTAATTATTTGGTGACGGTTGGGTTTTTTCCCACCGGAGATTACCTCTTTACATAGCTATGAGCTGCTGTTGGCAGTTCCTGTCCATATCCCCAGTAAAAGCACGACCTGTATCACAGAACCAAGTCAGAGATTACTCCTAGGTACAGCTTCACCTGGTGCAGTAAATGGGGCTTGTTTCTATATGTGCTGCAGTTCTAAGGTGTTTTTATTTAGCAGTTCCCACATGGCCTGTTTTGTTTGCTCAGAGACCAATTTGATTTCAAAAAAGGCTCTTTGCAGTCACTGCAGCCTGTCTTGATATTATCAGCTGAGAGATGAGAGTCATAGATCTTAATTCTCACTGTTAAGGAGTGTCAGAAATACACAGCAGGAGCCCATATGTTATGTGTACATTACTTAGACCTGCCTGTTATCCCTAGGGCAGCTTTTTATATTTTGAAACTCAAAAATAATACAGTCTTGCTGTTTGTGGATTTAATGTCTATAACCATGTCTTATCCAATCCCACATGGCAAGAAAAGGTGATCTTTGCACTCTCTCGTTATTAAATACAGACTGACAGGAAAGAAAGAAGTGAGGATGATCCATGATCAGATATAGTTCCACACTAAAAGGTTGAAACCAAAACTGAAGTTTTGTCAACATTGGATATTGTTCTGTTTCATTCTGGGGAAAAAAAAGCCTGTAGTTTACTCCCCACACCAGAAAACATGCACACTTCATTGCCCAATTGTCTATAAAGGTTCTGCAATAGTAAGGCAAGTGCCAAAAAAAGAGTTAAAAAGCCTGTAGGACATGGATGAATGACAGGTTTGTTTTTATAACTTCCTACAATGAAATCAGAAATTACTTTTCTGAGAGAGGGAATTTCAAGGAAGTTTTGTAGAAGACATAGTGTGAAATCTTGCTTTCAACAAAGTAAGAAGCATTTTCAGCAAATGCAAAGGCATGGCTTAATGAAAATCTTTGGAAGCCAAAGCCTTGTAATCACTTTGAGCCTAAGTGTAAAGAATCTTAATGCCAGCGCTAATGCGAATGTCTATCATTCCACTAATATCAGGTAAATCCAAACAAAATGAACAGACCATACCTTTTGGCTGCATCATTGCATAACTTCTGGTGATGTGAACCTTATGTCCCTCTTGAGGATCAAACTGCATTTGCATCCTCCTGCCTTGGGCACAGTGCTGCCATGGGGGGAGGCTCCTTGGCCACAGCTAGAGAGGGCTGCAGCTGAAGCCATGAACTCTCCTGGTCCCTTTGGGGAGACAGCTAAAACTCCTGGCAATACTTGATTTGACTGCGTGTGTAATCTAATTTAGTGCCAAGATGTAATGAGGGCTCTGCTGTTCTGTTGGATCTCGGGGCTGTACCACTGTCTGTAACTCCTTCACAGGAGCTGCTTTGTGTATTCTTTGTGCAGTGCTGCCTGTCAGCTGCAGGTACAGATGCAGGTTGCCTTGGGTGCTAGTGTGGCCCTGGATGATGCCCCTCATTGCCTCCATGTGCTGTCTGTAGGTATGGATCACAGAGCAGGGTTGGTGCATGCAGGCTTGGGCCTTTCTAGGGGAAACCAAACCCATTTCAGGTGGATCTTACTGTGTGGCCACTCCTAAAGTGCTCAAAGCAGTGCATCAACTACACCGTCAAAAAGTTCTCTAGAGGGGACTGAAGTTCTCTGGGAGATCCTGAAACACTCTGAGGTCCTTTTCAGTGTGCACCAGAGCCCAAAACATACCAGATGCCTCATATTTCCAGTTGACTATTAGGCTCTGAACCTCTGAAATTCACTGCTTCATCTTCTGTAAGAGTTCCCCTGCTTAATCTTTCCCTACTTTTCTTGCTATAACTTCTGTTGCTGTTTTTTGGTAACATAAATCCTATTCCTCTTCCAAGAAAGTCAGCACGGAGCAACCTAGAGCTTGAAGAAAATGGCACTGCAGTACTATCAGCTGGTAATGACAACAAGTTCTAGGTGTCTATGTCCTTGAAGACCTAAGGAAAGAATCATACAGGGTGGTGGCATGGTAGCTTGAGAAGCTTAAGAAGTGGTACAGACACCTTGAACATATCTTCCAGCGAGGGTACACAGCTAAATCAGACTCTCCCTTAGATATCTGTGCTCTGAACAGTCCATGCAGGAGAGTCAAAATGAAGAGATATCCTTTGGATCCCCACAGAGTCCCTCAGAGAACACTACTCCAGGAAACCTCCTCAGCCCACTCCTAGCCCCAGCATTTATCAGGGATCCCCCGTACCAGTACTATTCATTCCAGCCCGAGTGAGTGGGCTTTTAATGAATTTCCTTTTTTAAGCGATTTTCATGGGTTACAAGTTGCTTTTTCTGCCAAGAGAGTTTCTGGCTCCACTGATTTACTCCCAAGGAGTGCTAGATAGGCCTATTAATGGAGCACACGTAGACATGAATGTCAGCTGTGTCATCTTCTGTCCAGAATCTTATCCAGGCGTGAGCTGAAGGACATACAATGGCAGCAGGCTCCATATCAAGTGGTGACCATTTGAGAGTTTTGTCTGCACAAAATGGAGGGGCTTAATAACATCTAGGGTGCAGGTGGCTTTTTGTGAGGTTCAGCAGGCATAGCCACTCCATGAATAGAGTGATTGACCAAAAGCCTTGGTGAAAGGGCAAATGAAGAGTTTCTCTAGATATAAAAAAGGGAGAAAATAGGACAGGACGGAAGGTCTTGTGTCACTGTGGACAGGAAGAAGGATTTCTTTGGTGAAGGGTGCTTTTTGTGTCCTGCATGATCCAACCAGCTGGTTCTCTCCTTGTCTTTCTAGCCCTCATCGAGTCTTACTCCCCCATCCATACAAGCGGCTTATAAAGCCTTATTCCTTCTGCCACTCTCTCCACTGCCTCCCAGGAAGCAGGCAGCAAGCAAATCTCTTCTCACCCTTCCCCCTTTCCTGAACTGCACGGCACAGCCACTTGTCAGCCGCATTTTTCTCTAGCAAAACAAGTAGCCCTCAGCCTGTGATGTTTCCTGAGGGTTGTGGAGACAGCAGTCACAGCCACATGCCAGAGTGCTCAAAAGGTCAAAAAAGACATAGAGGGCCAGGACAGACACAGTCAGAGAAACCATGCTTGCTCAGAAGAAGCAAGGATTGAGGTCCCATGGAGAGTGAGGGTAAAGCAGGCAGACCTAAACCCTTCCTCTAGAAAACAGAATAGGATAGAAAAATTGGTGAAATCCACCCTGTCCTTCTCAATTGACCCCATTAATGAAGGCATGGTCAGACACGGAGGGACATCCGTCTTCTCCAGCTACCCACAGACTGCAGAAAATGGGCATAAAGCTGCTGAAGAAATAGTCCTTGCTCTGGTCCAGATGGAAAGGCTCAGCAAGTTCCATGCAGAAGCTGTGTAGGACACAGCAGCCATCAGAGCTGCACTGATTTGTGCAGCCTGTGCAGTTTGCACATTTGTGTCTAGTCTGTCAATCAGGACCTGCCATACTGTAGTCAATGAAAAAAAGCACATTCCACTTATGCACAGTGTTTCATAGCATGTGGTTACACTAGCCCTTTTCCCAGCTGTTGCGGGGATGTGGCTTCACCACCTAACAGCACAGAGCCTCTTCCACTTCATGCTGTGAGCCATCCTGTTTGGAAAGAAGGTTTCAGCATTCTCTTTGGAGCTGATGCAGGAGGAGGAGTTAAACACCGATATCATAAGACCTTCTGTTGCAGCCTGCCAGGATGTCTGTAGATGTGTGTTAGTGAGTCTGCCAAGGCCCACTGATCCACTGATCCCTGAGTAGCAGTCCTTGCAGATTATACAGTTGGAGCTGCTCTAGGATGGGCCCTGTGTGGGAGAATCAGATTGTCAAATAGGGAATCTGTGGAGAGAGGTGTCTTGGCTGTTCAGTGATACCTCTGACTCCTGCAGTCCGAACTGAGAAGGTTTGGAGTGTGACTGCAGGATCTTTAATCACAATTTTGCCTGCGCTGGATTTGTTCACCACAGCCTGCTTGGCTGCAGGCTGGTGGGACACAGAGATCACAACCCACTGCACAGCGCAGTGGTACTGCCAGCACGTTTCATTTGGAAGCTCTACATCTTATTGCTAGTTGACCCACTGGTTTGAGCTCACTTCCTTGGCCCAGAACCTTCAGCTGACGAATGCCACAAAGACTTTGAGAAACTCGATGCCTTTATCTTCTTCCCCAAGCAAAGGCTGTTCACAAAGAGCCACTACACCATGGGTGTTCTGAGGAGCTGCCATGGCTGCCATGTGGCCCAGCTCCGCACTGGGAGGTCCACGGAGGACAGCAAGTCTACAGTGTCACCTGGAACAGGACAAGAAACGAGTCAAGCAGAAACATGGTCAGAAGAAAAAGCTTGTGCAAAACATCTTGTACTGGAGAGGATAGCTGGGATGTGATGTTGTTTTTCAGGTGGAAAAACAACTTGCAGAAAGGCAGAGCTTCAAACTTCGGGACAGATTTTTGGTCCAAAGAACCAAAATGCATGCCATCCAAAATGGCACAGCAGCGCATGCCATGGCTGTAGGGATCTCAGCATGGTCAGATATAATCTCTTGATCCACTCCTGTTTCACTGCATTCCTTGTTAACAGGCAGTGCTCAGGCGAAAACTTAAAATGTTTTCATTTACAGGGAGTCAACTGGGCTAATATTTTTCTTGCATCTTGTAAACTGTTTTGGAGAAATGCAAACTTAATGCAGTAGACTTGACACCAGATCCAGGGAAACTGTGGGTCACTTTTTGCACTCCCCTACACGGCTCCTGTCAATGTGATAATGTGAGAAAACATTGCTGGTTTCCTGCACAAGGGAAGACGTGCTAACTTTGGGTTGCGATATCTTGACAATATTCTTGTCACCATTGAATGTGTTATTTAACATTCTCTCTGCTGATTTTCTTTTTCACCACTTTCCTTTTTGCTCTGTGCTTTTTAAAACTTAGCAGGTTAAAATCAGGCCTTAACCTTGACAGTGCTTTTGGAAAATGTCTGTGCACAAGTTCTACCTGGGGAACCAAGACATTGTTTAATTGAGTAAGTGGGAATATTACTCATTAGCATTCATTTGCTACAAGGTAGTAAAGGCAACTGCTGTTTTAATCACAGGAGTGAGCGATGAGTGGTGACTCCCCACATTGTGTTGGGCTCACAGTGTGAACTCCTCAATGTGACTGTTTATTCTATGTAATAGAAGGATGAATTTAGATTTAATGGTAAGTTTAAAGACTATTGTAGTTTTTTCTATCATTGTTTTGTGTGATTACTACTATTTTTAAGTATCCTTTAAATATCTTTTCCTTTCATAGAAGATTTGACAGTGAGCCAAAGCATCTTAAAGATTTTGCTTTATTGCATTAAGGATTTTTAAAGATGAGAGTCAGAGTTGCCAGCAAGAGAAAATCCTAAAGATACGTTTGTTCAATTTTTCTGAAGGAAATTTTTTGGCAAGTAGAACATTTGTCTTGCACGATGCTTATCAGAGAAGACAGAATTTAAAAAAATTGTGCATTGAAAAAATAGTGTCTGATTACATACAGCATGTTCTGCCAGATATTCTGAGACAGCACCAGAAGGCACCACATTTCAAGTGGCAACAACATGTCATGGAAATATCTGAAAAATCTCCTTTTCAGTGAAATGTCTGTTTACCATGCACTTGTTATCAAGCTGGCCTGTTTGCCTTTACCTGAGTTTCCCCATTCTTCAGTCATGAGATACATTCTCATTTTTTGGACAGATTTTGATTTTCAGTGATATAAAAGCATAAACAAGCATGATATAATCTATTTTAAAATATGTATTCAAAAGTAATTGATTCTTACAGCAGGTATATTGATCTCATTGATTCATATTAACCACACTCCCTTGTTCTCATGTACATAAAAAGAGACAACAAAAAGAAAATCTATTTCAACAGCTTCTTCGCCTGTGGTGTTCCTGATAGTGAATTAATAGGCTGATTTAAAGGAAGATACAGAGTGTCTGGAGAAGCAATGAGTAAAGGGCTTGTGTTGTTTATACCCCAATATGGCTCACTTGACTGATGTAGTCTTTCTGGGTATCCTCAGGCATATTCCTTGTGTTTGTGTTTGAATGCCTTGTCTGCGAATGGGGTAATAGTATTTCTTTTGTCTGTTTGGATGGTAATTTCTGTGTGACAGAAACTGGATCTTACAACATGTTGGTGCAGAATCCACTGGTGTGATCCACTAATACTGGTTCTTTAAATTGATAGTAATGTACAAATATGGAAATTAAATGTTAATTTCTCAGTTGACATCTAATTACAACCCAATTTCACATATTTGAACAAGTGCTCTTTACTTCTGCTTGGCAATAGGTGTCACAGGTCAAAATAGGAGGGATTTGGCAGAGTCTGCTAGCATCACTTTTGAACCAGAAGCTCAAGTGCCTCTGAAGCTGGACAGAATATATTCTGAATATAGGACATTCGGCTATGGGTAATAGGGTTTTCTTGGGGTAGGAAGAAAAGGAGAGGAAGAAGAATTGCTAAAACTCTGAAACAAGCTATTTTCTCTCCTCTAGCAATTCTTCTTCTGTTCCTATTTCCCCATACCTAAATCATGGCAAGCCAGAAAACAGCAATATCACCTACTGGTGTGTGTCTATCGAGTTTTGGAAAAACACCCTTCCAGGTCTTTAAGCTGGCATTCAACAGCACCTCACAACACCTTGTATCCTGAGAAGGGGCTCCTTAGCCTGTTGATGGTAGGAAGAGTGTGGAAAGGGGGTTGACTTCATTGTGCACCATGCCCTGAGATGTACAGGGGGTGTGATGAGACCGTGACACTGCAGGACTTGGTGGAGGAATCTTAGAAAAAGACTGTCAGAGAAAACCAGTACAGAGAGAGTTTGCCAATAAGGAATGGGAAGAAAGAATGACAAGAATGGTAGATAGGAGAAAAAAAAGATACATTTTATAGTTTTTTTACATCATTATCTCTATTCTCCTTTCCAAAGAAAATGAACTGCTGAACCTTCTACTCTTCACTCACAACTAACTAACCCTTATGTGATGAAATGACAGTGCTGAGGCAAACTGTTTAGGCTGAGAAAACAGTTTCCCTAAGCAATATCAATGATTTCAGCAAGCTGTGACATTTGAAAACACAGACAGAGTAACCTGTCCTTTATTCCCGAGAGGTAGGGATGCCCTGTTACATTCCCTAGGTAACTATGGTTGGTCAGTAGCTGACTTGACCCAAATAATAAGGGAAGCTTCAACTATTGAGGCATCTTGGAGGTATGAAGAAATGTGGCATTTCGATGATAGAATGCATTAAAAAGATAGCGGAGGCAGGAAAAATGTCTTCTTAAAAGAAATTCATGTCCCCAGGCAGCTTTTAGCCTGAGAAAGAACAATGTTTATGTATCCGTGAAACTCTCTACAGGCTGAACCTTGCTGTACAAACCCCTTTGCTAAGAACAACACTGTTTTAAGACATCACTAGGTGAAGGATCCTTACTGCCCTATTTTTAACACAGGAAATTTAAAAGATCGTGCAACTGTTTTGAAGAACAGCTCTTCTATCCAAATGGTGATTCCACATTGTGTGGATTTCAGTTACCACCAGGAGATCAGAATGTGACACATTAAGGAGCCAAATGTTGGACAACAAACAGCAGAGGGTTTATCAGCACCAGACCAATTCTGATGATTCAAGGAAGAACCCCACATTTCATATCAATGACGAGAAAACCTTTCACTGCCCTCAGAATGTACCTTAATTGGACAGGAAAATGCACACCGTAGAGGTAGAGGTGGCAAATTAATTTGGGCACCAAAGTCATGGATCCAATGTGATTGTTTAAATATACTTCCAGCATCTCTATCCTATACAGTAATCTCAGTTTTTTAAACCGTTCTGAAGTACTGACTCTTCTAAATCTCATAATTTCATAGTCTCAGACATCTGGTAAACTCCATCTGTGCTATGGAACTATGCTATTTCAAGGTCATGCATTTCAGTAAATGATTCCTAGTGCATTTTGCTCCTGTGTGGATTTAGATTTTTCAGAATTAAACAGACAGCTCTCTGCATCCGGCTAAGGTACAGAAATACTGGGACAATGAATTCTAGAAAAATCACATCAGAACATAAATCCATGGGAATGAGTCATAAAGGGTAAAGGGAAGTATAAATGAGGTTGAAAGCGAGTGGCCTTACAAAAAGCAAGTTTATCGGAAAGAGCAGAGTAGGCAGTTTGCTAAATAGATGCTACGAAGCACAGGCTCTCACCATCTCTGTGAAAGGAGGACAGGAATTTCGGTAAGACCAGCGTGCCTCAATCATTAGCTCTCCTTTGATCTCAGTGTAAGAAGGAAATATGCAGAAAATGAAATGTAGGTCATCATACTAAAGAGTTATACTAAAATGGTAATACAAGCCTTTATCTTGGAAATTGCACTGTAAGTTAGCAAAAGAAATAAAATGCAAGTAAGGATATTTCTGAAAGTATAGATGTAGAAGGAGGCAGTTTAAGCTCAGGTGTTTTACCACACCAAAAAGCTAGGGAAAGCACCAGGGAAGGAAAGGGAAAGTAATTTTTGGCTCTTTTTTCCTAATACACTTAACTACAATCAAATAACTAACAAGTTCTTGTCTACATACAGAACAATATATGTATTGTTTCTGAATTGCATTCTCACTTTTTAGAACTTTAATTTGTATGGTTATTCATAACTATTGCTTTCTCCCCTAGCATGCAGCTTCTGAAAATGTAGGACATGTGCATTCTTGTTTCATAAATTAGGTTATTACTAAAATATTTAATAGTACTAGATCTTGTCAGATCTTCTGGATAGTTGTGTAGTGCTATCCTTGATTTTGCCAATGAACCATGAAAATCACCAAATCCAGTTATCCCTCCTGCCCTGTTCCAGCTTTAGTGCTGCCATCTGACATAGCATAGGGGACCTGCCTAATCATAAGCACAGAGAATCATAGAATATCCTGGATTGGAAGAGACCTTAAAGATCATCTAGATCCCCCTATTATGGGCAGGGACACCTTCCGGCAGAACAGGTTTCTCAGAGCTCTATCCAATCCGGCCTTAAACATTGCCACAGATAAAGCATCCACAGCCTCACTGCCCTCACAGTAAAGAATTTTTTCCAAGAATCTAAAACTACTCTCTTTCAGTTTGAAGTCATTCCCCCTTGTCCTGTCACTTCATGCTCTTGTAAAACATCCCTCTCCATTCTTGTAGGCTCCCTTCAGGTACTGGAAGGCTACAAGTAGGTAACCCCAAATCTTTTTCAGGCTAAACAAACCCAACCATGAAAGACAGCATCAGAAGCTTTACTAAAATCCAGATATAGAATGCATACTGCTTCCTCCTACTCAAATGCCTGTTAATTGATCATAGGAGGAAAATATTTTGATTTGACACAACTTGTTCTTGGAGAAGAACATATTGGCTGCCAGTTGCCTTCTTGTTTTCTTCCAGGTATTTACAAATGGTTTAATTATTTGTTCTAATGCTTTGGTTGATTTTTTTTTTTCACAAAAAATGAGATTAGAGCAATACATAATTTTCTACTCTTCCTTTTCTCCCTTTTTAACATATTTATCCTGTTTGACTTCTTGCCCATTTTCTGTAAGATGATGAGGGTAACCACCAATGCCTCTGACACTGCTAACCATATACTTTGCAACAAATGTTGTCAGACTCAGATGATTTAGTCCAACCTACTTAAGTAATTTCTCACCCTTTCTTTCTCCAATCAATCTTCAGTGGGTCTAGAGCAGAACTGATATGGGAGCTTTGGTGAGAGGTGGAAACGCGGCTTTTTTGGCTGCTCTATTTTACCAATTCCAAAAGAGAAATAGAAGCCTCCTAAGACTTAAAAACCTGAGGATTTGTGGCACAAGGTGAGTAGCCGAGGTTCCTTGGGGCAGGTGGTAAAAACTAAATGCCTCTCTCCATTTTGAGGTAGCAGGATCATGAATGATGGAAAGGTATGTGAAAATACGGCTGTTCCCAAGGTTGAGATTCAGAGGCTGATTCGGATATCCAGGTGTTTCCTATACAAGGACTATCTTTTTATTATGCTGCCTCTTGTAGGTCTGTGAAAACTTAAATGTAAGAAAGGAAGCAGGCTTCTGAGCATTAGGGGATGATAAGAAGTTTCTTATATCCTGTATGAGGGAAACAGAAACCAGCAGTGTTTAACCTGCTGGCAGTGAAGGAAAAAAACCTCAGTTTTGAATCTTTTGGAGCAGAAGCTCCAGTTGTACCGTGGTACAGGGAGTGGCTCTGTGCATTGATTAAGGTATATTTTAAGGTGCATTGGTTAAGACCGTTTTCTAGCCAAGGAAATCCAGCTCTGTTTTGTGGGGTAGCCTGTCACAGCACAGCCAGTTCATTGCCCCTGAAGCCCCTCTCTGTGGAGGTGGTGAGTGCAGTCACCTTGGCTGCTGAGCACCATCATACCTGAGGAGGCCCTCCATGCAGTGCAACAGGAGAGAGAGGCAGCTCTCTGGTGCGTGAATGTGAGCCTGGCAGGTTGCAAATCCCCCAAACTGCTGTCGTGCGGGTGGCACATGCTGCCATTGGGGATGCACTCCAAGACAAGCATGGGGACAGAGAGTTGCAGGTGTTACCTCAGCACTCAACTCTGAACTTGCTACCTACAGGTTCACTGCAGCACGTCAGGAGCTTCAGGACTATTCACTCTCAGTGTAAGTATGTTCTGGTGTTGCATGCCTACTCCTGAGAGATAGCGCTCAACTTGCCCTTGCATTACGAAAGGGTGGATGCAGTTATCCACCAAGGCATAGGCATCATAGCACAATCTCCCCTGGGATGTTGGGAGACCCCTAGTCAGTTAGGGCTGGCCTTGTCCTATCCTCTAGCCCAGAGGCAGATCTCAGAAGATGCCATGAAGACCCTTGTGGTGGTTTTGGGCAGCTCTCTGCAAGGAGCACAAAGAATGACCAACGGTGTGTGTGGAGCTCACCAGCCTCTGGGGAATGCTGCTATGAGGAAGATGGGTCAGTACTGACCAAACTAGATGGAAAGAGGTTCATGGTGTAAGGGATTGAAGGCACCATGCTCCAAGGTGCAGCATGCACACAGCCACTCTGTCCTGGAGGGAATGCCATCTTCCCTGAGCTTGATTCTGTGGTGTATCATGACCAGTGCTAGTACGACTAGTTACTGACTTCACCTTGAAAGAGAGCAGGAAAAGCACAATCTCCTCTCAAACAGAGTAAGGGTCTTCTTTCAAGTAGTAATTTTGAGGTGGTACTTGGAGAAATTTTCTTTTGGGCTCACTTTCACATTTTTGAGGTTGATGGGGAAAGTCTAAAAGGTACTAGTTTAGGTTTCTTTCCTGCCTCTTTTTTTATCCTAGCAATATCTTGAAATAAATAGAAAAATAAATATGTGAAAATAGATAAATACATAACATGACATACAATAATATATATCAAATCAATCAAGTTTAGATTGCTTGGTTTGATAAAGAATTGCTTGAATGCCTGTGTGTGCAAAGCCTGAGCTGCTCATTAAAGAACTGTTGTTGTTGCATTCTCTTAAATAAACCCATAAATTGGCCAAAATGTTAATTGCTCAGTGAAGTTATGTAAATGTTAGGGAAAGTATATAGCATCATAAATTTAAACAATCTTGTCTAAAAATCCTGTTTGCACACAGTTTATTTTACTCTTTTCTCCTGAGATGTTATTGTTCTGTAATTGTTACTGGGTATAAATCACATCTGAATTGCTAAAGTCATCATCATAATAATAAAAAAAGTTGACAAGCTCATCTTAAAAATTACAGCTAAAAAAATTTAGTACTTTTCCTTTGTAGATCTGTTTCAAGCCTCAGAGAAAATGGCACATTTTTAAGTGTTTACTACAGACTACTGGAATAGGTAGATGTAAAAATAGATGAAGGTTTATAAAAAGCTATAGCTACTTGGCTGAAAATAATTTTACTTTTTACTCAGATAGAAACTAATAAGTGTGTCTAAGGAGAAATGGCTTTTCCCCTAGTTTCTGGCTGCTCATTGCTCATCAAATAGTTCAGATTTTTTGAATAGACAGGAAAAAATTATTGCCTGTTTTATTCTGAATCGGGTCTTACATTCTTATTCCAAGGAAAACCAAATTGTTTACAAATTTTCTCCTAAGCTTCTATGGCTTTGAGAAAGCCACTTTCCTCGCATATTTTTGTGGTCAGCAGTGCAGTTTTTGGTGGGAATTGGAGCACATGGATCTCCTTTAGGTGACACTATCCACATGGTAGGTAGGAGGGGTGATGTTTAAGGCCTTTTTTGAGCAAGGTCAATAAACAGCTGACACTGATAGGCACATATGTAATCCTAAATTAGTAAAATAACTCAGAGTTAAAGTTACCTACCACACTGACTCATGTCCCAAGGATTTTTGTAACTTTTTTCTGTGATAAGACTGTGAACAAGTTTTCTTTTAACTAAGCTTTTATGTTCACAAAGAGCACTTTTTAGCTTTCAATATGTCACTTACTGCATACACGTCTTCTAACCTTCCAAACCCACATCTTTGCCAGGCTGCCAATGTAAAATAAAGTTCTGGATCTTCCCCCCTAAGCATTTCCTGAAGTCTTTTTTTCCCCCGTCATTATATAAAGCACTATGGTGCTCTTTCTTTTAAGCCTGCCATCTGGATGTCATTTTTGATTTTGTCTTTTTTAAATATGCATATTCAGACTAGACCTGAAATGACGCAGCTTCTTTCTATATAACGGTTCTAAAAGCTGTACTTTCTTTCCCAGCTGCTTCATCAAAACTTTGGTTATGTCTTCATCATCTCAGGTCTTGGTATTTCATGTTCTTCCTCTCTGTTATGAAACCTTGTATTTTCTGTCTCCCTGGGGGCATGAAAACTGGTGCTGCAAAATTTATTTTCCTGCCTGCATGGACCGTGCAAACTCCCTTTTGAATTATCTTCCCCTGTGGCCTCCTACCAGTCACAAGTTTCTTATCTTCACCTGCTCGGTGAAGTGCCTCAGCACTCACTCTTTCCCAGGTTAGCTGATCTTGAAATGAATCCTGGAGTGTGTAGTATCCGCATCTCCATGTCTTTGTTTGCATTGTACAATCCTTATCCCATGAAACCAGGGCTCATAGCAAGGGCTGCTCCTAAGGGAAGACAAGGTGCTGACTCTGCCAGGGCTCAGGTTGTAGGGAGTAGAGAGTGGCATTTGCAGGACTGGAATTGCTCTGGCTGCCCTGGTGCTCTCCTCTGGAGGGCCCAGCTTCTGTCCATTGGCAGCACAGGGAGTACAAGACAATCATTTCCATGTATAAAATTATGGTTATACACAGATGTTTGAACACCCAAGGTTTTATACTATAATATCTCTATAAAAAAGAGAAAACAATTCATACCGGGATCTTTGGATGTAGTTACAAAACTACAAAAACTCACCACTGTTCCTTAATTTCCATCCATCTGTTTTTCTGTGATCACTACCTTGTGTTTCACGAGAAACACGTCACTCTATTGATGAAACTGGATTTCAAAAGTTACAAGTGCAAGGAATGTAACAGTAGTAATTTTTTTAGCAATAGAATCTTTTGAACATAATGGATGATGTGTTAATGGTTTTAGTCCTCTGGCACATCTGTTGTTGTTTAGAGAACAACAAGATTTTCTTGAAGAATTCACAAGATTGCATTGCCACAAGAGAATAGTTATTTAAAACAATGTATAATGAAACTGAGACCTAAAGAAAGAAAAGGGAAAATAAAAATAATGTCTTGATTTTTGAACTAAGAAATCAAATATTCTGTTCCAATAGTTTGTGTAAAGATTAGTGTGCTTTTAAAACTCACTTAAAATTTGATTTTCATGCCACTGCCACTCTGGCAGTGGAGTTTACTGGTTACTGTACTAATAGCCAACAATGAGACTGTAGCGGTATTTTTATTAAAAATACCCTAATACTTGATAAACTAGCAGCACCTTCACTTCATCACAGTCTGTACTTTTGATTTTTCTTAAGCTACACAACATAATCAAGGATTACGAGACGTCTCCTGCTGGCTTAATACTCACACGAGTCTCCGATCCTGATAGTGGCCAGTAGTTGATTCGCAGGCCAGAGAACGCCAGAAAGAGCACACGTGGGAAGAAACTCGTTTCTTTGTTAAGCCAACCTGCCTTCAGGCTGCCAGTGCTTTAGAAACTTCCCGAGTCAAAGCTGTGTCCCTGATCGCTGTGCTCAGTAGCTGCTTTATGGTCTGTGACTTTGTCTAACCTTTTGTCACTCAGAGGCAGTTTCGTTTTCCACGGCCCCTTGTGGCAGCGACTTCCACAGTTCCATTGATTGTGTCTGTGGAAAACAGTATCTTTTTTTGGTTTATTTAAACTTGTTTCTTCATACTATCACTGAATGTCTCTTAGTTCCTCTATTTTGAGACTTTCTCTTTTAAACTTTCCTGTGCTGCTTAGGAATTTACAGATCTCTGTTTTATCTCCCTCTCGCTTATCTTTTTTTTCCAAACTGGAAAATATTAGGCTATGTATTCTCTCCCGTGTGAGTTGTTCCTTATTTCTGATCGTCCAGGGCAATAAGGAAACGGATGTGAAAAAGCAGCTTATCACTGCAGGAGAATAACGAGCCAATGGAGCCTCAATGCATTTCTCTTCCAAAATGCAGCTGTAAATCCCAGGGACAAAGTATCTCCTTCTAATACAGTTGCAGCACTAACTCACAAAGTATCAGTTTGTTTCCTGTATATCCAACACCCTTCCCCTCCATTGAGGCAGAAGAGATGTTGAAAGATGTTATTCCTTACGTTGTTCTCAGTTTTGAAGCTTTGGGGGTTTAATCGGGGAAATCCATTGAACGAATTGCAAAGCTCAGCATAACAAATTTGGAAATGGTGGAATTAAGATTACAGGTACATCATGGATTTGCCCCCGTGTATGCCTGGTATCATTTTAGTTCATAATAGGCTCCACAACCTGTTGTTTCTCTGAGGATCTCTGTTATTCACTGCACCAGGTAGTCAGTGCTATCCAGCTGGGTCTGTGGTGGGAAGGAGGCTCCTGTCTGTGAGACCCTCCAGCCCCTGCAGAGCCGAAATGTCTGTCGAATGCAGAAAGTCTGAGTTTCTTGGGCGAATAAGCAGGAGGCTGCCAGGAGTGCTGTCCCTGTCTCCCCACACAGCTCCAGTGTTGTACAGGGAAAGTCGTTTCAACAAAGATTTTATGCACGGACACGACTTCTGGTTGTGGGTTTTTCTGTTTGTGTTGTTTTGTTGTTGGTCTGTTTTTCTGTCTTTGTTTTTTTCCTTTAGGTAGGAGGAGCACGTCTACCTTTCAGAGCTGTTGATGTCATTATGCCATTGAGGAGCACAACAGCTGTCTGTCATTCTTTGCTGGCAAAAGGATATGTGTGTGTATGCAAGTATGTAAAATTAGACCTACATTATTTCATTGCTATATGTCTTCACAAAAGGGGAGAAGAGGGGAAGAAAGAATTACCTTAAAGTAGGTCTAACAGCAAAAGTTCTGCTTCTTTGTAGTATGGACACCTGCCTGTGTTTTGGAGGTCCGGAAACATTACCCAAAGAGACAGGTTGCCACTGGAAGCAGCAGCCTGCCTCAGCCAAAGGATCGAGGTGAATTTACGACACACTGCGAGGTGCTCTGAGCAGGCACAGAAAGGGATGAATATAGGGCTGACACCCAGCCGTGGGTGACATACGGAGGAGAGGATGGCCTTTGATCCGAACGGCCTAAATGCCTGAGAAACCCATTCACACGCATGGTCATAACAAAACCTGACGAAAAGTGGTGAAGGACTATAGTCTTTACGACTCCTTTCTCATTTTTCCCTCTTGGTGGGAAGCGACATTAGCGACGCTTTGGCTTTAAACCCCTCTGTGCCTTGGCCCGGCATCTGTACGCGGGGTCACTAACACCTCCCTCCCCAGCCCAAGGGTCTCCAGAGCGGCTCATCAATATTGATGGCGCACTCAGACGGGCGCCCCACCAAAGCCCATGAGGACGTGGCTAATGACCGCTCTGTCTGGCAGGGAGCGCGGCCAGGGGACACCCGGGGGCCGCCACACCCCCGGCCCGGCACCAACACGGGGGGCAGCTCCAGGGCCCTCTAATGCATATGCATCGCCTCATTAGCATGTCAATGAGGCGGCCCCGCCCCGGCGGCCGCTTGTACCGCGCCGCCCCGGGTGTGCCCGCCCTCTCATGCATATCCCGGCCCTCATTAGCATCTCGATGAGCGGCCCCGCCCCCGGCGGCCATTAGTGCCGCGGCGCCGTGGCTGCGGGGGCGGGTGGTGCTGCTGCTCGCTCGGCTCCGCTCCGTTTGGCGCTGCCGCACAGCACCGCACGGCGGGGCAGGCGCTGCTGCTGCTGCTGCTGCTGCTGCTGCTGCTGCTGCTGTTGCCGCCGCCGCCGGCGCTCGGAGCGGTGGGGCCTGCGGCTGCTCAGCCCCGGAGGGCCAAGGAGGAGGAGAGGGAGAGCGGCAGGCGCCGGACCCCGCGGCGGCGCTGCCGCGATCGGCTCCGCTCGGCTCCCCCATGGCCGCGGGCTGCAGGGACGGCCCGGGGCAGGAGAAGTACCGGCTGGTGGTGGTGGGCGGTGGCGGCGTGGGCAAGTCGGCGCTCACCATCCAGTTCATCCAGGTGAGGGGCCGCGGCGCCGAGGGGGAAC
>VXBA01005645.1:76469-212730 GCA_013399895.1 Serilophus lunatus
GGTCCGACCCCGCGCTCCGCCCGGGAAGCGGCAGGCGCGGTCGGCAGGCGCGGCCGGGGAGCGGTGACACTCGGCGTCCGGCTCCGAAATAGCTGCCCCGGGCTGAGCATCTTATTGCCGGCCCGGCAAGGGGCCAGGAAGCTCCTGCAGCTCCCCCCGAGAGAGGGGGGAGCTTGCGGCGGGGCGCGCTGTGCCAGCTGTGTCCAGCCATCGCCCACCGCTCTAACCCTAACCCTGAGCTCCTGCTGTTGAGCCCTCAACTTCTAGACAATTGAACTTTTTCTGCTCTTCATTCTCAGTAAGAAGCATGGCAGAATAGGTGTTGCAAAGCGTGCGTGCCAGTATCGCGAGGAAGAGCCCCTTTTACTGTTTCACCACAAATTCAGCCGTACCCTCCTCTTTATTTTCATCCTCTGCCCTGTTCCTTTTAGCGTTTCTTCCTCTGTCTGTTTATGGGAGGAGGAGGAGACAACTACTTGCTTTCTGCTTGCTAGTGTGGCTGACGGCAGATCAGCGAATCTGGAGAGCGTGGCTTTTTGTTTGTTTTCTTTTATTCCGCTGAGGAGAGGCCATAATGCTCTACCAAGCCCTAAGATAGGCTGCTTGACAGCAGGGCCATGTCTTTTCATGCTTGGGGCAATGATGTTCTCAACTAATATTTTGTTAGAACAGGTGATCTGATAGCAAGTAGACTGTTTCTTATTTCAGATTCTTTTCACTAAAGCATGTGTCCATGTGTTCATTAGTTGTACTACTGTATTGAGAAATTAAGCATAGACTAAGTAACTACATAGGAAAAAAACACTTTCAAATTTTGGTTAAGTACTTCATGACTGAATGTTTGTAAGATCCAGGACATTAAAAGGACAGACACTGGGAGAATTACTTCTTTGGAATTTACTTTGAGTGGTGTGCTTGAGACTGAAATGTTTTGTCCAGGTGTCTTCTGTCAGATGCATAGATAGTATTTTACCAGCGTCTGAGCAGTTGACTCATTGGTTTGTTTGAAGGTGGCGAGGCTGGAATAACTGCAGGCCTCTCAGTGTGTGCATTGAATTCCTCATTGCTTGCGTACTGAGATAATTCAATACCGTGCTTGTCTGAATTTGGTTTAGGGTGCCATTCCCTCCAACACAGTAATGCTGCTTTAGGTGGTATTGCCTGTGTCTTGCTGTGGACATTTAAGCTGGCTGTAAGAGTAATGTGTGCAGCTGGATGTGCCTTCAGTTCTGAGATGCTCCTGTCTTGGGAAGTGTTGCTGAATGGATTTCTGAATTCCTTGGCAGCGTGTAAAGCTTTGGGATATTTTAAGAGCAGTAAGGTTCTGCTGAAGACTGGATAGCTTCAATACTTGAGCAGTGGTAGAAATTAATTCTTTAAACCAAAAGTTTGAGCTTTTATAAAACTGAAGTGTTTTGGGTCAAGTGCTTTGACTGACGCTTGCCTTCCAGAAATTATTTGGAAAAAAGAGACCTGTGTCTGCCTTGTCACATATGAGGATGTCTTCACATTAATAGCAGAAAGGAAATATTTCACTTTGAAGTAGCGTTGAGGGAACAGTACTGTAATGTTAAGCTGACACTTTGAGGGTGAGTTTTGAAAAACATCTTATTGTCAGTTTGCATTGTCTCCATCTTCTTGCCCTCTTGGCAGCTTTATCTTGAGATAAAATCTTGCCACCGCAAAGTGAAGTTTAGCAGAAAATTCTGCTTTAAGAAAAAACAAACCCAACGAGAAATAGCTGGGAAATACCTTCTGAGCAGTACCTCAGGTGCCTTAGAGAAGAGTTTTGTATTGTTTCCAGGCTTGCAGTGTGGTTACAGACAATAGGAGATGAGGCTTGGTGTATTATTTATATCCCACAGTGTCTTCCTGAACTCTTGAAGCTGTGATGTTATCAAGTGTGCGCGATGCTGTGCAAGCACTTGGGTAGTTTCTGTATGGCAAGTGTCTTGCCAAATACTTTGTTTGTCTTTTAAGGCTGCACAGAAACTGCTCCAAGTTGTTTTAAAATTGATTACGAGGAAGCCACGTGCTTCATTTTTGGAATTTCTTAGGATTAAGTGACAAACGTGTCGTGGCTTTCACTAAAACATGGAGCAGTACTAGCTCTTGCTAGTCCTGTCCTGGCACATGACAGATTGCAATGCCAGTGAAGGATTTGAGTTCTCTTTTGCTTCTTTATTGGTTGTGTTTAAAATATGGCTGTCACCAACTCAGTTTTGAAGCTTAAAAAGGAAAGGTTTTGTTTCTTACTGATAAGTAAGAATATCTGTACACTTGGCCTTCCTCTCCTATAATTCTCTAATTTTCAGTAAATCAGTACTCAAATACAGTTGTTCTTGCTTCTACTTTGGTGTTGCTGATTATTTTTCAGTAAATAAGACTATTGTGGTGACAGGATGCCATGGGGAAGTGTGTCCCATGATTTGTGTTGTATCTTTGAAAGACGACAAGGGATTCATATTTTAAAATGTGAAAACTCTTCCTTGATTTCAGCTAGAACAAATAAAAATAATGAGGAACTGAGGATGTAAGAAGAACCAGTTAGTCTTCTTTCTTTTGCCAGCTTTCTGGGATCTTGCACAGCTCATCCTTTCCTGCCTCATTTAGGTGTTGGTGGGGAAGCAGAAAGCAATCATTCCTACAGGAGCAGTAACGGCTGAGGTTATGGTGGTGATCAGCATGTAAAGCACTCCTGGGCACCCTGTCCTGTGTGTGAGAGCATCAGTTCCTGATGGTTATTATGCCTCAATCTGAGCTGAAACAATGTTTTCGTAAGGAGGCTGAGTGAGCAAACCCATCCGTACAATGACAGCTCTTTCATGCACTGGGTTCAGCATTGCTGTGCTAATTAGCAGTGCAGGAGGAACAGTACACAAGGTGTAGCTGGTGTATAACCACTTGTGGTCCTGGTGGCCACTCGTCAGACATTCAGTTTGGAGGAACTTCAGAGTACAAATTAGCAGGTCAAAGCTTTCAGTGGTTAGACGACTAGTGTGTTCCCCAAAATTCTTCCTCTAGGGAAATAAACACAGCTTAATATTGCTGTTGGTGGGCCAGGATTTCATCCTGGAAATAGCAGATCATTTCCTTTAAATCAGGATATGATAGATGAACTTACTGCTGTCAAGTCTGTGCACTGTTAAGGCAGGAAGTAAAGACGTTTTAATTGTGGAGGAGAGTTGATGGGATGTCACAGCTATAAACTCTAGGAAAGCAAGCAGTGAACGATGGTTCAGCATTACACCACAGCATTTTGTAAAACTTGAAGTGGTAGAACTAAGCATTCCTTCTCTTATTGGAAACATACACAAATAATCCATCATGCTTGCATCCCAAGAGGCAGAAAACTTTTAAAATGCATAGCAGCCAGTTAACTGGCCTCTTAGCAGCCTGAGGTATTTGGGAGTATGAGCTGTGCAGAGCACACAGCTGTTGCCACAATAGCTTTTCTCCAGCTGTCATGCAGAGGTCTGTCACAAAATACCCCACATTCCCTTGTAACTCAGCCCTTTGTAATATTCAGGTTTCCTTGCTCAAAGAGAATACAGTCTAGCAACTACCTAATCACCCTCTGAATTTTTTTTATCCTGCAGTTGCCATTTACTTCATGCTTGCTTTTTTTTTTTTGAAAACTGAACAATGTTTAGCTAGTTTTACTGTATACTGCTAAGTAAACCATTAATATTTTATTCTTGCAAAACTGTTCTGAAAAACACTGTTTATTTTTGATCAGAATTGATAAAACCGTTTGTCTTACTGTTTTGCCCTCTTCCTAAAACTATAGCTTTTGTTTTATGACAGTGACATGTATAATTTTGCATACTGAGTAGAGACTCTGGTTACTTAGGTGAGTGTATTAGTTCATAAATGTCACTAGATCCTTGAGATGGTATTGACTGGATGCAATTCAGTGTGGCTGAGTTCACCATAGTTTGTCAGTCAGTTTACCTGTGGTAATGCATGGACACATTTGAAACTGCTAAAGCACTTAGTGTGATATAAAATTAGTGTGATATAAAATATGTGTAGGGGTTCAGTGTTGGGTTTTTTTTGTTGTTTGTCTCCTGGTTTCATGCTGTATTTACAAGCTTGAATCTTACTGTCAAATTTGTAAAAGAAAGTAATTTTCTTACTGCTCTTAAACTGTCAGTAACAAGTTCTGATTTGAGCTGAGCTTACTGTTCCACTAACTAGTGAGTAAAATGAGTTTGGAGATTTTTTACTCTTGAATGTTAATATCAGACACTTGTCTGAGAGCAAGCATATGACTTGCAGATGGATGGTGAGCAGTTGTTCATACTTTTTCTCCCTTCTTCCTTTCCTTTTCCAAGCTGCTACTTTCAAAGGACTGTTAGTTCTCATTAGCTAGAAATGAAGCTAAAGGTGGGTCATCTCCAAGTGTCTTTTATCTCTGAAATAGCTGTTGGGCAACCAAATAGCTTGTTCTGAATTTTACGCTCTAAATATGAATTTCAAGCTCTAAAATAGAGTAGTAAAGGAGATTGAAAAGCAACAACTGAACGTGCAGCTGGTGTTGGGACCGGCAGTGCTGGATGCTTGACAGACCCGGGTGTCTTGGTGTAGCGCTTCCGTGCGCTGCACTCGGGACGTGCAAATCCCTCCACAGTTCCTGGGTATTCTGACTAACCCTTGCTGACCATCTAAAAAAATGCTCTTCAAATAAGCACATAAGAAAATCAAAGGAATAAAATGCCATGAATTCCAGGCTGCAGATTCATGCGGGGCTGTGCTGGGACTGGTATGCTTACATTGTGATAAAGCGTGGGGCCTCCTCACGGTAAGTAATGCAGTGTAACTCAAGGTGACAAAATAAAGTTTAGGAGAGTGAGCAAGTGGTTGTTGACATCTGTTGAGGTTAAAGGTGGGAAATAAAAATCCTAATCAAAACAAAGTGCTTGTGATGCAGTCACCTGGAATAATAAGGGCTGCTTGTTTCACTTCTTGTGAAACTTGAACCGCTCAGCTTCTTGCTTCCTTGAACACTGCTACCAAGCAAAAGGTTGGACTCACTCTGATGGGAATGCAGTAGATGACTTGAGGCTTGTCTTGCAGGCAAGAAGGAAGCCTCAGGTTCCGTGTGAGTGTTCCAGTGTAACCAGCAGTGGTATTAATGCATCCTAAGTTACCCAGCAGGGATGCCGTGTAATGCACATATAAGGTAGAACCGAGCTGGGTTCAAAAGCTGGCATAAATTTGGAGCAGTGCTCGAGTATTGAGATACTCATCATTGCGCTTTTGAGCAGTTTACAGTTCTTTTCCAAAGGGAAATTCCTTTGGGATAACTTGACCCACATTGCAGTCAGAAAGCACCTTTCTATGTGTTAACTCCTAGCAGCGGTTGCTTATATAGCAAGTAAATATTGACGTACCTTTTGGTTATCAGGTTGTCTTCTACTGCCACTTGCACAAGGGGTACTGGCACAGCTTCCCAGATTAGTGGCCGGCCTGCCCTTTGCACTCTGAGGGATGAATAGGCAGCCGCTGGCCTGTAGCCCTGTTCCTCCTTCTCATACTAGAGGGAGAGGCTCCTGCCTCTGGTTTTGGCTGGAGCTCTGAATTCCAGTGTTCAGTAGTGGTGGTAGAGGGCGGCTCTTATAAGTAGAGCCCTTATATTCCGGGAGTTTTGAAGAACCTGGAAGGCTCGTGTTTGTAGACCTTGTGCAACCTGTTCGCACTTACTGAAAGCATTTTCAGCACTGAAGATGTTGTGACTGAGCTCCTTGATATAGCTGAAGATAAATACCAGCTTCTTGAGGTGGAATGCAGCAGTCTTGTGGTAAGCTGGTAGGAAGCTAGGTTTTCTGCACACCATCCCAAATTAGTCACTCTTCAGGTCTAGGCTGGTATGACAAGAGCAGAGAAACTTCTCTGTTGGTTCTGACAATTCAGGTGGCTTAATTGCACTGCTTTGGTCGTCTTGTCTTCAGGTCTGGTCATAAGGTGCTGTTGAAGGAAAATGTAACAACCAGGTAAATGCTTCACGTAGTGTGAATGTGTTCTAGTTCGAGAAATATGTATCAACTTTAAAAAATCAACATTAAAACTGAAATTACACCTGTAATTGATCCTTTTTCTCTTTTAAACTTGTAGCTCTACATATAACAGGTCCAAAGATTTCTGGATGTAACTGAACAAACAAGGCAAACTTTTCCTGTAAGGAGTAGGAGTGAATGGGAACCAGATTGAAAAGTTTAATTGTAAATAGTGTTGTTAGGCAATGTTTGCCTGCAAGTGGTTTGCTTTATGAAGTTGCTGGAGTTCTGGTTTGAAATTCTGACAGATGGGAATGGTAGCCTGCTACTACAAATTTCTGGAGATAGATCCCAGGGGAATTATTTCTGTCTGAGTAGTGAGTGAGGGCCTTTCTGTCTTGAACTGTATCCTTCTTTACTAAGATGCTCTATGAGTGTGAACAACTTTTTTTTCTCCTCACCTCTTTTTAATCTTCTGTTCTTTGCTACTTTTTATGTTCCATCTGACAGCTTAAGTATGGTTGCAGCTTGGGTTTGTAGGGCACTTAGTGGGAACAAGTAACACAAAAGAAAATATTTTTCCTGTCTTTATAACTTAATTACTTGAAGTAGATAACAGACAAAGGATGTTTACTTTTCTGTATGTTTTGCCTTTTCTTACTTTTTCTACTCCAAAGATACACCATATGTATGCTTAAGGGGTCCCATCCCAGTGTGTAAAGTGCCTGATACACAGTGATGCTCCTAAGTGGAACCTCCCGTGAGGTTGGAATTACTTTTTTATGGATTGCTTGTTTTCACTCGGTTGCTTTTAAGAGGGCCGGCTGGATTGCAGTGCACGGGCTGTTCTTGGTTAAGTTAACGAAGGTCGCGTATTCCCGTTTGAAGTGCTCGATCTTGCGACTAATGGAGCGCTGTGTGCAAGGGCTGTCACTGCAGCGAGGCCAGGGATTCTAATCTGCTGCTGAGCTGGAGAGGCTGGAGAACTTGCACTTTAGCTGTCCTTAAGCATACACAGAGCCTCAAACCCGACTGGGTGAAGATTACTGAGGAGGAATGTGTGCACTTGGGTAGTTACGTGGGGAAGTGCTGTAAACTCTGCTTACAGAGGGATATCCTGTTGAACGATGAAGTTTGCGGTGAATTTTCGTAACATACAAGTGTGCTCACACAAAGTCTTACAAAAGGCTGAAGAGGAGGAGGTGGCTCTGGAAGAGGCTTGTGTGGAGTTCCCCAGAACTGACAAGTGAGAGCTGCATATGTGACCATGAGGGCTGTGCTGAAGCAGTTGGAGTGGCACGGTGCTGCAGAGGCAGGTGCTGAAGGGCCTTGAAAGTGAGGGCATGTTGATTTTTTTTTTTTTGCAAGGGACCAGCAGTGGGGAGGCACAAGGCTGGGGAAATATTTTTGCTCTTCAAGCCTAGAGAAACAGGGCTTTGCTGTAATTGAAGATTTCATTTGATAAGCTAGTACTACCAGCAAGGAAAAATGTTCCACAGGTCCCCACACTGTCACAGCAATTTCCCACTGTAGCTATTTACTCCCTTGAGTTCACTGAAACTCGGCAAAGGATTGGAGTTAAAAATAACCAGAGAATGTTTTCAGCCAGGATCAGTTACCCTGTGCAGCTCTGCAAACAACTTCATCTGGCAATCGTGCTCGTTTAACCAGACCAGCACCAGCTTCTCAGCTGTGACCAGAAAGCAGAGTGTAGTTCTTGGTGAATCCAGGTAGAAGTGAGTTCAAGCAATAGGAATGTGTGCAGGAGGGCACCATTAAAGACAGCACAAAGTGCTAGCTGCTAGGAGCAGCCTGCGTTAATAATTAACTAGATGTTAGCACTGACACATAAAAATGCTCCAGCTAAAGAAAAAAGAGTAGTGTAACACTCATAAACAAAAGTACTCTACCAAGATTCGTAGGACCTATGAGAAGCATTAGTTTTCAATAGATTAACTGTAGGTAGACACATATTAATAATTATCAAATGCATCACTTTCCTCCAGACTTCTAAGCCGGAAAATAAACTGGAACTTCCACACAATTTACAGGCAAATTATTTTTCCAGTCCTGTTTAGAGTGTTCTGTTAACTGTAGCAGTATTATAATATGTTGAGTCAATAGTTATGTTTGCTAGGAAAAGAAATTTTTAAATCACTGCAGTTACTGTTTTGAGTTTTTCTGATAAAACTAACATGCCCAGCTCATATTACAGGGCATTTTCATCATTCCTCATTTAAGCAAACATAAATTGATCAACCTGCAAGCAAATTTAGCTTCATATGTGGTAAGTAGACCATGAAATGGTAGGATGCTGCTGATAAATCTGTGTGAAAAATCTGGCATTTTTGGGTAGAAGAGTGATCTGCTAAACTTCTTTCATTATTAGACTTGTTCTATGTAAGAAAAAAAGTGAGATTAAAGTAATGTTTACTGCTTGAGGTAGGAAGTTTCTGAATTGTGTGTTCATAATAATATTTCTGTGTTATCTCTCCTTTTATGAAGATGTTTTATAGTGATGTAAAAAGTAGTTGATAATATATTTGTGTATGTACTACCAACTCTACTAAAAAAAAAGCATACTTCTACTAGCTCTCACTGAGATGCCTTCATTAGCAAAACCCAAAAAAGTAATGGTGATGTATTTAAATGGATTGTGGCTTTGCCTGACCCAGTATTACTAAGAATGCAATTATGAGTGTATTTTAACTTTGTCTTGCAATTTTATTTGCTGCTCAAGACTTTTTCCCTAGCGATTTGTCTTTGAAGTCCTCCAGAAACATGGTGTCCTCGCATTGGCATCTTATTTTCCTGCCTGCCCTCAGATCCCAAACAATGTTACCTGAATCTTGACTGCATGAGTGAGAGTTCCAACACACACATCTAAGTACTGTATCCTTTTGATTTCCCGTGCTTTGACTTTCCTTTAACTGATGTTCCCCCTCTCCATGAAGCAGGTTTGTACCCTGCAGGGAATTCTGAACTTCAGATCCTGCTTAGGGTCATGGATGGAGGCAATAGCCTGCCGTGCTCAGCAGCACTCCTGTAGTGCTGCAGCAAATTCTGAAGACTTTTTTTTTGGTGGTCGTATCCACGAGAAACATTTTCTAGACCCTCAAGTTTGAAAGTAAACCTGTGGGGCCAAGATCCTTCTTAGCACACCAGCAAAGTTTAAGCCAACTATGTCTTGTCTTACTGTCTAAATATTGACATAAGAAGTTCTAAACTGTGGGTATAATCTTATGTCTGGATCTGTATGGGTAAGGGGGGTGTGTGTGTAGATAGATTTCTTTTTATTTCTAAAGATGAAGTGTTTTGCTTGTGGCATCCAGTGGACCAACCACTTTGAAATTCCTGCCTTGCTACTTTTAATGCTGGCCTTTAGCAGGTTTTCACCAGCTGACAGTGCTGTTGACTACTCAGCTTTGGTATGGAGGCTTGTTTAACTACTTCTCTAGCAGTTGGGGCAATATTGTTTTGTGTTGTACAAGGGATACTACCAACTGAAGAAGTACTAAACCTTCAATCTTATCTCGTTTGATTGCTGCAATAACTAAACGTTTAAGCTGCATACCATACCTGGATTATGGGAAGTTTAATCGTCTGGGGGCACTCTAGAATCACCAAGAAATCATCAAAAGGGAATTAGGAGCACGATTTTAGCATTAAATGTTGTATAAAAAGAGGTCTTCAGCAGTGAAGTAATTTAAGATGCTTCTGCTTCTAGCAGTTATGTGATTTGTAATTTGCCCTGTCATATCACTTCAGCCTCAGGGGTGATGGTGTAGAAAGAATCACAAATATCCAGGTAAAATTCGCTGTAGCTCATGTGCACCAACACAGTTCTGGCGAGACCCTTGTGCAGACACAGCGAGGGGGGAGGGATGGGACAGGCAGCTACTTCTGCAGCGAGTTAACCACTGAAGATGATGTGTGTACAAATGGGTGAAGTCTTGTGCAACAGGGGGAAGTTAACCCGTTCCAGCTCTGCACAAGATGGAGACTGAGACTTGAGTGGCTGCTCTTATTGTGTAGGGCCCAAGAGGAGTTGTGAAATGCCTCCTGTGTGTAATCCTGGTGAGTGAGTCCTGTTATCTGATGAGAGGGTGTTCAGCTGAAGTCTTTGAGTTTAGTCTGTGTCAGATCAACTAGTGAAGCAAGAGGTTTTATTTCTTTCAAGTTCAGCTGGAAAGGTTAAGGCAGCTCTGAGTCTTCAAGCTGTTGTGGTCTTCTAGCTGGTCCAGCTGCAGTAAGTGCCTGTGCATCTCTGTGACCACTGAGGTCAGAGCCTGTCAGTGGCTTTGCTCTTTGATCCCTCAGTACTTGTTCTGAGAGCATTACTTAGTGCAAAGAGACATTTTAAATTGAGCGCTTTACTTTTATAGAGGATGTTTAAAACCTGAAACACTTCTGAATCTTTGTATCTGTGACCTATATCTACTAACTAGAGAAAATGTTTTGTCTCATGCAGCTTCTGCTTTTTTTTCTATCTTGCTGGAGCAGTACACCCAAATATATTGATGCGTATGTCTCAGCTTCTTTGAATTCAAAAGACACTTGAAAGCTCAGCTTTTGAGGTAGCTGAAGACACTTTAGCTGTCTAGAAGTTTTTACATCCATTAGAATGGATATAGTGTGTATCGGGATGAAACGGAAGGATTAAGGTAACTTTTCTCTGTTAAACTATTTTTAGTTTTATTTTTTGTATATTCTACAAAAGTTGGTAAAATTCTCTAATATTTTTAAATTTAAAATTGCCCAGTATTTATGTTGGTAGGATTGCATGGGAAAATGGTCTCAGATCTGAAGTAGTTGACTTTCTTGTCCCAATATTATCTGCCTTCTGCCAAGTAGGTTACATTCCACACATTTTTAATAGTGGCTTTCCCTCCTCCTTAGCTGCTTTGACTTGTTTTGTGGGAGGACTTGAATATTTCAACTGATACACCAAAGGTCTTCTCCCAAAAAAGGAAACTGATAATAAAATTGTTCACTTAGAGCAGAATTTGAAAATAATCTGGTCTGCGTTTATCTAGGTGTTTGCTTCTTGGAATTGTGACCTGCACTTTTAAAATCCTACTGAGTTGGGGATTTTGCTTGAGGTTTGAGTGTTTAGGCATTTTTTATTATTTGAGCTAAAATTTCACCTTGAAATTCTATCTTCAATTTACTAATATTCTGAGAGAAAATAAACAAAAGCCCTTCATCTCTTGAGCTGATCTACTGTAAAAGACTGTCTGCCTGTGTGAGGGAATGTGGTGATCTGGAAGAATTTGTTCAGGGTGATTTCAGAGGATGAATAATTTAAACTGCAACCACTTGCTTCAGACTAGATAATTGAGACTGGGTTTTCTAACAGCTGAACAGCTTACATTAAAACTTAAAAAATTCCCTGCAGTGCATGTACTCTAGGTAGCTGTTTTGTTTGTGAGTAGTCCCATGCCAAATGAGTAACCTGAGAAATTTAAAAGTATCTCTGCTTTTTTCCCTGTGCTAGGAGTTAGATGCTGCTGTGATTCCCTAACACTATTCACCTAGGTATTTATATTCTTGCTGTAACTTCTTCCTTGAATGGATTAGGATACCTCTGGTCTCTCCTCAATCTAGAAAATTCATGAGTTATGTAGGGAAAAGGACTTGTGCTACTTGATTCTGGGCAACACCCCGTGTATATGGTAGTTCTGTTACTGCTGACTAAACATCTCTGAGATGGAGCACTGACATTTTGCCAGTTTTTACACTAGTGTTTTTAAGTGTCTGCCATTGCAAATGAGTGGCTGCCTGCTCTCCTAGCAGTGGGCTACCATGGTGAGTCATGGGAAGATATCCCCAGATTTGCTTTTATGTCTTCAGGATCTGATGGTTGTTTCCTAAACCTGAAGCATGTATGCTATCAATGCCCAAACATATTCAAAAAGGACTGTTGTAACTCCACTTTCTTTGTTAAAAAAACAAACAAAAAATACCTCAAACCCAACAAACAAAAAGCCCCAAACAAAAACCAGCAATGCGTTACTAGGTCTTGATTCTGTTCCACCAGTTTGTAACACATACTGTCCCTCTAAGCAGTTTTGAGTTTTGATCATTATGAAAGGGTGAGTTTTACACATGCCCAGGAAGTGAGTGTTGGAAGACTTACGATTTAAATTACAATACTTTCTAGTGCTGGAAGAAAGCTCAAAAGAGAAACTACTTGCCTTTAATTGGTAGCATCCACCCTGTCCTCAGAAACAACATCAGCTTTGGTGTATGTTAAAAGCTGGCAGAGCTGTGTGGTGCTAGTGCTGTGTTCAGAGGTACGTTCACACTTGGCTACATATGAGTTAACCAACAAGAAGAGAAGGTATTCTGAAGGGTTCCTGCTTGTCAGACTGATGTACTGCCAGTCCAGAGACTTCACCTGTGATTACTGGAACTCTGAATAGTCCATTATTCTAAGTATGATGAAGTTGAAGAACCTGTTTCTAATCTATAAAAATGAGAGAAACTAATGTGCTTTCCTGTGGTTTTGGTGCAGAAGGCTGGCTGCCTGTGCATTCCACGCTCTGTTTTCTCTTCACTGAATGCCTTAACCACAAGATCTCTACTTGGTAGAATATGGGAGCGGAAATAGCAGTAGGGTTTTTTAAAAAAAAAATAACAAAAAACCCCTCTGATCAAACTTAGTGCATTCTAAAGCTGAAAGTAAACAAATTGAAGGTGTCTGCATACCACTCACACATTTTAAGATGGCATTTGCTGTACTGTTGCCTCTTTATACCTTTAAATGAAACATTAGTAGTTCTTTGCTCAAGAAAGCAATCCAATAGTGATGTTCTCTGCATATTTGAGATGACCAGGGAAGAATGCACATTGCAATTTGAATTTAGATGTTGCTCTATAGATTAATTTATTAGTAAAAATGGGTGGGTTTAGGTGATGGAGTATACTCTTTCCTCCAGGGCAAGATGTTTTAAGCTGTCTTTCCTACTAGATGTATAGTAAAGTCACTTTTTCAAGTGCTGCTAACCTGTTAGTTTAGAGTTGGTAACACTACTGGAGGACTGTGGCTATTTTGGTATGAGTTCCTTATTTCTGTATGTGTTCTGAATTGGGCTAGGGTAATTTATTTGTCAGCTACTAAATTTCTGTCAATGTGAATGTGCTCGGAGAGGGCTTGAGTTTTGTTTATTTCTGATGTTTTTGTTTGTGGGTTTTATAATTGCTGTATTTCGTGCTAGAGAAACTCTTGGGTTGCCTTCTTTCTTCTTGCTCTTTTCATGGGATAGCTAGGCCTTCTGATGCTGTGCTTTCTGCACTGTAGTATGAGGACCTGCAGGATAATGACATCCAGAAATTAAGTGAGGAATGGAGGGATTGCTTTGGAGGGGACCAAAAAAAGCAAGTACGAACAGTAAGGTTACATTTCAGCAGGACTGACTTGACAGGTCCCTTAAGACTTTCTAGGAGGCAAGTTAAAAGATTGGGAACTAGCAAAGTGTAGCTGACTGTGAAATGTAAGTTTAATTTGGCATGTTATGATAAACAGAAAGGATTTTCCTTGTAAGTTGGTACTAGCCTTGTGTAGAAAACTAGTACTTTGTATTGGGTAATTCATACTAGTACCTTGGTTTTTAAAGGCAGTTTATTGAGTGGTATTTGTGGCAGTGACTGTTCACAGGATCTGTCCTGAGAAAGGCAACTTCATTAAAGATTTGTTACAAGTTAGTAACCATAAAGTCAGACAGAGCTGCAGATAGTGGAACATATTTGTCTGAAGTGGAGAAATAAAACTGCCATAATCAAGTTCTTTTTCATCAGCCCTTGTCCTTCTCCACTTTGATCATCCTTGTACGTGGTTTAGACAATATGTTTACCAATGCTTTTCATGACCTATATTCATCTGATGTGCACCTTTGTTTTCCAGATAATGATCCTTCTCAACTGATGTCTGTAAAAGAATAATAGATGCAGAAGTTGGCATGTATCTTCTAAGGCAAATGAAGTAAAAATCATGTGATCTGGCTGCTCTGTGCAGGCTGACGGCAGCTTGCAAGTTTAGAAAACAAGTTTATTTGAGAATTTATGTAAATTTTTTGTAAGAATGAGTGCACACAGGGGGCAGAAGGGAAACCACCTTGCTGGAAACCCCCAGAGCAGATCTTGACTATATGCTGTTACTGAACTGAAATATCTGAATATGAACCATTAGTTTTTTAAGTTCACACCTTTAATAAGCTAAAAGTCAAAAAGCCTGCCGATCTTCTTAAGGAGGGGAATATAAACTGGTCAATGTGTGAAAAATGAATTCTTTACGTTTCTAGCTGTGTGCCTTCCGTATTTTCTCTTAAAACTTGAAAGTCTGCTAAAATACTTAATTGTTTTATTTGGAACAGGAGTAGCAGGAGAGAGAGAGAATTTATTCTATTCAAATGAAGTTTGGTAAAGAGCTGTTCTTGAAGGTTTACCTGGATATATGTAGGCGGCTCTGAAGATTTAGCTGTGTTCCTCTTAAGAAATGGCAACAGAAAACGGTGCTCAAATGTGTTTAAATGAGCACAGAAAGTTACAGTTTTGCAAAAGGATGAGAAAAATACTTTGTTTAGCTGAATTGAGCTGAGCTCTGTTCTATGTAGGCTGATGGTGCTTCTGCCATCTTTTAGTTGGAATGGGATGTTTCCCTAAAGCGAAGCATGTGAAAGAGTAAGGTCCCTCAGCCGAAGGTCTTTCCTTTCTGTTGATGGTGGTTCTACTGAAGCTTTGGGATGCCAGCAAAGCCCACAGTAGAGATACACTCTTGGATGGGTTTGTGTACCTGCGTTGTAGGTGGTTTTGCTGAGGATTATAATATGAAGATCAGGTAAGGATCAAGGGAAGAGTGCAAAAAGAAGGATAAGTGGTTTTAGGTCTGGAGGTTTGCATGCTCTTGATGGTCTCATGTTCTGTAGATGCATCGAGCAGTTTCCAGGGAGTTTGCTGCTATACTGGAGGAAGAGCGTTTTGATGTTAAAGCTTTGTTTACTGTATTAAGTTGCTTGCCAGTTACTTAAGCAAAGCTGTGTTTACAAGGCTTTAGATGACAGAAGCAAGAGTGGGGAATGGCTGTCTCAGGGCTGTGCTATCACAGCCTGTGTGGCTGGTTAGTATATGGAACTTTTGTGCTTCAAATAACTAATCATAATGGCCATTGTTTCTTGAGGAAAGGTCTTCACTGGAGAGCTCAGGTTCTGCATGAATATCCAGCCCATCAAGGAAATTAGGCACTGTTTTCTTTCAGCATTTGGTGCTCCTGAATGAGAATAAGTGTTTGGTTTCAATGAGATCTTTAAGCTCTCCTTCCCCAGGAGGAACTTCACTTACAAACAGGGAATAGAAGGCTATCCTGAAACCTGCTCTAACATATTGCTGAATAGGATTCTGGAGAAGAAAATACTAAACTTGGCTTTCCAGTGATGCTAGAAAATGCTTCTAGCTCAAACTGTGAGTTCCCTAAACAATGAGGGATTACCCATGGATGTAGTGTTTAATACAAATCATATTTTTTTTACCTATTACTTTGAGTCAGTTCCACCATGGGAAGTGATGGTACTTGGGGTAGAAGTGCTCCAATCTTCCATTTGCCTTCTTTATTGCTGCCATAAATGGCCATGCTGTAATAACACTCATTGACTGCACGTGGTGTGATTATGTAGCACCTCAGCTGAATGTTTGCTTGCAGTTTCTTGATGTGGTTCATCATAGATGTGGCTTTTTGAAATGTGAAAGTAGGCATTTGCACATAAAACTAGGTTGTGGCGCTGTACAAGTGTGAAGTAGATCTTAACATGAGGACAGGTCTCCTAACCTGCATCTTGAGTGTGCTGTGTCTCTGGGTTTTAATTGAATGAGGATGCTCCTTTACTGCAGATGAGTTTGGTTTTTTTGCTTTAGTTATAGCAAAAGTTATAGTTATGGTTTGGAGGTAATTATATTCTCCCTGAGGTAAAACAAAGATAATACTGTCTCTTAAAGTGTAAAAGCCAGGATTAAGACCTTAACTGCTTAAGTCTTCCAACTCAAAGGTCATGTGAAATATTCATCTAACATAATCAGAATCAATTAGGTTGGCAAACATCTCCAAGATTAAGTCCAAACTTTGATCACCATCTTGTCAACTAGACCATGGCACTAAGTGTTGTGTCCAGCCTTTTCTTGAATGTTCTTAGCATTGTTAATGCTGTAGTTGTTAAGTAGTATTAGTTATCTCTAACTTTTTCTATTCCATGTGGTATCTATGATAATTCAAAGCAAAAAATAAAGTCCCTCTGAGTTTCCTATGTGTTTCCCTGCCCTGTGATTTGGGGTGATGCTGACTAAGAGTGGAAGTACATCCGCAGGTGCAGAGGGGAAGGGGAAGAAATGCTGTGGTTGGTTTTAGTACAACCAAATGTTTTGCTGGTAAATACACTTTTTTAGATGGAAATTGTTGATTGCTTAAATATGCAGACTGACTACTGAAGGCAAAAGTGTTTTTAATGACATTTGATAATATAAACATGTTTCCATTTGACATTCTTTTGACTTTAAAATCTGAAGTTGCTGAGGCTGAAAATTCTGGCATTGCTTAAAAGCATTTTAATTTTGCTTAATGGGGCTTTAGGATCTCTTTTCCCTGTAGATCAGCTAACAAGCTAATTTTAGCAAGACGGTGCTTATACCCAGTCCTGTGCTATGAAATCTTGCATGTCAGGATCAGCGACTGTAAAACCACTTGGTAGTTTCTGGTTCCTGGAATTTGGCTATGTGCACATTTCCTCATATTTAAGTTGCGACAATATTGGTCACATTGTGCTTTTAGAGTCTTGATTAAATGGGAGGATAGTATCACAGCAGAACTTGCTTTTGTCAACCTCCCTAGTAAACACACTCCTTTCATGACTGACTTGACTTCATGAGTGCCATGCTGCTGGTGTGTGCCTGTGTGCAGCCACTTGCCTGGTGGAACAAAAGGGAGGGACATCCATGCGTCTTCTGCCAGGAAAGCACCTTCCTCTTGGATGTCATGAAATTTTGATATTGATGTGACTTCATGCACAATGTAAAAATAACTTGGGTAAAATAGGTTGATAGCTTGATACTCTTCATCTGAGCATAAGCAAGTATAGATTCTGAGGGAGGTGCACAGAAAATGTCAAGTTGCACATGAACTTCGTGTGTTGGGCTGCCAATTTGCTGATATAAAAGCGAGTTTGCTAGTTGTTAGGAACCTTGTACCACTGAGGTGTGGATGTCAGTGTAGCGCAAGCATGGGCACAGACCTCAAAGGGAAATAAAATGCAGGTGCTGAAGATACTGCAGGATAGTATGTTTGAGTTGACTCGTGGGACACTGATGCAAAACAGAGAGCTGTAACTCCTAAGCATTCCCACCCATGAATCTAGTGGTTTGGGTTTTCTGAGTTTTATCCAAGATAGAAATAAAAACTTCTTCATTCCCCCTTGTATTTCTTCTAGGAACTTCAGCTGTCTGTCTGTAATGTAGAAGTTCCAATATACATGGCTTTGCTTCTGAAAAGTCAGAAATGAAGTGCTACATATCCTACTGTAAACAAAATTCGTGTGCTGTAGGGCAACTCAAGTGCTTGATGAGAAAACCAGGCTGAATTATGCTGTTGTCAGATCGGAAGGAGCAATAACCTTTGATCTTGAAATCTTCTGCTGGTGGTAGAGAGACTATGAAGACATTCTTCAAGGATATTAAGATTTCACTTCTCTGCAAGCACTGATTAGGCTGGAAAGGAAAGCATTGTACTCTGGTAGGATCTGATGGAAAATACTCAGTATTGCTTTTTTCAAGGCAGTCTGTCCAGCTGAAGCTTTGTTTCAGTTAAACAAGTCCATACTGAAGGTTCCTGGCACTCCATGTATTTGATATCTAATATTTGTTCTTATAGAAACCTGGAATTTTGAAAATGGTGGTATTAGTTTGAACCATTACTTATGAAGCAGTGGCAGCCACATCTGTGAGACTAGCCTCTGTTTAAAATGCTTGTGCTTTTCAACAGGCATCTTGTCTTATTGTGACTTCAGGTCAGCCTGCATCACTGAAATATATCTGTGTTGAAATCTCTCAGCTGAGAGGGGTAGGATTTCTCCATCTTGCTCGAAGGGTGGAGTAACTTACCACATGGCTCTGCTGATTTTGGTTGACAGTGACCAAGTCTGGGCTCTTTTTCTTCCCATCTGACAGAATCAGATCTGTTGAACACTGTGCACAAACAGTTGAACAAAACAAAGGGACTTCTTGTGTGCCAGGAAGATCTGAACACACTGTCCCTAGTGTGAGAAGGCTGACGCAGCCTGCCCTACCTTGGAAGAGATCCCCTTCCTTCCTTTTCACTCTGACAATTAGGTGGGTTAACCTGACACTCTAGGTTAGACACAAGGTAAAAAATACTCTTCGACTTTTCGTCGTTTATCTAAATCTCAAATGAAGGTTATGAGTGCTTCTCCTTGATGTGTCTGGGTTAAAAATCTGATGACAAAATATGAATCTCTTGAAAACTTCACTTTGCAGAGGTGACATTAAGATTACGGAGCTTGTTGCTGGACTTGGGAGTGAGTGGCGCGTAGGTGCTCTGTTCTCTTTCCTGCTCCCTGTGGGAGCCCATGTGCTGGCCCTGCTCAGAGCAGCCAAATGTGCAAGTACAGATCTCATGGAAAAAACATCTACTGACCGATACAAATTCTCCTTCTTTCTGAGGTTTTTGCCTCTTAGTCACAAACTTCTGAGAAATGGTTTCAGGAGGTGGAAAGCATTTTCATCTTAGAATACAGTGTGATGACTGATATGGGTGTGTGAAAATACCTGGGTACTCCCAACTGCTGAGCTGCCCCAGCTGAAGGGACCTCAGCGTGGGACTCTTGTGCACGGGTTGGTCAGCCTGGTTCGCTGTGGCTTTCATGGCCTGTCATTGTGGTGTGTGGAAAACTTAAAAAACTACCCTGTTAGAAGTGTGTATTTAATACGTTATTGCTGTGGTAATTTTTTAGTGTGAGCTTCTTGTTGGTAGCTTGCCACCTGCGAGCTGTTCAGACACTCTTTCCTAAGGGGAGTTGCCCAGTATGTTTTCATTTTAATTGATTTTGCTGCACATTTTACTGTTAGAATACATGCATCATGCAGCTTCAGATGTTGGCACTCCTGAATGATTAACACGCTTTTCCTTTATTTCATGGATAAGCAAGCAATTATTTCATTATCATTTAAAATTATCACACTCCAGGAGAACTACTGTGTGTTTTACTTAGTTGGGTGAGGATCTGGGTGGAAGGCTGATAATTATTAGCCTTGCTAATGAAAATAAATGGCTAAATAACACAGCTGTCATTGCAGCATTCCTGATGCTTCTGGTTATGACACTTACAAAACTTAAAGATAATAGTAATTGTCTGTAGTCTGCAAATTTAGTCTAGACAGTCTAATCTAAGGCCAAAAGGTTGGAGTTGAATAAATATGTAATTTGGGCAAATAAAGCTATTAGAGCTGTGCTTATCTTCTTGATGCAAGAGTTCTTATTAGATATAAGTGCTATTTTATAGGTTTTTCCTAAATAATTAGCTTCTAATGATCAGTCAACAAATCTTTGAAAAACAGAACACTCCAGACTTTGCTAATGAAACTGAATGTTTTTATGTTGGATATTGTCCAAGCTAGTGTTGAAAAATTCCATGGAATTTACTGGTAATTGAAAAAAACCCTATAAGACAGAAACTAGTATATTGCTACCACTGCCCACAATAACCTGACAGTCTAAATAAGATGTATTACTGCCTCTGAAACGGTCATCTCAACTTTTAATTGCCTATGTGCTAATAGATTCTGTCTCTCCTTTTCTAACAGGATAAGTGGTATGATTAAAACTTCTGGAAACTTTCAGTCTTTCAGTTCATTCCCTGTTGGGCACTTATATATAAGGAAATTATGTATTAAGTTAGTTGTATGTATTAGAGTTGGGTGAAAAGTCATGTTTTTGTGATGTGATATGATATGAGCTGTATTGGAATGCCTGGACATGTAAAAGTGGTTTGCACAGCTAGTTTTTGGATGAGGGATTTTTTTGATTTTTAGCTGGCAATTTGAACGGATCTCCTGATTGTCCTGCAGGCGGAAGGGAATTATAGTGGTATGCCAAGACAGGGGATGAGAACCTCCCTCTCCCACTAGCAGAAAGTTTAATTGTATAGTGAAATACTAACCTAGAAATATTTAATCATCATTTGAATTGTTCTAGGAAACTGTGGGCTCTGGGTTTACTGGGCTGGTTAACCTGACTTTGTCTCCATGTTAAACAAACATTTTAAGAGAAAGAATGGGGAGGATTTACCTTCCTCAGGGTTTCTACCTGACTTTCTGATGAACTGTGGTCCAAGCTCACATCTGTTTCCAAGCTGTTGCAAACCTACACACCTGGCTCTGTAGAGATCTGAGATGTAATAGTAAAGGTGGGAAAACGTTCTTATTACCTAAAATGGATCTTTAGTTCCTACTTGCAGAATAAGAAAGGCATTCATTTTAGAAATTTTTCATCTTGCTTGCTGTGGAGTCCCAGAGATGAAACATTTTCAGGTACCTAAAATGTGAAATAAGAGTTAGTTGCTGGAGTGTGGCTTTGTTTTACTGGCTTGTTGGGTTAGAAAAACTTATTACTGCATTAACGTGATTATATGGCTCCAAATGTCCATAACCTAAGCTAGACAATCTGAAAGGTCCAAATAACAAGCAATTTGCTGGCAACTGTTTTAAACTTCCTGAGTTGATGTGAATACTTGCACTCTCCTGTAGAGGTTTTTTTGCTATGGAATTAACTTTGTTGATCTGCATTTTAGGTCTTTGTGTGTTCATCAAGGAGTTATGAAGTGGCTTCTTTCTAATAGCCTGTAACTGCCCTAAACATTGGTTGTCTCTGAGCTGTGAACTGAAGTCTGTTGGTGACTGTTATAGTTAGGTCTAAGTTACTGAAGTGAAGGGCTGTTTTAATAGACTGTAAATCTGCTCCTGTCAAGGTACTTAAGTTCATAAACCAAGTTCTCTTGCATTATAGCATATATCTTGAGGAGTCCTCATGATTTCCTGTGTAGGAGAAAAGATATTCTATAGCTTTTGCCTCATTGGGGGATTTCTTGAGCAGCCTTACTTTCTTTTCTCTTACAGCTCTAAGTCCCCATTATCTGGTTATATACAGTCTGAAAATCAGATACATATTTTTAAAAAAAAAAGCCAGTCTCCTTGAGATAAAAACTTGAGATCATTGTGAAGAACTTGTGTGAGCTGCTAGGTTGAAAACTGTCTACACCTGATAAAACTTAATGGATGAAAAGGTGGGGTGTTGTGAATATTTTAAACATTCCTTGAATTACAAGTGGCTAAGATCAGGAGGATGAAGTACTTAGTGTGTTCATAGTTCCTGCAGATATTTATTGTGAAGCAAAACTGATTAAATTCAATCAAGATTCATCTATGCTTGCAGTATAGAGTTGGATTTGCAGTCAGACGTGTTTTGACTTGAGAAACTGTATAGCCACCTTCAAAGAACTTTGTAGGTGCTTACTGGCATTAAGAGGCATTAATTCAAGGCATTACAAAGAAGTCTTCACAGACAGTGAAAGTGCCCACGCTCTCTGATCTTGAGTAATGAAAAGTGCACTACCAGGAAGTATTGAGGAGGCCAAAGTTTAATGCATATATTGCCTAAAACAGGTCTCTCTGTGAATGTATTTGGTGTGGTTTGATTCTGAGACATTTGAGAATTGTAAATTAGAGGGAAGTGTTCACAGGCTGGTGAGCCGCTACTACTGAGTTGCTTAGGGAGAGCTATAAGCTGGGAACTGAAAGGAGATGTAAGCACAGTGTCGGTTCAGTTGGGAGTTTAAAAGGTGAAAGCTGTTTTTAAAAAAGTACCAATCTGCTGTTTTTTAAGGAAGTTAATATTTTAAAATGCGTGTGCATTGCAAAATATTTATTGCAAGAAAACCAACTCTCATCAGTATTCCTGTTGTGTGTGTAACCAGTACTCCTTCTGCCCCTAACTGGAATCGTAGAATCCTTTAGATTGGAAAAGACACTTAAGGTCATCAGGTTGAGGGTGTATTAACACTTTGAAAGGGTTGCCCTAATGGTATGTTTAAACTTGGCAGGATGTTAGCAAAAAGGCATCTAACTTTTCAATGAAGTAGTGTTAATGATTATTCTTTAAACCTCTATGGTATGAATATGCACTGAGAGACTGCCTTAGTTATGTTTCAAAGACACTTTCTCTTCTCCAAGCAAATCTGTCTCTGGGTTTATTCTTAGTTTGTTGTTTGTTTGGGGTTTTTTCACAGAATCTTGTAATTATCTGTTTAGCAGTCACACTCTCCAAATTTCTACCTGTAAAACCAAGATGTTTTGCCAGCCGTGTCTTGGTATTAGGTTTGAGGGAGGGGAAAAAAGGGAGATTCTTTCCTGTGCTGCTGCAGCCCAGATGGGGTTGCAGAAAGTAAAGCTGCTTTACTATAAGTAGCAATTAGGGGAAGGGCAAAAATTAGCAGACAGTTTTTTTGGCATGTTGAAGGGTGTAAGAGCTGATGAATGTTCCCCGGCAGTGCACAAAAGTCAGTTCCATTTCAATCTTTCATATTCCTGAGTCTTAGTCCACGGCATGAACCGCAGAATAAGCTGATGCTCTAGAGCCAACATGGCTTTTAAATCTGCAACACAAGTCAGTCCTGCTGAACTGGGGATGAAATCTTAAATTCCCTGTGTTCATTTAGGAAATGTTGAAATTTCAGGTGCATAGATAGAATTAGGCATGTGCATTAGTTTTCAGCTTGAGGACACTTCACCCTCCATACCCTTCCTCCCCTTGCTCCCTCCATTCTAGCTCGTGTTTCCCTGCACCTGTGAGGGGAAGCAAAGCTAGTTTTGTTTTTAGGCACTTTGGGTAGTGAGCACAACAAAGCCTGCAAAGAAAAGAGCTGTGTTATATTTAGCTATGTGCATTAAATGTGACCACGCACTGAACACTTTGTTTAGTGTTTCCAGACCAAGCAGTGCTTTTGACGATCTTTGCATTGCATAAAAATGTTCAAGGGAAGACTTATCTATACTTAACCAAGGCAGGTGTTTATTTTTGTATCCTACTATCACTTCTGTCTTTGAATTGTATGTTGGCTGGGGGCTAACCTCATGGATACACTCTAAAGCTGCCATGGGTTATTTAAGAACTTTGCATTTTCCATTGCAATTTTCTTCTTTAACGGAACCATTAAAATTTGATTAAGCATATACTTAATAATAAAGTTCAGTATTTATGTGTATGCATTGTTAGCTCTTCAGGAACAAATAAAAACTTTTCAACCTACTTATGAATTTCTAAAAAATTTAGCTTGTACATGGCTTATGTCATCTGCCTTTCACTGTAACTTTCCTCGATTTAATCCTCTTCTCTTTGTGTCTGTTTTCACTGTTCATGAATTTGTTTCACATCACTGGATAATGGCAGTGGTTGTAGTTACAAATGACATCTGGTTCCCTGGATAGCCGTAACAACGCTGGCAGTGTACATTAGAACAGTGGGAAGTAGTGTAAATTGAGGGAAACATCATTGATTACTTGCAAGTATCAGTTTATGTTTTTGGAAGAAAGGACTGGATGCTCTTACTGTTTGTATAATTATAAGCAGGAAGCTCTTTAAGATGGGTAGGAATATGAGATGATTGGAGGATGATATACCTGGCCTTCTGTAGCATGAGCCAGTGCTTTAATCATCATTTCTTCAGTCTGATCTTCATCAGCATGATCCTAGATTTTTTTATTTACTATTCTCCCCAATATTCAACACCAAAATAACTCTTCCTTTCATTCTGTAAAGTGACTGTTTATGCCAGCAAAGCATTCTGCATTCTATCTTGAGCCCTTCTGTTCGAAATGATGCTGGGCTGCTGTGGGTAGCTCCTGCAGTCTTTTCCTGGTACTGGCTTGGACACTACACAAAACCTTTGCAGTCATCGACCCCAACAACATGTACCTCCTGCACCCTCAGCAGCAACCAATTGGACCTGTCTGGAAATACCAGGCCCTAGTAAACCACCTGATTTTGGAGAGGTGTTTGTTAACTATTGCAACAAGCTTGCTAGAGGCTCTCTGATCAGTGGTGTGCTTTTAGTTTGTTTGTTTTTTTTCTGTGACCCGAGTATGTGGGGCTCTGCAAAATACTAAATTTGTGTGTTTTGCTCTGTCTGTTCCTTTATTCTGGAATGCAGTCTATGTTTATGTTTGCTTCCAGAAGTCAGTTAAGGTTTTTCCCTGCATGTTTTCCTTGTTTTCTAGCCATCCAACTCAAATACTCTGAAGAAATGACTTGAGGAGCCTCCTTTGTGCTATGAAAGGAGGGTTCTTCTTTTAATATCTTGAGGTGCTGAGGCCTGAACCGCTGCTTTGCCTAATTACACCTTCTGCTGGGCAGGGCCAGCATGTGCTTGAGCAAGGTGACAGGTTATTGTCTCCATCCTTGAGGAACGTGTCTGTGATGACAGAGAACCAATCTGCTTGCTCCTCCAGGGACAGGAATGTAGATTAAAACTCCTAAAAACAGTCGGTCATCTCCTCTGCAGCCTGGAGGGGGGCACAGTGTGTCTGGGCTCATGTTAATATTGACTTGGCTGTTGTGCCAAGAAGAATTGAAGGCAGGAGCTATAAGATGTCACGGGTGGCAAAACAGTGAAAGTTGCAAACTGATGTATGCAGTCAGTCATTTACATCTTAATTCGTGGTCTGAAAAGGCTGTCACAGTGTAGCCAAGTACCTCAAACAGAAAGGTGTCCATTTGTGGCTCTTCTAGCTGGTCAGGGCGCTAGAGTTCTGCTCTTAGACTGTGGCACTGACTGTGTCTATGAGTTGGAATAAATGCCAGAAATACACGTTTAAATGCAGAGAGCTTGGTCAGGTTTCTGTCTTTTTCTGGGTTAAGTGTTTCTCAATTGATCAACGTGGTATGTGGTAGGGCTGCAGCTGATGCTGTTATTTGTTCTGTGCCCATGGTGAAGATGTGCCACTGTAGCTGATGAATTGGACCTTAGGTTGGTTTAGTGGGTCAAGACCTGACATGTTCTTGGTGAAGTGCAGGGGAAATGAGGTAAAATCTAGAGAAGAGGTGATAGTGTAAAAGGTGGTCACAGGAGACACTTCCAAAAGAAATATTCCGTCAAGTAGCACTTAAAACCTAGGAGATGTCTTGGGTTCCTGTATTTTGCATATTTAGGAATGTACCCAAGTCTAAAGTTGAAGCTTTGGTGTGTAGCTTTCACCAACATGTTTGTTTTAAGTTCCAGCATACAAATTGTAGGTAGGAAGAATTTTTGGGCTATTTGCAATGCTCAAATTGTACATGCTTATTTAAATCCAGAGCTGGTCTGTAACTTCAGCTGGAGGGTGGAAACCCTTCTATTTCCTTGCCTTCAGTGGGTTGGAACCAAAAACTTAAACATGTGGAAAAAATTTAAATAAGCAACCAGTGGCTCTTTGAAACATTATTTGTGTGTTTAGTAAATACAGATGGAGGATATAGAGACAGCAAGGATGAATATATATTTTGGCATGTACCACTCCTTTAACTTACTCACAGTTGTGTGCTTTCACTGTGTTAGTAGGCTGCCTTTCATTGCATGTCTTTCAAGATTTGTGCAAAGATGAAGGGAAGAATGTAATGGAACCAACCTGTGGACTGCAGCCCAGAGCAGCTTCCTGTTGATTCCATCCTACTTTTCTCCCACCTTAAAACACAGAAGTGCAAAAGAAAGTAATCCCATAGCTTTTTTGGTTTATGGACTGTTGATTACTTTATGAAGACTAAATAAGAAAAGCTGCATAAGAATTGTGAATCAGCACTGGGGTGTCTTTACTTAGTTATTTTTATTAATTTATGGAGGAACTTGAGCTTGTAAGCAATCTAACTAATGGAGGGATTTCTCTGTGTATTGAAGGCAGCATAAAAATGGGGTAAGATGATAAACCAAGAGCAGGTCTTCACATGTTTTCTCTTTACCAAAAGACTTGGATGATTGAAACAATGATTTAGAGATTGCTGTTGCCTTAAAGGGAGAAAGACTGCCAGCAGTAATCTGTATAGCAGTGTCATTGTATGCACTGCAAGTAGAAACTCCTGTGAAGGCCAAGAGAATGATACACATTTAAAGATGAGTGTGTGTATAGGAAAGGATTTTGCTGGTGGGTTGCCCAGCTATGCATGACGTAGGTAGTGTGGGGATTGGCTTTGGTTTGGGGTGTTTTTTCCCCCCCTCCACAAAAGGACTCGTGTCCTTGGCAGCAGGCTTTCCTATCTCTGGACTTGGTTGCCTCAGCAGTCTTAGAAAGAGAAAACCTAGAAAACCTGTTGCATAATATTTTGGGTAAATTGAATGGTTGATGAGACTACTGGGCTCGCCTTCTCATTTCCCTTCTAGGAGATGAGTGGAAAGAGCCTTGATTTGCTAGTGATTAAGGGAGTGGTGTAACAGAAGACTGTATTCAAGTTACTGACTTCTTAGAAGATATTTAGCTGCTTCTAATTATTTCCTGCAGGCAATGACCAACTGCAGTGGAGCCAGCTGAATGAATCGTGGCCCTCCTGATTCATCATAGAAACTCCACTGCTCGTAGAAGAGCAGATCTAACAATCTGGTCTGTAAGAGGCCACCCTAAAGAGTGTGTTCTGTAGCAGCAGCTATTGCTATTCCTAGTTTTGCTGTAGTTTAGCGGAGTGAATGCTCTGAAGTGTTAGGACTTTTACATATAGCCCTCATAAAGGAGACAGCAGTAAGCAGTCCTGGGTATTCCCATACTCTGGTGTGTACTTGCTCCTCTAATTTGTCTAGACCTGGCGTCAGTTTAAAACCAGTAGGTTGTCAGTGGTTTGTGTCTGCTGGAATTGTGCTCCTGTTAGTCTTTTAAGCAGTTCTACCACAAACTCCTTGACCTCTTCAAAGCTACTTATGCTGATATATGGTGTTGGGCGTATTGGATGTGCAGGCACCTTGCCACTGCTGCAGGATGGCATTCAGAAGTAAGTTTATGGCCTCATGGAATGTCTCAGTGTATGTTCTACCATGCCTTAATTCTTTAAAAACTGCCTGAACGGCAGCAGTAAGGTCCATTTCTACTCAAATTGATAAATACTGTGTCTGCTACATCTAATTTTTGTAAATGAACCCCGACTGAATAAGGCCTGCAAGCTGTGGTTGTCATGTTTCCTGTGGCATATGGTCCCAGTGCAATTTGGGAAGACTTCAGAATCAGCAGCTGTTTCAGGCACATGAGCCTTGTCCAGTGCCTGGAGGTAAACCACAATGCTAATTGCCTTGCAAACCTCTCCTGTAGTGGCTGTGACAGCAGATTTGGCAACACAGCTCCATGGAGGGGGGAAGAAAATGCTTGTAAGAGCAATTGTTAAATGGGGGAGCTCTGGCATCTGTTCATTCGGAATTTGAGATGTGGCTGATGCTGGATAGGTAACTTAATCTTGTTTCCTTTCCATGTCTCTGTACCTAGTCTGGCATTCCTGCTTTGTATGTAGGGTTTCGTTGTCTTTTTTTTAATTTAAAATAAACTAAAAAGGGTGGAGGGAATCAGAAATGCCCTGGAGATTACAGAACATGCTGTAGTTCTTGGCTTTTGGACAGCTAATGAGGAAAATAAGAAGAATCCCTCTGAGATTATTATGGTTTTCTTTTTCTGAACTCTTAGTGAAAAATATTGCCCTTGTTGGATATAAACTTGCTGCTTTAGGTGTTCTTCTGATACTGATGCATGAGAGTGAAATAAATTGATTTCAAGTTCTCCCTCTTATTTAAAACCTAGCATACTTTACCTTTTTATAGATGTAAAGGTTCAGACAGTAACTTTGAAATCTGCAGGATGGAGAAATGAAAGCTGCAGCTGGAGAGGGATCGGGAGTAACTTCAGAGTGCCTGCTTCATCTTCCAAATCAGAACCCTTTCTAGATATACTGAGTATGACACCACATTTTAGTCACCTAATCCTTTTTTATAAATATCACTGTTTCCTTAAGGAAACATAGGACTTAAATTCTCTTCCTTGTGATCATCCCTTCTAAAGTCAGATTCTGTAAATGCTTTTATTTACGCGTCTGGATGTTCACATAAGTTTCTCATCCATCTTTCAAAGGTTGTTAAAAGCTACAGCAGAATTGAGACCTAATTTATCGTTTAATTTATTAATTCCTCAGCAAGTCTGTTCTCAGTCTCCTGGAAAGCATGTTTTGAGTTTTCAGGGAAGCAAGGTAAAGGGATGACTTGTAGTTAGAAGAGGGTCTTCTGGGGGCTTGTTCTGTGGTGAGATGTTCTGCTGTCTACAGATAGACACTTCTGCTGGGAATCCTGAAGTTTGCGTGCTGTGTTTAGGATCCCATGCCTGTTGGCTTGTTTGAGTTTTTCGGGGTTAGAGGGTTATTTGTTGATGTGTTTTTTGTTTTGCGTGGGTGGGGTTGTGAGAGGGGTTGGAGTAGGGAGATTACTTAGCTTGGGTGTGCCCATGCAGAGCACTGAGACTGCTGTGTGGGTGTATCCTGAGAGGGCAGTTTACTGATGTCTGTTTGAGATGCAAAGGAGCTGTTCAGTGTGTCTGCTGTGGGGATCCGCAGTTTTTCAGTGTGGTGCCAGATCTAAATGAATAGATCTACAGCAACCTGTACCTACTCTTCCTGTGGGCAACTGCATGATGGCTGCAGTGTATGAGCTTAGGTTATATATAGTGTACACAGCTGGTCAAGTGTGCTACAACTGGTGATGTGTTTCTCCCAGCAAGGCAGCTGCAGCTCAGTTAATGATCTCTGCTGGTGAACCCACGTCCACGCCAGAAACCTAGTGTGGGCATGTCCAAATGGTGGGGTCAGTTGGGTGCAGTCGGGGCAGCATACAACCCTTGTGGGCAGCTCCAAACTGAAACTGCACGAGGAGAAATACAACCACATAAATTATCTGCAAAGAACAGAGTTAGCTGTATTCCATACTGACAGTGATGTGTCTGGAGAAGGCTAGTGGGCTGGTGCTGTGATTTCAGTTCTTCCTTTTTTTCGCCCCCCTTTTTTTTGTTTTCCCTACCACGACATCTGTTAACTTGACTTCGGTAAGTTTAGAGGAACAGAGTGGTGTCTGGTTGGTATCTTTGAATCTGTGCGATGGCAAAGACACTGCAGTGAGGACTATGAATTTTGATGTGAAAAGAAGATGCACCCTCGTTTTGGTGCCACTTTAATGCAAGAACAAAGCTTTTTTTTTTTTTTTTTCTCCTTCCTAGGAGCCAATACGTAGTTTCAAAGCATTCCTAATTCCTAACTGGCTTACAGAACTGAGTAATTTACACAGGTAGTACTTCATCAGTTCCACACTGTCAGGGTAGTGCACATTCCCAGGGCCTGCTGGGAGCACAGAGGGGGAGGAATTTGATCAGGGTTCAGGTTTGTTATGTCAATGTGCTTTAGTTTTGGTGATGATAACTTTGCTATGACTGTATGCAAGCTAAAAAAATCATCCTTTGGGATCTAAACTTGTCTTCAGATAGCACTGTTACCCAGTATTCAATACCAGCTCACCCAGTCTGTAGAGAGATGTACCAGAACATGCTTTGCTCTGCAGTTCAGGTGATAAGCAACAGACTTGGCAGTATCTGGTGGAGCCTTGTGCTTAGACACTGAGTGACATGAGCATTTCATGGCTTATTCTGCTTTCAGGGGTTGTCTTTCTGGAGGCTGTGTGCCCTTAAAGTCATTAAACCATAAGAGAAATCCTAGGAACAAGGATGGTCCTATGGACTTTTTTCAGCTAGCAATCTAGGTGCCATTTGTGCTGTGTGGAGCTCTTGCTAGAAATTGTTATAAAACTGCTAGAGAGTTCCAGAAGCAGCTGGGAATATCCTGCTGCTTCCTAGAAATTACTGGCTCTAGGAATGGGGGAGGAAATCCTGGAAACTTTGCAGAGTTCCAAAGAACTTCTAAACTCTACCAGAAGTTCAGAGAAACTTAACAGTCATGAGAGACCTTAGAAGCCCCTAGAAACTTTCAGTTTCTAGGGATTTCTGCTGAAAAATTCCAGAAGTTACCAGTAGTGTCTGGAAAGTGCTGTTTATCCAGTAAACTAAGTGAGTCTTCTAGTAATTTCTACAATTTATGAGCATTTACTAGGAATAGGAAAGCCATTACCAGTTACCTTTGGCTAAAATATCAAATGGTTGTTCATGGATAGACACAGAAATCTTCTCTAAGCTGTCAAGGGTGTAGTTTTAGCATCTTCCTTGATGAGTGTCCTCGCACAAAACGCTTGTCTAACACACAGACTTGTTTCCTTTGCTGCAGTCCTACTTTGTTACGGACTATGACCCAACGATTGAAGACTCCTACACCAAGCAATGTGTGATAGACGAGAGAGCTGCGCGCTTGGACAGTAAGTAACGCGGCTGAAGCACGGTCTGACAGCCCTTAGCTGTCAGTGCCTGTGTTTTTACATCTGTAGGCATCAAATGAAATACAGCTCCACAACTGCTCAGCATGTGTTTTTTTTTTATGTAAGTGTGCGGCTGATAAAAGCTACCTCCCTTTGTTTTATTAATGAGATGCTCAGGGTTTGAAGTGCTTCTACCCTGTGTGTAAGGATCGCTCTTTAAATCTCATGTTGTTTGAAGCCATTGTGCCCACAAAACTAGGGAGAATTTATAGAACTCCTGGCAGTTACCTGGATGGACATGGTGGCATGAAAAACATGTCTCATGGCTATTCTGAGTTGCCTCTCCCCAGTGCAATGTAAATGATCTGCTTTAAAAATTTCAGTTCTCCCTTGTTAGTGATTTCTTTAAGGACAAACCAACAACCCCCTCTGAACCCTCATCCCCCCCATGTATTTCTAAGCATTTTCCAGTTGTTTCAGCTGGTCATGAATTAGCAGAAGTCCTCAATTTTTTTTTTTCTTCAGTGTGTTTGGTAGGTCTTGAAATGTTCAATCGGTGCAAGAACTTGTTGGTAATACTGGCAAAAACCCTAGAGTATCTATGAAAAGTGGTTTCTGTTTAGCTGTGATGCACAGGAGAGGCTCTTGTATCTTGTTAGAAATTAGTATTTTTTCTCTCAGGAAAAAAAAATTTTATACTCTAAGAACATGAAATGTAGTAACCCATGTTTTTGCTTATGTTCAGTTCTGGATACAGCAGGACAAGAAGAATTTGGAGCGATGCGTGAACAGTACATGAGGACAGGAGAGGGTTTTCTGCTTGTTTTCTCAGTCACAGATAGAGGAAGGTAAGCCTGATGTCAAGTTATGTTAATAAATTTCATGTGTTCACTCTTAGGTTCTGGGTATGACACTTTCAGCACTTAGGACAACAGATTTTCAACCAATCACTTACTGAAAGTATCTATTTCTTTCAGTAGATTACTTGAAAAAATGACATAAAAGAAATGACAGCTGTATTCAAGAACTTTATTGTAGTCTGGAATACCAGTTTCCTGGAATTGACTGGCATTCATGGTATTCCACTCCTCGCTATGTGCAATATCAAGTGCCTGGCTCTGGGTTTCTGAATGTTTGTATCCAGTTTAGGATGTCTCTGCACTCTTTTGCAGGCAGTGCTCACTGCTTATTCCTGTGAACTGACCGAGTGGCTGCAGAGTGGAGATGAAACATGCCATCTTAGAAGCTCATGGAGAGCTATACTTAATGGCACACCTTCCTTCTAATTCACCTTTGAATGAGCTGTCTGGTTACCTAGTTTTTTTTTAAAGTGACTTTACTTCTGCTCACGTTGCTTTTCAATTTCTGTTGGCAAATCTAAGTGTAAATGCCTTCAGACTAGCTGCCTGGAATTAAATATAGTGCCTGGAGTATGTGATTTTCTGCAAGCATCTGTGCTGAAGCTCCTTTTCTAGCAATGTAGCTTTAACAGTGTTTACTTAAAAGCAGTGATTGATTCATTCATTCTCAAAAAATCCTTCTTTAGCCCAGAACTAGCTTGTTTATTATACTATTCTGGGTGAAGCTTTCTGCTTTGCTCACCTTTCCTTAAAAACTGCTGGAATACTCCTTACTGCTTGAACAGTATCACTACCTGGTATAACTTATTTGGTAACGGGAAAGCTTTCTAATCATTTAACCCTTCCCTTTTTCTCTTCTTGAAGAAATAAACCTCAACTTTGATTGCATCCCCAAAAATTCCTAGAAGTATCTGTGGGTATTGCCAGCTGAAATATTGATCACTGGGGTCTCTAGGCTGTAGTTAGAATATTCTAGCTAGAGCCGAATTCCCAAGTCGGCATTTGTAGAATGGACTGTGGTTGCTTGAGCCTCTGCAACACGTTGACCTCCAGGTCCCTATGGATCAAGACACGATAGTCTTGCTCACCCTGCTGCCCCACCTAAACCCAGTGCATAGCAGGCTGCTAACTTGAGGGTTTTTTTAGTTTGGGTGTTGAATGGTTCTCTAGCTGGTCATGCTGTGACAGCAGACTCTGGAGTGCCTGCAGCTGTCTGTGCTTGTGTGTCATGGCAGGGCAAGTCCAAATAGGTGACTCATCATTTCTGAAGTTCTGCAGAACCTGAGCATCTATGAATTAGTACACTGATGCTCTGCTCTTATCCTTTTACAGTTTTGAGGAAATCTATAAGTTTCAGCGACAAATTCTTCGAGTGAAGGATCGTGATGAGTTTCCTATGATTCTAGTCGGCAATAAAGCAGATCTGGACCACCAAAGACAGGTAATTCAGTTGCTATTACTCAGTGCTCACTTTCTTCCAAGAACTTAGTTTTCCTTCCAAAACCAGAATGGGAACAAACAAGTGAAAAAAGTCATATCATACAAGCTAATTCCAATGCAAAAAATTACGTTCTTTTTACTTGAAGAATCTTAAAAAAGCATGATGGCATTCCACATACAGCACTTGTCTGACTCAGTGGGGTTATGTTGAGACCAAATATATTCACAGAGTTGAGAGCTTTCTGTCATGACTTGATTACTCAGGCATGAACGTGTCTAATTCCTCCGTTCTGTTACTCACCACCGTGCTGTGCCAAGCAGAGTGCATTCCAGCACTAGCTCCAATGATCCCTGGACTTCAGTGCTCTTGCTTTTAGCTTTCACTGCTGTGAGGTATAAAGTAGTAGCTGTTCAGATTTTATCTTTGGCCACTTGTCTTCTCCATAACTGACTTAAAATCTTAAAAGTTGGAAGTACAGCAACACAATTACTGTTTAATTTTAAGATACATAAAAATACAAGTCTTGAAACTAGTAGACTTCAATCTCACCTCTAGTTTTAACACAGCTTAAAATATTTAGTGATTTAAAGAAGGATTTTTAAATGATTGTTCCCTATTTGCTATCGATTTTTAATGAATCAAATTAATTTGACCTGAAATTAAAATAATCTTACTATAGAGGCAGGAAAGGAACAGATCTCAGACTTGTACATTCTTCAGCAATTTATCTGAGAAGCTTAATATTTTCTCTTGAGACAGTAAGATGATATCTAAAGCTTGGTAGTAAACACATGATTTATTTTTTCCTGAGAGTAAACTGTTATTAAAATAGCTGTGATTATTTTAAGAGTTTCAGAAGGAAAACATAGCTTTAAACAATCAAATTTTCAGATTTGTATACCAGGACATGACTTAGTTTCTGTCCACATGAAGGTTTTGTTCCTTGCCAAATAAAATCTTTTCTCTGTCAAAAGGCAATGGCTGGACAAATTTCTTGAATACTGCATGAAACATTAAGTACAAAAAAACTTCCTCTTTGATATCTTCCCTTCACTGCCACAGCCTTTTTATCCCAGAGGCTGTGTAGAAAAATCATGATGAAATTAAAACCTGTGCTGAAAGATACTGCCTTGAAAGAAGTTTCCACAGAAGTAGCTCAAACTCATCAGAAGTGACCTCATGTACTCACACATGCACAGAACTGAGGACATGCCTGTCCCTGAGGCAGAAGTGAAACTTTCATTCTTCAGTTACCATCATGCCCCCATCAAAATTCACAGATTTAACCTTGCAGGTCCTGGAACATGTGTATTTTATCTCATGCACAAATGTTGGCATGGAAACTCTGTAGGCAAAAGTGAACTCTTCTGCTCATTGTAATTGCTGAAGGGCAAATATCCAGATGCTTTGGGAGGGAAATAACATCATCACTGTCATCCCTAGCTCTGAGGATACCTACAAATGTAGTTGGTAATCCTGTAGATCCATTCCTAAAAACAATTACAAACTTTGTTCACTGTCTTCCACCCTCCTAATGTCATTACACTGCTTCTGTTTCTCCCTTAAAGGCAGAAAGGTGCCTGTCACTTGTACTGTGTACCTGTACTTAGCAGAGGTCCCTGGTACCTGCTGCTTTTTCAGATGATGTAGGGTCAAAACACATCAAGCTTAAAGCAGCCGTTTTCAAATTGTTTAACTTTGCAATTTTGCTGCTTTTATCTGAATACAAAAGCATATGTAGCAAAAAATTCCTTGTGCTTTTTTATGGCTATATTAATTTCCTTAATTGATGAGATGTTGGTGAGCATAACTTTCAGTGCTGTCACTCACCATTTGCATGTCAATTGGTGAATTTGTCACTCCTATCATAAGGTGGGGCTTAGACACATGCAACTGAAAAAAAACACTTCAAGGTTTACTGAAAAAGCTACTTACATGTCCTTAACTCTTCCTTGTCTGTTCCTCATCGTGTGGTGTGTTTCAGTTCACCTTAAGTCAGTGTGAAGGAATGATCTGGGGATGCTGAGCTGACATAATTGGTGTCCAGAAGGGAGAGGCTCCCCTCCCTCTTGATTTCACATTCCCACTCTTTCCTTTGCTGGCCCTAGCTCTCACTTGAAGCACTTTGAGTTGAATCATCTCTCTGGATAGGGAGAAAAACAGATGAGCACGAATGACTTCCTAGGACCTATGTGAGCTAAATCAGCTTGCAGGAAGGTTTGAGTGCCAGCCCTGTAAACATGGGAAGGGGTGGGACTGTGGCTTGGAGGAGAGCAGGGAGGAGTTGGGGTGTGGGGGGAGAAAGTGAGACCTCGCCTTTGGCAGCAGCAAGCAGTTAGATGTTATCAGCTGGATGTTAAATGCTGCAGTGTCTCTGTTTCATTGGCGGGGTTTTTTTTGCCCTGTCATGTGAACTCTCAAGACAGGCATCCAGTCAGTGAGTGGGATCAGTTTGCTTATCTGACTGAAAACTAGTCCTGCCACCATGTCTCCCTGAGCAAGGAAAAACTTCATCCTGACAAGCCAAGTCATCCTGCTCCGGCTACAGGTTTGCTGCATAGGCAGCTGCAAGGGGAGGTCTCAGGGCCAAGGCAAGAGTACCTCTCTCACCTTGGCTAAGAGTGTGAGGTGTCCCCAGGCTGTAACTTGTGGGCAAAACCAGGAGAAGGACTAGTGCTGTGCATTGGATTTTCAGTCTGCTGGTCTGTGAGGCCTCACTTTGGTTACAACAAAAACCTGTTCAGCCAGGCTGTTGTTATACTGTGGTTGTTTTTCTTATGTGGTTTTACAAGATGCTTGCTGTCTTTCTCTCTTAACTTGTTTTGTCCCAGCTGTATGTTTTTCAGCTTCAGAATTTAAGTAGCATTTTTAGAAATTCAGGAAGCTGAGTATCGGTTTTTAGAACAAAACTGCTTGTACTGAGCATCTGCCTGTTTTTTCTGGAAGACGGGAGGTAGACTAGTGAAACACATGCTACCCCTGAGAGACTAAAACTAAGTTACAGAAAGTAATTTAGTGTATGTTTGGACCAGCAAATGATACTCAGTAAAACTAAGAAATCTTTGCAGAGCCCAAAAGAGTTAAATGTGTACAGTAGTTCTGGATGTCTCGAGGGTCTGACCACACCTTAATCCAAGTAACTGTATGTTGAGGTTGAACAGAGTACAGAGTACTATCGTTGTGACACCATAAATCTGGAAGCTAATGATGTGTAACTAATCATCCTTGTGTGGTGGCAACTGTTTCTTAGGAAATACATGAACTGGGTTGTACAGCAGAAGTGCACAAACAATTGTATGATCTTGATGAATTGTTTGGGCTTTTATATACCATAGACCAACTCACAAGTGTTTTTGGAAGAAGAGACTTGAAAGAAGTTGGAAATAGTGTTTAATATGGCAATCAATAACTGTATAGACAAATGGAAGTAAGCAACCTTCTTGTGATTTTTGCCTCTCGATATCCACAGGTTAGGGTGACAAAGAAAAATGAGTCATTAGAGGACAAGCAAGCATTAGGCTTCAGAATTTATGATAAGGAATGAAGCTGCCAGAGTTTCCAAATTCCCCAATCAGTCACAGATTGCTGACTGAAACCAGAATTGAAGGACCATCTCTCATTGCTCACGCCAAATATCAGTCTTTCTCATACGTGGGTTAATTCCATGCAACTCGACACTGGATGTTTTTACAGTAAGATAATTCAGTAGAACACCAGATGTTTTAATAACTACAACTGTCAGAGGAGTAGACTTGTCACTGCAGGATATGTATGACTTTTTGTAGATAACTGCAAGCTTAAACTGGGTCAAGTCTGATCATTCTCCAAATGGCAGGGTTTCAAGGAAAATCCAAGTTACAACAAGAAAGTGCTTGGGTTTCATTAAACACTGATTCTTGCTTTTGCATCATGACTGAACTAACACAATGACCTAGTGCTGAGATCATCTCTGCTGCAAGATACATTTAAAGCAAGGTTTTAAAGAGAGGTCCATGGGACTTCAGTTTGTGGAGACAGATGATGAGCAAGGCTGGTGATCCCAGGCAAGTAGCCTCATGTTTTGACATTGACTGGCAGAAGCCTAAGTGTGGGCAAACAGGCAGTTAATATGTTGAGTTTGCAGACTCACTGCTTCACACACAAAAAAAAAAAGCCTAAGGTGGCTTGTTTCAGAGAGTTGACAGGTACAGGGGTCCTGGGTGGTGGCCTATTCAAATTCATTAACACTTTGGTTTGACCTTTCTCTTCACTATCATTTTCATGTATGAAAATGCAACGACAGGTTATTGCAGTGACAGATGTTACGGCCCCGTACAGTGACACCTCTGTGCTCACAGACAGGTCATCCTTCAGGTCTTCCCATAGCTTGTGTGATTTTGAGCTCGATAAAAAGCAATTGGGGCATCTGATTTAGTATCTGAATACAGCAAGGCATTCTGTGTATGTCAGTGCTTCATAACCACAGCTTGCATGTACCAAAGTGACCTTTGATATGAGAATGTGGATGGGCTGGAGTTGATGGATAGGCAGAAAATCAGAATGACAGATGCACTCTTCAGGTGTGATTGAGCTCTCGGCAGGAATGGGCAATGTTTCCGTGCCAAGAGCACGGTAGGGTGACCACAAGGTGGTAGAAATGAATTTTTCTCAGGCTTGAAGAAACACTTAACTGCTACCTGCTGACAGGGTTTAGTCTTATGTCCCTTAGTCTTGATGAAGTGTCTAGGCAAAAGGAAGATGAAGTGTTGGGTTAGGTGGCCTTGTAGAGTTGCTTTGAGTGGAGGAAAACAAACGCCAGAAATTACTGCATTTCTGACAGATATAAGGTAGTGAAGAGAGAGGGCCATATGTTCACAGGATTCTTGTGTAGATACTGAAATGGTAGCTTTCAGAAAGAATGTTAACTCAAGAAGATGGGGAATAAGGTTTTTCATGTTTGACTTGTTCACTGACGTCTTTCTCAAATTAAAACCTATTAAACTACTAAATATCTGAGCAATGTGAATGAGTGATATGCTAAAACAAACAGGAAAATATCCTATAGCAAAAAGGATAAGGATTGAGTCTCATTCATATTCGGCCTTAAGCTTGCTAAAACTGCAGAACCAAGACACAGATGTACATGCAATTACTACCATAAAATCTGTGGTTCTCTTTATTTCTGTCAAAATAACATACAGTCATCTTTGAAGAAAAGGATTTAGTTTTTATTTTGCTGGAAATGTTAAATAAGCTATCCCATCACACTTACTGAAAAACATGTCATGTTACAGGGTTGTTGTACTTGAGAAGGGACAACAAAAAGATGAAAATTCATGGTTTTATTTGCAAGCATTTCTTTGTTTGTACTTACATTTCCCTCAGCTTTGAAGATGGAATTGGCATTTTCTGGTCTCTAATTTACAGCTTGGGCATTGCAAATGTTTCTGTAGTGTCTCCAAACCAAATATTGTTTAAACTGACTGTGAGGTCACTAAAATTGCCCATGAGCTACTTGACAATGTACTTACAAGATTGCTTAATTCCAAAATAATCTTTTTTGTCAGTCACAGATATTCTAGTAAATACAAGAAGGACTTTCATGTGTCTATAATATTTTAAGTGCAGAATACTGTGGAAGTGTAGCTTGATTTTATTAGTGTTATTTTTGACTTGTGTCCCTAATGTGCTTTATATACAACAGCGAAGGAAGTGATAACCACATATGTTTAAAGACTAAGTTCACTTTCTCCTCAGGACTATATATTCCTTGCCAATTAGTTATTTTTCTTAGACTTCAGCGTCTCACTTTCTGGGGCTACAATAAACTATGAAAGGGTGAAGAAAGGTAAAAGGAGTTTAGTTTTGCAAAAACTGTTATATCCATACAGAGATATGTAGAAGGTTCTGGAACCTCTGATGCAAACTTTGGGAGGTTCTACAGTGCCACTGATGTTCCAGAAAACAGCTACGGATGTTTGTCTCAAAGTGTAGCCTTCATAAGCTTTGGAATTTAAAATATTTCAACATCGGGGGTTATAGTGGAGGGTTGAACTGGAATTGTTCTAACTAGGGGAACAGGAGTCTTATCATTCTGTTTTCAAACAGCAGTGGAGGATTGAAGGATTCCAGTTGTTTTCCTTATGTCCCCTGCAGTTAAAAAGGCAGCTCCAGTAGTTGATCTTGGGGTTGAGTTGGTTTTGAGGCTTTGGATTTTGGCCTCAGTTGCTGGTAACAGTACTGAAATAAACATAATTTCTGTGAGTGTTTGAGATCAGCAGCATCCTGACTTAGTCCAGCTAATGGCACAGGGGGCTCCTTGTAGAGCTCTGCGAGGGATTCGGTGAGAGCAGCTCTCAGTCCAGCAGAAAATACCTGAGTATAGTACTGGTGGGGATGCTGAGGGCAGAGGAATTAAAACATGTAGAGATGCCATGCATGAAGGCACTCAAACCATTGTGTAGCTGCTAGGAAACTATTTTACAAGCTGAAAAGTACTTCTAGGTCTTGCACTGTGGTGAATGCTGCCAGTGCTTTTCTATTCCCATCTATTTCCATTTTTGTGTAGCTTCTTAACATTAGTGAATATTCCCAGTGCCTCTTCAAATCTAATTTAAAAATAAACGCTCATTATTTTTGTTCTTATGTCAGTCCTCTACGTGCTGGTTTAATGTTTTTCTGTGAAAGCAGTGTAATCTTTGACATTTCTTCCACTAGGCATTGTCTTGGTAAGATCTGTTGTACTTCCTTTTATCACTGAAAACTGCCCTTTCCTCCCTGGCCCTGTGGGTGACCTTCCCGCTGAAGCCTTGCATGCCTTGCACTGCTCAGGGTGGCCTTCTGTTCTCTGACCTCACTGCTTTTGAGTTCATCCAAAAATACAAAGTGATCTCCTTTGGGTTTGCCCTGTGACCGATTAATTCCTTCTTCCTATAATGGTCCACTAGCTTCCTGTCTTCTGCTTCATCACTTCAAAACTTTATATCAACGTTTTATGATGCTCGTTCTTCCTCTTCATGTCCTTTTCCTCTGTTGTCCCAAGAAGTCAATATGTAGACAGGATTTCTTTAATATTTCTGGATTACCTGGAGGCTTCATGGATTGTTAGATGTCTGTTAATTTAATATATGTTTGAAACTGACTGTATTAATATTTGGCTATGTCAGAAATAGATCTTTTTAATGACTTCTATAAAGATTTAGAAGGTAAACAGCAGTTGTTTTAAAAGTAGGGTTTTTTTTTTCATTTCTCTAATTTAGCTGGAACAATGAGAAGGTAAAATTACCAACAGTATCCACAATTCTGTTAGTTATCCAGCAGATGTTGGCTGAAGCACTTGCTTTGAGGAGGAGCAAGGGACTATTTTCTGCCTGTGAAGGAAGACTTGGTCTTACACAGAACTGAAGACATGGCAGCTGAAGTGAGGGGAATTTCTTGGAGTGTCGGTCTTTGCAGAAACTTACTTAAGACAAAGGTCTTCACGTGCATTTGAAAGATATTACATGGATTTATTTCCTAGTTATATAATGTGAACAGGGTGGAAACTATGCTGTGGCTAAATAAGCTTTATTGTTCCTGGGAAATGGATTCTTAACAAGTGTATGGAAAATCTACTGGTACAAATACAAACCTGCTTGTAGAACCCTTGAACTTAATGATTGATGTCTGTTACAGGTGACACAAGAGGAAGGTCAGCAGCTAGCACGGCAACTTAAAGTAACGTACATGGAAGCCTCAGCAAAAATCAGATTGAATGTAGACCAAGCTTTTCATGAACTTGTCAGAGTTATAAGGTATGATAACTTGAGACCAGATAATTAATGTCCCTGTATTAATGGATAGCTACAACAAACATATTGAAATGTAGTGGGGAAATTGCTGAGAAGATTCTTCTTGCTGTTAGCTGTAATCTTTGTCCAATGCTCCCTATTATAAAATACTCCTATGTATTGGGAAAAATGTTTACATGAATCTAATATATATTTGAAAGAGAATTTTGTCACCTTTAATCTCTCAGATTTTTTTGATCACCCAGTCAGTAAATGTGATAAACTAAATATGAGACTGGTGTTCTGTAAAAAATTGTCTTTGAAATACCCCCAAAAGGTGAACTCAAACTATCGCCCAATTAGTCATTTGAATATAAAAAGGAAGGCCATTCCCTAAGAAAGTGTATAAAGGAAGTGTTAAATACAGTAGTTAGGTTTATTTACCTAAAAATGATTCTGCAAATTTAATTTGAAATACCTGTTTCCAGGAAATTTCAGGAACAAGAGTGCCCTCCTTCACCAGAGCCAACGCGGAAAGAAAAAGACAAGAAAGGCTGCCATTGTGTTATTTTCTGAGAATCCCAAGAACCAAGCTATCAACTGCCAGATTATTTTTTTCTTTCCATCATTTTACATCACTTCTGGTATTGGTCTAGCCTTATATGTGCATGTCCTAAAAGTGGTCACCAGAATAGCCTTAGTCCAAGAAGCTGGCAGAATAGTTCTTGAAGAAGACTCGATCATCCTGGGGCAGACTTCAAACCAAAACACTAAGGCTGCTTCTCTAATACCACAGTTCCTTCCTTCTCTCCCTTCAGAGCTTGCACCTTGTGGAGTTTTATTCGCAAAGGAGATGAAACAAAACCGTGTAGGACAAGGTGTTGATGCATAAGTTGTCTCTTGTGAATTAATTTATTTGTACTTCTGACATTTCATTAGCTATTACAGAGACCTATATTGAAGTATAGAGAATACTTTTTAAAAAAGGGGTGGATTGGCTTTTTTTTTTTGCCCTCAGTTAAATTAGACTTGAGTATTCAGCTAGCCTTAAGAAACCTACACTGAATTTCATTGTCAGCAAAAATTTTCATCTCTCATTTATGCTGCAGTTTTATTTTGGTGGCCAAAACAGTCTACTGTATTTATTTTATGAATCCAGAACAGCTACAGGATGATTACTACTACTATTAGGATATGGCCAAATACCTGAGCTCATTCTGGATTGAGGCATTTCATCTTAAAAAAAAATTCACATTATGTTTGAAAACAAATTGTGTCTTCCTTTGTATTTCTGGGTAAGGGATTAAGGAAAACTAAAATTGTAGCCGTTTTTGTTTCATGTGATATAAAAATGAATTTGATCTTTCCATTGTCAGAGATGATTAAATGTTTTTGCTATATACTTTTATACATTATTTTCTTATCAAACTAGTTAACAAGTATTTTTATATGTTTGTAAGCAAATATGCTTTCACAGCATAACTTGTGTATATGTAAAGATGAGTATTTAATTCTCACAGTTCACTTTTAACTGACAAAATGTGGGATTTGCCAAACTGTGGTAAACTTCTCCTTACTCTTCTGGTTTATACCCAAGAATGGCCAATTATGTGCCTGTCCAGCACACCCATAGAGTAAAATCTAGTGTTGTGTTTTAATGAATTTCAGTATCCCTTACTAAAGACTGACCATTATGTGAAATATTAAACTGTAAGACTTTTAACTGATTGTTTAGTTAAACTGTGGATGGTTGTTTAATTTTGACTTCTGTGGATTGTGTTTAAACAATTCAAGAGTATGGTCCCTGATATTGAAATACCGAGTGGTATTGCACAGTTGTCACCTTACTGAATGTGTCTGACAGTTCTTTGAAACTTGATTATTAAGCAAACCCTTGTATAACTTCAGGTGCTAGAATTAAAGATGATCTAACCATTACTGGGGGGTAAGCACACCGCCTCGTTCTGATTCTCTTCCAAAACCTGAAATTTGTTTGCGATGGGGGGGGGAAAAAGGGAGTGATGGAACCTGGCTAGGGGTTAGATATGCATGTCTGCACAAATTTTTCTTGGAGCTTGGAAATAAGAAAAGCCATTTTAATTTAAATCATGACAGATGATAAAAGCTGGTGTTTGTTTTGGCTTGAAGTATGTAGGCAGAGGTCCAGTCAGCAATTTGTGTTTTCGGTCTGTGCTCACTGTCAGGTCCTCTGCCATAAATTTGTGAACATCTCCTGAGAAAACAGGGCTTAACCAAGTTCCAGTTACCTTTACAGCAGAAAAGAATTAAACCTTGAAGTAACACTAGTGGCAGGCATTGCAGAGGAATTTAAGGTTTTGTAATTTAGATTAGCTGGTGTAATGCAATTTTGAGGGAGAGGGTAGCTTCCCTCACTCCGATGGATTTATTGGTTGATGAAAGGCTACTTAGGAGGAATGTGTAGAAGATTCAAACAACAAGTTAGTGGGAACACATTTGTGAGATGTATTGCATTTTTCAAGTCAAATGTAAGAAATTACAGCCTGTAGCAAATACCACGTGTTTTCTTAACTGTGTAGAGCTCTCAGTGGAGTCACAGAATGTGTGGCATTAGAATGAGTTAAGACAACAAATTACGGCATGTGTGCCGAGACTGAACTTGTGAGGTGTAAGTCTCTCTAGATTTTATCAGTTTTTGTCCTTTTTTTTCCCCTTTTGTTCATGGTAGAGTGATTTCAAGTAGTAGACTGTTACAGAGACAAGTCTGTTAACATGAAACTCCTTGTGATTGATAGAGGAGGTGGTAGAGCCCCACGTCTTTGCTTTCCCTCCTACAGAGATGGAAAGCTTTGAGGTTGTTGATGCTAAGCAACCTCCTGCTAAGCTGCATTGTAAACATGGTGAACTTTACAAACATGTTAAACAAAAGTGGGACCACCAGCAGCTGCTGTGGAAAGCTGCTCTAAGTTTATTAATCAAGACATGTGCATGTACTTTTTAAGGCTTCTGTTGGAGAGAATGGGCAGAAAAATCTCTCTGTAATGTTGTGGTTGCTTTTTGAGACTAGTTCATACGTAGCACTTTAAGGAGTTGTTAAATGTAGGCATTTTGATCCTACTCTTTAGATTTGAAGCAAATGTTTGGAAAAGTCATACAAATCTTTGACCAGTAATGGTGATCTAGGTGATCATGAGTTCAAAACAGCTTAAGGTATTTCAGTGTTCTGCTTTTCTAGTTGTTATGCCTGAAGGTAATGGTGAAAAGTGACACTTCTGGCCCTTGTCAGTCTTGCCCAAGGTAGTAAGCCCTGATTCATATGCCTTGTATTAGTTGTGAATTTACACTATTGCCACCTTGCTGTAAGATAGAGTTCAGCTGATAAGCTGAGAGAGTTTCTTATGACTACCTGGCAGAAGCAATGCTTAAAGATTTGTCACTTTTGTTTGTAGTTACTCCAGTTCAAGACCACATCCATAAATCCTTTAAACTTACAGTTCAGGAATCTGGAGTGCTTAAAATGTAGCCAAAAATGAGCACCTGCTCTTACAGCACAGAGGATGGTTTGGATCTGTGTTACAAAGCACACAATAACTTCTCTTTCTGGAATCTCACACTGCTGAATCTGCTACTCCACTGGATGAGGTGGATGGGCCTGCTCCCAGACAAAAGCCTTTATATGCAATTGGCTGAGTTTTATAGGTGGTCCAGATTCAGGCAAGAATGTCTTCCATGTGAGTACTCTGTCCCTTATGCCTGTCGTGGTTAATGTCTTTGCTTTTTCTGACCTGGCGGTTGTTCTCCATCAGTACACACGAGAACTAACGTTCAGGTGAAGAGGAGAATTTCTGAAAATATTACATCAGCCTCACCAGAGCTGAGTACAGAGAGACAACCACTTCCCTGGTCCTGCTGACCACGCTCATGCTGGTACAGATGTGGTGCACCCTGGCTGTTCCTGCTCTCTTTCTGAAGAAGGAAGGCCACTGGTTCCCCCCTCCTTACACAGACAGGTATTGGAGTTCCTGTAGAAGTGTTGGCTATTGGGCAAGAGGTGATCAGATAAATGCATGAGGTGAGCCTGGTGTAGGAGCAGGAGATGGACTGTCATGAAAGGGTTAATAAAGCAAAATATATTTGGAAAGTGTTAACTGCTCCTAATGCCAAGGAAAACTCTGACTTTATGGCCTTGTGGTTAGTCATCATTGATAAAGTTCAAGTCTGGATTCAAACCAAAATATTAGCTAACGCTTTTCTGACATCATTTATGTGACGAGATTTTACCTGTGGCATCAGTGTTGGTTGTCACTGACTGGCCTTACCACATAATATTGTTACAAAACTTTAGTGAGCTTATTGCTAATGGGAGATTCTTGAAGTCAGACACCACGAGCCCAGCACTGCCAAAAATTATCTGCACTTATTTAGAAGTTTGTTGCCTTGAAAGGGTCAGGAATCTGCTAAACAGGGAATGCATTTATGCACTCGATTTAGGCATGGATTTTGAGAGTTCGTTATCCTCGTGTACCAAAACAATGATAAAAAACCCCCCAAATGGAATTTAGGAAAAGAAGCTGAAGCTGTGGAGGCACCGTGATATTTCCCATGTTAACACACTGATCCACAGCAGGGTAACAGCCTTTGCCAAAAACCTGAAGGCTTAAAATTGTTAATGAGCTCTTGTTCAGAGCATCTCAGATGATACATGCAGTGCTTCCTACTTTATAAACATGGCTTTTTCTGCCTTGCTTACCTGTGTCTATTGGAAAGCCAGTTTGCAGGCTTGAAGGTGGTTCTGGGTTTTGTGTAAGGGTAAGTAGAGGCACGTTCAAGGTCTTAATCCCAATGTTGTGCACATGTAAGGCCAGAAAACTTGAGAATATTCTTGTAGAGTTCTAACCGTGGAAATGTTTGCATACAACAGCTTGGGTGCAGAATGAGGACGAGTAGTAGTTAGAGTAGCCTATAACTGGGAAGATAAAGAGCTTTAAATGAGAAGCAGCAGATGTGGAAAGGGCAATGGATTAAACTACAAGGAGAGCTTAATACTTAGAAACAAGATGTGAATGTGTGTTAGTCTTGCTTTCTGCTTGGTGTAGTGGAGTTGTTAAGACTCCAGTTATTTTGGAGAGTTTGAGAGACTCCTTTGGATGAAATAGGAAGAACAGACCTACACAAAAGCTAAATTACATTAATGTATGTAATATAATTAGTCATGTTCCTCAGCCAGAAAGTAGTATGTAGAACTAAATGTGTTGCCTTGCTGCTGGAAAGCAAGTACTAGTCTATTCAGCTACTTCTTTAGCTGAATCCTGCTGTAGTGACATATACCATATTTAGTATTCACTACTCTAGTAACTTCATAAATTACTACATTTTTTTAAAAATGCTTCTAGTGTGAAAATATTGGAGAGAAAGAAGTTACCAAGGAAAATACGGGCACTGAAAATGCATGTAGAGACAGTGATAAAACCTCTTGGTTCATTGCTTCTTAGTCCTCGGCATGGATGAACACGCATACTGGAGATGGTTTTCATGTTACTTAAGCTGAACTGAAGAGCACTAGCACGACACAAGTACTAACTCCTCTGAGTGTCCTCAGGGATATGTTATGGACTGCCACGAGATGGCACCAGGGGCAGCCCTCCATGCAGTTACCAAGTGCTGGTGTCACCGAGATCCCTGTACAGAGTTAAAGTGCCTATTTTTACAAGCAGTCTAGGAATGAACAACGAGAACCATAACAAAGCTGTTGATCTATAATTAAACGGGGCCATGTGTCAGGGCTATTTCAGAGCATTTTTTTTCCATGAACTCTGTAAAATCCGGATGATCAGTAGTTGGGGGAAAAACAATGACTTATAAATAGCGGTTCTGAAGAAACCGATGTGAAAAGCAGGAAGGACTTTTGCTTTCTAAAGCACTAGATGCATGTTAATTAACAAATTGTACAGTATTTTAATTTCTTTATAGTTTGCCAGACTTCTGTAGTTTCCAGCCTAGTCAGGAGTACAGGAGACAAAACAAAAATGAGCAATATTTGTACATCATCGGTAACATGTACAATTTGCAATCAGAAAGTTATGTATAAACACTTCATGTTCAGCTAAGTAATACGTCTACATGATGATTACTGTTAGCATGACAAAAATGTAGTCCCTCTCAGATGGGCACCAGTACTGGCATTCCTCTGAGGAGTGGGGAAATTGCTTGACTGTGGTGCTGGCCTTTGAAAGTGAATCAGCATTGTAATACTTTTCTTATTCCTACTGCAGCTTTCTGGTAACACCTGCCATGACTTTTAAACAGAGAAAAGTTCATGTATGCTCCAGTATTCTTCCTGCAGACTAAAATCTGCCTGCCTTCCATTGCTTCTCAGAAGAATATCTGCTTGTCTGACTGTAAAAGGCATTCTGTCCTATCTCTTGTCTCATGAGACTAAGCTGTTCTGTGTCTTGAGATGATTTTTATTTGCAAATAATCAAGTGCCTTAATGCAAGTATGGAGTACCACACTGGCCCTGTGATGCTGCCATCTTTCATGCAAAAGGCTGATTTTTGGTCATTCAGTTGCAAGGTTCTGTAAAACACTGTGTTTGCTGTAACTTTCTGTTTCTCCCTAGCACCACTTTCAAAGTATCCATTCAGCCATTTGTATTTTTGGGAAACAGAAGGGAATACCTTGTGAATTCTGAATGTTTTGGTTCTTTTTTTTTTCTTTTGAATTCCTGATGTACAAGCTGTGCAGCAAAGCTGCTCACTTCTCTGCTGCAGTTGCCTTTCTGAATTGGTTGTCTTCTTTTTTTAAATTCTTTTTTTTTAATTAAAAGGCAGTGAGACCTCTTACTCTTGAACAACCAGCTTGACATCATTCAGCTCCTCATTATGGCAGCCAGCTTTATGACGTCGTTGGCTTCTGCCAGGGTCTAATACCACATTTTGTAAGGTGTCTGGCACAGCATCTGTCACTGCTAAGTTCTATGGTCTGAGTTCCACCACTTCTGCCATGGAGCTGGTCTGTGATGATTTCTTCCCAGTATTACCTGTAATGTCTTTGGAGTGCTCTGTATGTGTATGTTTCCCACTCCTGGTACTAGAGCAATTGGTTAGAACCTCTGTTTGACTTCTTCCTATGCCTGGGACTGAATCTGGCTTACTCCTGCAGACTATTCCTCTTACTATTCCAGACAGTTGTCCTCTGTTTGTCTTTCAGGATTTAGGTATGGCTTGCTAAACAAGGCAAGTGGGGAACTGTTGCTGGGTGATTTAGTGACAATAGACGTAGTACCCAGAGCCTTAATTGCCTCTTGACCAACCAAGTTTCACAGGCCCATGTGAGAAGGTAGAATGAGAAGAAAAGCCAGGAGCAATAAATGAGTATCAAGGCAGAGGTTACTTTGTAAGACTTAACCCATACAAATTCACATTCCAAGATAGTGAGAGAACCTGCTGATGCCCTCATAAAGTTGCTGAAGTCCTCCAGGCACATGTTTCTGGACATGTAAAAGAGAAGTGGTTGGAAACTGTCCTCATTATTTGAGTCAGTCACACCTGACCACCAGGATTTCCTTCTTGATAGTGACTGAATTTGTGAAGGAGGGAAGTGTGTTTTTTACCTCATCTCAGCAAGGCTTTCACCACTTTCTCCCAGCATATTTTTGTATCAAAGTTGGGATGCTGTGGACCGGGTGGATGGACAATCAGATGGGTAAAGATGGACAACTGTATTGGGCTCAGAGGGCAGTGGTTGGCCTCCAGGTAGAGTTTGGTAATGAGAGAAGTGCAGGATCTAACCTGGCACTTCTCACCTTAAACATTTTGCAGCAACTCAAAGAACAGAGCTAAGTGCACTCTTACCATGTTTGCAGGTGACACCAAGTTGAGGAGAACAAGTGGGTAAACTTGGGCATGGAGTTGTTGGGGGAACGGTTCAGAAGGAATTTTACAAGAACAAAGGCAAAGCCCCTTTTAAACCCAGAGTTTTTTGTTAAAGCGGCTTAGAGCTCCTGCAGAGCAGAGTGCCTGTGACAGGCTGGGGGGGAAGGTTTGTACTCGGGCACACCAGGGAGGATGAGGTTGCACAGGACCATGGTGGCTACCAGGGCAGGCCAGTCCAGGCTTACAGTACTGGTTCCAGTTCATCAGAGATCCATAGAAAGGAAACTAGAAATTTGGCTTGTGCAGCCAATATGGTTTAGGGAGATATTCAAAGATACAACGAAGGTATCTGATTGTGTTAAATGCTGCCTCATGCAGCATGATGAGGAGGTGAACTCTGAAGGCTTGCAGATCAGGCTCAGATGTTTTAAACCATAGATCAGGTCTTGTACTCTGTGTGGAAGGACAAGATGCTTTGATCTTTAATTATGGGCTGGTGCCTCTGAATGAGAAATCAATATGTTACAAGGCCTGCAGTTTAGTTTCCAACTGGTCACCTGCCAAAAGATTCCACTACTTTACTACCCACATGTGGGTCCTCTGAAATAATGCCCTGCACAAGAGCAGATCTCTGCTATGGTTTTATGGTCTAGTGAAGGATTTTGCAATTCAAAGCTCTTCTCAGCTAGAGCAAAATCAAGTGACTTTTTTTCCATATCTGGAAATTATATTATTCATTTCAGAACAACTCTGAAAAGCTGGATAGCGTAACTGGAGTATATGTGTGTTCCAGGGTGAAATCTGTCATTGTTTCTCACAGACCTCCTGAGATGTGGTAAGGCTGACACCTGCAAGGAGATTTGTTGGTGGTTTTTGCCTGCTCTACTGGAGATGACTTTTTTTTTTTCTCTTTGAGATGTAATGGCCATCTCATTTCTTCTGTCTTCTATTAGAGCCAAAGTGAGAACCAAGATGACAAAATTCCCACTTTCCAGCAAAGGGGGCAGCCTAAAGTATGTGGGAATGTCTCTGGATTTCATTGTAAAATCTCAAATTATCTGTTTTATATTTTTATGTACTTCCTGTTCTGTTTTCCTGAAGTAATCCAAATTTCCTATGACATTTAAGCAACAGTAACTTATTTTGTAAGTTTTAAAAATTAATTTTTTTTCTTTTTCCCTCCCAGATTGTTATCTATAAAGCCTGGGGAGCTTTTTTTAGTGCTCCTAGTACTGAATCATTTACAAGATGTACAGTTGCTTTGTGGAAGAAGTTCTTTACTGTAAGGATGGTGAGACGCTAGAATTGATTGCTCAGGGAAGTTGTGGATGCCTCATCCCTGGAAGTGTTTGAGGGCCAGATTGGATGGGGCAATCTGATCTAGTGGAAGGTATCTCTACCCACAGCAGGTGTTTTGGAACTAGATGGTCTTTGAGCCCCTTCCAATCCAAACCATTCTATGATTTCAACTCAAACCATTCTGTGATTCTATTCTGTGATTAAAAATCCCCATGTTAGAAGCCAGTTGATCTCAGTCCTTTAAGGACAGGACTGCCTGCCTGTCTGTGGTAGCTACAGAAATTGATGGGAGCGTCAGTGCTGCGTTCGAGGACACAACCAAACAAGGCATTAGCAGTTTGTTTCTGAATTCTGGAGCTGGCAGGAACCATGGAGGAACAGGAAGGGGAATGACACATATAGTGCAGAGCAGGAATTTAAACCACCTCCAATAAGACCTGGTTCTATACCAGGGCAGATGCTGTTGTTCCTTGAGGACCCCATGATATAAAGAGTGCTCTGGTGCTCTGAACTGTTGATGTCCCACAGGATGGATAGAGGCTGACAGGGTTGAGCACCAGCATCTGCCCTTGCTAGAGACTGTCCTTTGCCGCTGCTGTGGGACGTCCTCTGTGTCCATTTACCTCCATCACTGGAACTCTATCCCAGCAGCAAAGACATTATCCTGCTTAATTCTTCTGCAGAATGGTGTGCAGTAGGCAACTGCTGTCTGCAAGCTTGCTGGGGAGCACTTGGTACTGTGGGAGCTTGGGGTGTTGAGGGACAGAGCAGGGACAGCACAGGCACAGTGCTTGACAGGGTCAGCTGAGAGCAGTGTATCCCTGGGCCTCTCCCATCTTACAAATACACCTGCTGAGTGCACAGCACTCAGGCTGTGTTCTTCAACCTGACTGCAATGAAGTAATTTATGCTTTTCTGATGCGTAGATTTTTACTTCTATGCTTTGCTGGATCACGTGGATTACTGTAGGCAGAGTCATCCTTTTACCTAAGATTCTTAAAAATACATATATTAAAAAAAGAAAGCTGTGGTTTTTGTTGAACCTGAATTTCTGTTGGTAAAGCCAGGAACTTCTTTCATACATAGGAGGATACCAGTCCAGAGGGATAAATGCAATATAAAAATCCCCAGCAGATGGGGACTTGAATCGAGCTACCTTTTTTTTATTTAATGAAGACCAAAGGTAGCTTTTCAGTCCTCTGCAGGAATGATTTCTTCACAACCTGTCTTTGGTGCTGAAGTGTCTGATATGGCTGCTGGATCTGAGTTGTGTTTTGGTGTCTGGCATTTCTCTTCTGGCTTCACGCTGCCTCTTGGATGGTATGCCTGAGTATAGTCCAGTGCTGGGAGGGCCTTGTAACTAATAGAAACAAAACTCTGTGAAAGACAAAGCCCTTATGCAGCAAGCAATGATGGGTAGAAGTGCTGTGTTAAATTATCTGTGTCTTTTCCCAAAGAGTGGTGCTGCCAGCTTACTCCTGGGGAGTTTAAGGGCTGGCACAAGCTGCTGCAGCCTGAGGGAAACACTGGGAGGCTGCTGGTGGCCCAAAGGAGGTGGACATGGTTCAGTGGAGCATAAATGCCTAGAGCTGCTTCGTACCTTTGAATTTTCAATGTTTTGATTTTTTTATTTTTATTAATAGAGCAATACCTCATGGAAGGCCACTATGCTCATCCATCAGCACAGTCTCATGTTTTATGTACCACCATTTCTGTACATGTGGGAAATATTTCAGAGATGAGTGAAAGATGGAAAGACCAAATGAGTTACTAAGAGATTGCCTTAGCAGTTAGCACTGTACAGATGGATGAAACCAGCACGCTGTCCTTTCAGTAATATGGTCCACAAGGAAGACACCCTGCTAAAAAATACAAATCAGCACCCTCGCTGATATAGACTCCCTCTGATTTAGTAATGATAGGATTTTCTGTAGAGCAAATATACACATAATATGTATATATAGTAAATATAATATTTTCTAACTGAGTAAAAAGAAGAAAGATTGATCTCTCATGACTGCAGTGCCAGTTCCTTATACTTGTAAACAGAGGGACTTTGAAACCACTACCTTGAGTGGTATAGTGAGGTTTCTAAACACTTCCATGCAGAATATTATCAGAGGGCTGGGTCATCCTGTGGCTGTGTAGGACTTGGGGGGTTGCAGCATTCAAGGTGCTGTAAGAGGACTTGGGAGGCTGCAGGCAGTGTACATGTCTCTTGAGATTTCTTGGTTGCTGTTAGGAAAGCTGTGCTGCTTCAGGTTCCTTTCTGCAAGATGTAAATAGAGATGCTGACTTCTTTGTAAAGTGCCTGGAGACTGACAAATGAAGTTGTTTATTATATCAGGAGCAGAGTAAAATTATAATGGCTCTTGGAGGGAATTTTTAGAAGCTGCATTATCCTTTGAAAGGAAGATGAAATACAGAATTATGCCAGATGCTCTTAAGGATGTAAATATCCTCTTTTCAGACAAAATCGTTAAGCCCAACTTTCATGAGATTTACTTTGGCAGAGTAATATGAGGGCACATGGAAAAACAAACAGGCACATTCCTCCTTCCCCAGTTCCCTGCATAAAACATCGTCATCCAAGGCACTGGCTTATGCCTCCCTAGCACAAATGCCAAGTGGATTGGAGTCACCACTGCTTGTTCCATTGGCATGCGTTTCTCCCCGTTATAACAAACCCATTCCAGCAGCACAGGTGCTTTTGTGCTGTTATCTCCCGCTGCAGTAGGACATAGTGTACCTTGCAGCCCGCCTTTGCGCCTTTTTTTTAAGCATGTAGTGTTTTCTCACAGGCATCTCATGCCTCTTATAATGCAGCAGAGCTCATGTGAGGATGCAGGCTCTGTAGTGGTGTTTCTGCATCTGTGGGCATGTGTAGCATCTAGCGTTGCTCCTGGCTAAGTACCTGCAGGAACTTAGGTGACAACAAATAGTCCAGATGTTTGTTCTGCAGGGGAATACACGGATGTCTGCCACGTGTGAAAGGGTTTCTTGAGGTTTCCCTGCAGCTGTCCTAAAACATGTCTGGCTGTTGAAGGAAAACACATGTGTTTTGTTGAAACCAGCCTCTCTCTAGAGCTGGTGTGCCGGCCGGGTTGCAATTGTCTCCTGCTGGTATCATAAAGGTCACCCCGGCACTGTCCCCCAGGGGTGTGCTGGAGGCAGCGGGTGCCTCGCATCGTGTGACAGTGATTTTCTGAAAAAGCCCCTTCTTAAGACAGTGCTTAGGAGACCAGATCTCCTCTGTCCTCACACTCCCATCATCTTACTTGGAGACTGGCTGGCCAGATTTTGAACTCGGGCAGCTCCTCAGGAGGAGGAGGGGGGAGGAGAGGAACTCCTCTGTAGAAGCAGCAGGGGAAGGGCATTAATGCCCCACTGCCCCAGTGCAGGTCCTGTCTCGGGGCACCGCCTGCAGACCGGGGAGCATCGTCCCCTCCAGGCAGCAACCCCGAGGGCTTGGAGAAATCCTTGCTTGCGTAAGTACTAATTAGCGCTGCTGAAGGACTCGTAATCTCATTGAGGTATTGTTTGGGGTAGTGGCTGGAAAACGGCCTGAGCAGTGCTGGTGGAGGCAGCTTCGATCCTGCTGATAAGAAGGGAGATCCTGGGGTTTAACCCACTGAGCACGCCCGTGCTGGTGCTGAGATTTTTAGAGCAGGAAAGCCAATGCCATAGTCTGCTCTGGCCAGTGCTTTTCTGGCTGGACAGATGCAGAGACCTCTGTATGTCCCTACAGAGCTCACCTCTGAACTGTAATGAAGGGGTAGATTCTGCAGCCACAGACACCTGATGATGATGAAAAAAAAATGGTTTGGTCACAATCGGGATGCTTTGCTGGGAAGATTACTATCTGGCCATGCCCAAAATGTGCACTTAAAAACTCGGAGTATTTCTAGAATACCTGAACTGGAGTAGTGCTATGTAGGGTTCTTGAGTTTCCACTGTTAAACCTGTTAGGCTTCATCCAGTGACTCAGCAGATAGTTCATCACTTGTTTGCAGCAGGGTATGTGCTAGCATGGAAATGGAGGAACAGCTTGTTTGCTTAGCTCTGCTGCCACTGTAATTTCTGTGGAATTTCAGCAGCTCAAGCCAATATTCCAGATCACTTTAATTTACGTGATAAGGTCACTTGTCATATACTAAACACCTGAAAAAAGAGGTTGTTTTGTGTTTTCTTGGTGCTCATTTCCAGTTTTTTTCCCAGCTGGCACTGGGATGAGCACTCTGTGAGGCAGCTTCTTTACACTTTTAAGGAGAACTTAAATTCTATTACTGCTCCAGCATTTGTGTTGTAACCCAGAAACTTACCCTCTTGCTTCACCCAGATTAAATTTGCCTGTTTTCAGATGTCCTTGTATCTGCAGCAGTCAGAGGGAATATCTTGAAACAGGGAGCAGATGTGACTCATTTTGGATGTGTGTAAATGGGCCCATGCACAAACACATGGTGATGTGTGCCTTGTAGCACTGGGAGCAGAGCAGCATGAACAGCAAGATAATTATTTGTCTTTCTGACTGAAAGCAGCATGGGTCTCATTTGTGTCTCTTCACCTTGCATGAGTTTGTTTCCCAGCTTCCCCAGTGAAGCTTTTTTGAAAATTTCAGGTTTCAGGTAATAGTGTCAGCAATGCAGGTTGTGAGGTCAGAGGGCAGAAGTGGAGCTGGGAGACTTGCAGAAGAAAGCCACAGCCCCGGAGATGAAGGTACTCACAGATGATCACAGGAAAAGGCTTCACTGTCAGTCATTAGTGTTCATTTTGAATTAGTGAAACTAGAATTAAAAAACTCCTGAGCAGAAGAGTTGGGGGGATTTTTGCATTCAGAGAATTTATCATCCACGTGCAGCAAGCAGGAAGACACTTGTGTACTAGGAGGTTAAATCTGCTGCCAAGAGTATTTTTCTAAGGAGTCTCAAATCCTTGTTTACCTGCAGCAGAGAGCTGGAGATCACACTTGGTTTTACCCTGGAGCATCTCTTCTCCAAGGCTGTGTGTGAAGGGGTCCCCTGAGGCAGGCACAGGAAAGTTTTCCAGGCACTGCTCTGCCAAAATGGTACTCTGTATGTGGAGCTTTGGTTTTGGTGTTACCCATCTAGAGAGGCTACGTTTGCCAGGAGGTTCAGCAGGGTCAACCCAAACCTGCCTCAGCATAGTGGGACAAGACAGCTATGGGCATATGGCTGTGCTTGCTTTTTCTCAGTGAAACCACCATGGTCGATGTCCTCCTGCTCAATGCTTTGGTCCAGGATGAGTGAGAAGGAGCCTGAGGTGCCAGGGAGCTATGCTTCAGGGGAGGCGTGTGTTCCAATAGCCACCTTGTGTCCCTTGCTTTTATTGATGTGCCTTGAAGTGTTTGTTTCTGACGGAGACTTCTCTGGGAGCCAGGATCTCATTAGGGTGATTTTCAGCTAATCCCATGTGGAAAATATTGGCCTGAGTAAGTGAACAGGCAAGTAAATGGTCAGGTTTCGGTTTGCCCATTTACAGTTGTCTCAGTGTGAGCAGAGCAGGTAGGTGGAGGAGATGGGCTGTAGTCCCTGCTTTTCAGTTGGTCCATTTCATCCAGGTAACTTGATGTGGATTATATATAAGATAAATGGGAATGTGAGGCCTATACATAACAGCATCTGTAACAGGGGGCAGGGTAACAAACCTGCAGGGTATATGCAATTACAAGGAGCAAGGCTCAGGTCTGGACATCTTGTCATTCCAAGGAAACCTGGTTGATGTTTTCCCTATTTAAAATAATGGTTGACAAATATCACCCATATTCAGGAAGGGTTTGATCTGGATTACAACTGGTACATGAAAAAAGCTCTTAGGCTGGTTCTGGTTATCTTGACATGAAGGCATGAAGGATTTGGCCCATTCACCCTCTGAAAATAGAGGCTGGAAATTAAAAGATTGACAGATATTCATTTACTTGAACTAAGGGGGCTGGATGGTGTGCCAACAGGTGGTTAACATGTCTGTGAATATCTTTGAGCTAGGAATGGGAAGTCTCTGTTGCCAGGGTGGAGTTTCCTTCATTGCCAGCCTCTGAAGCTTCAGCCTGAAACCACTCATCAGATACAGTTGTTTGTCCTTATTTATGTATGCTTGGGAATTTTAGTAATTTCTCCTGAGAGTTCTTACACTTAGGAGCTGGTAGTGCATCATACTGTGTAAGATCAGGGCTAGGGACCTGGGGGGCCAAGAAGTGAGGGAAGGGGCCAAGAGATGCTAGCGCAGGCCAAAGAGCCAAGATAGGTTGAGAAAGTTTGAGAGGAGTCCCCCTACCCCCGTGTGTGTATGTAGGCATCCCGGGGGCTGACTGTGCTGACCTGGCACCACTTCTGGTAGCATCTTTCTTAGTCAAAGTATGGTCAGGTCCTCTGGACAGGCCTTGTTCCCATTATGGAGATTGAAAAGAGATAACTAACTCCTTAAATTAGAAGTGGAGTGTGGAGCAGAGCACAATGCCCTAAGCAGAGCTGTGCACAGTGAGGTCTTGGCAGTTCTGAAGCAGTGTCTGGAGAAACAAACCTGTGCCTGTCTGCACCTGACTGCAGAGATCTTTGTCCTGAGACTGCCTTCTGAGCACCAACAGTAAGCCTTGCTCTTTGGTAGGATCCATGAAGGGTGCCCCATGCAAAGGGTCATGATCCTGATTCTTCACAGCCATGTAAACTTCAAAATTGTGTGTCACTGGGAAGCTGAGAGCAAGAAAATATTTTAAGAGGAAATGTGAGAAACCACTGCACAGTTTGAAGGTAGAGCTGTAATAAAGCTTCTTGAAAAGGCAGAGGTGCTGGGCAAACTCACACTTTTCATGAAATGAAAATCACAGTTTGGAGGAAGATTTTGTTGTTGGTTTTGGTTTGTTTTTTGTAAAGTGTTTCAATTTGAACTACTGTTGCACAGTCCCCTCATATTGTGGTTATCAGAACTGATCAGAAAATATTCAGTGAGCAAGAAAGATCTGATTCCCACCAATAGGCACCTGGAAGCATCCCAGACTCTGTGCTGCCTGAATCTGGCAGAGGTGAGAAACAAGAGACCCACGGCTCCTTGACACAGCCCTGACACTGAACATTGGTGGTCTCCACCAGGGACATGAAGGCAGGAGCCATCAATTGTGGTTTGTCTTTCCATCCTGCTCCTGAGACCAGCACTCAGAAAGAGTCATGGAGAGGCTGGAGGGCTGGCACATTGCTGCCCCTGCTCTGGGGCGAACTGGGGCCATGGGCAGTGCAAAAACAGTGACCGCAACGGGGTGCGCAGAGTGTTTTTTCTGATCTCTGCATAACCCCTGGAGAAGCCTGTACACCCACCTGTGAGGCTCAGGGACTGCACATCAGCGAGATGTGCAGGAGGATGAGTGGCGAGGCCATGCCCCTGGTGGGGAGATGATCCTGCAGAGCTGCCTGACCGCAGCCTGCTCCCAGCGCTGACCCCGCACGCAGGGATGTGATCGGTGTCTTCCTGGGAGATCATATTGGCGAGACCCAGGGATCAGTGGTGGGTGGGAGACAACTGATGTCAGAGCGATGGACCTGTATCTGTGGCAACCAGAATAAATAAATAAATAAGGCGCGTGTGCTGGAGCAGGAGACGCACGAGCTGCTGCACTCTTCAGCACAGCCTCTGAATATCTCTTAAGCAGCTTAGCACTCTTGCTCCAGTTTATTACCTGGGTGTCTTTGTGTCTGCCGGGTGGCTGAGAGCATCCTGCCGCCGGTCCCCTCGGCGGGGACCCCGGGAGCCTCCTCCTCCCTCCCTGCCTCCCTCCCTGCCTGCGCTGATAGTGGTTTGCTCCGAGCATCCAGAGCTCGATGCGAAGCCGCTGCTCCGCGGTAAATACTGGTCCTGCTGCGGAAGGCCAGAGGCGTCTGCCCGCATCCCCACGGTGCGCCCGTCTGCAGAGAGGTGTCTGATTTCCAAGCCCAGCAGCCGGTGCCTGCGGGAGACGAGCAATGCTGAAAGTGCTGTAGCCGAGCCGGAGATGGATGGTGTTGGCAGCAACAGGAACATGTCTTACAGTAGATGGAGTTACAACAGGTATCGTCTGTCTTGGTTTGTTGTTTTCTTTTTTTCCTTCCTGATATTGTAAAATCATCATGCCGTTTATGTAAACCGAGACGGAGAGCCTTCTTCAGGGTAAAAAAACCCTTTACTGAAGCCTTTACGGTCTGAAAGACACTTGTGACACCCAGCAACTTGAGAAGCAGCATTTGGTGTTGTTTAGCAATGTTTGTCTGGAAACCGGGGGGGGGGTAGTTTCACCCTGTGATGGCTGGACTAGGGCTCCCAGCCTTGAATGCAAAGGTTTCCTGGGCTCTCTCCTCTGAGCAGGGCACTGAGATGCAGTGATCACCTCAGCAGTCACCCAGACTTCTGAGAGGTGGTCTGTAGGAACTGCTGCTCAAAGCCGGTACCTACACGTTTTCTACAAATACAGGCTAAAGGTTGTGAAATCAAGGCAAGAGGGGTGAAAGAGTGATATTTTCAAGCAAACACTGGGTACAGCCTGGGTACCACAGAGCTGAGAGATCTAAATTTGGTGTCTCACCGAGACAGTTGAAATATTCCCCCTGTGTTTCATATCAGTGTGTGTGGTTTTTCCTCTGATGGGGAAAAAGGAATTTATTGTAGCATTAGTTTGGTTTTTACGTGATTCGTGGTTGTGACTGACAGATTCTTCAAGCCTGGATTAAACAAAAAGGGTATAAACTTTTTTTTAACTTTTCGTCTGTGTAAATGTTGTGCCTGAAATGGAGCTAGAAGCTATGCATAAACAGTACTAGCATCTCACTGAATCATTACCACAAACCACCATGATATCCTGAAGAAATGCCCTTGGAAGTGGTTTTTAGTGCTTAAACAGGTATTTGGTGTCACCCATGCTCTCTGGGTGTGTGGGTGTATATGGTTTATAGGTGCATCTAAAGGGTATCACTTATTTTCAGTGCATTCTTCTTGCCTCAGCAGAAAATGTATAGATACATACAGTTATGGTAATGGAACTGTGTCCTCTTTAAAAAACCAGTGTCTATGTATACGTAAAACTGAGTTATACAACAAGCTCTGTTTTCATGCATATGTTGTCCCACACGGAGGATGCTTTCCATCTGATGCCATCCTCAAACGGCAGCAATGAAACCCTGTAGTGTTCAGTCTGCCTCATGCAGCCCAAGTTTGCAGCAGTTTTGATATCCCAACCCTACAGTAAGTAACCCAGAAATTTCACACAGGCTCATTTTGGATGTTTTCTCCCAGTCGTATTGCGATTTAATTTTATGTACTGCTTGCGATCTATTTCTGCAGCTTTCAGTCTTCTTGACTGTGACAGAGAAGTTGTCTTGCACCCAGGAACATGCTGCGCTTGTGTGTCCACCCTGCTTGGCTTTTGTGCTTCATCTGAGGGTATAAATACAGCATTTCGGTGCCCAGGCTGTTTTTTGGCCAGTTTCCAAATTTTGAGATTTTTCCTAATAAATTCAAGCTCCATGAACTGTTTACATGATTCCATGTGTGACTGTGGGGGCTTGGACTGGAGTAAGAAAATACTGCAAGATTTTATGGAAGTTGTGCTTCAAAGTTATGTGTTCTAGGAGCTTTATTAGTGAAGTTCAATAATATAATTTGGCCTTTTCTCAAGGGACACCTGTAACCCGTTGGGCAAGAAACACTGATGCTTATAAAGCAGGTTTAATGACTCCACCTTGTTCACAAGAGTCCTGTGAAACAACTGGTGGTGTTGGGGTCCTTCTTCCTCACCAGTGGCCACAGAAGTCCCAGCTGCTCTTAGCGTGGCAGCTCTGTGACAGAGTGCTTCAGGCACAGACAGATGGGTCAGCACTGTGAATAACCAAGCTCACTGTGAAAGCCAACAGCTGCTTTTCCAGATGCACATCCAGGTATCCTCTTGGTGCTGGCCTCCATGAATCAGCATTGAAGGTGTAGAGGGACAGGGCCAATGGAACAGGTGCTGCCTCCTATAAATATGACTGCATCTACAGTTTTGAATCACAGTATGGGAATTTTAGCAGAGGTTTTGGCCTCTGAACTCCATAAGATGTAAATGTGGATTTTTCCTCATGGAAGTTAGAGGAGCTAAGCACATGTCTTGCAGATAAAAGCACTTGTGTGCAGAATGCAGATGTTTTTCTTGAGGGATTTACCCAACATTTGTTGTGTACCTCAGCATTTGGCCCTGTGAATTTGGTCTTTCCTTAGACTTGCTGCCCAAGATATCCACAGATCCTTCCTGCAGATAATTTGTCTACTGAAGAGCAAGTCCAAACATTGACTGCAAAGCTCAAGGTGAGGGAGCCCCGTGGAATGAGAAAACACTGTTCACCACAGTATACTTCAACTGCTCTCCTAACCAAAGGAAAGCTCCCCCTACACTCCCTCCCCCCAACCTGTGAAAAAGAAACAGGCACAATGTGAAAAGGTTCCTAATGATCACATGGCTTGTTGGCTTTCCTAAAAGGCCAGCCTTATCTCATGCACGTCTTTGCCTCCCTCCCGTTTCAGTGCTCTGATAATTTCCTTGTCACTCTGAATGTTGCCAGCTGAAAGCAGTGGATAGGCAGCAAGTTAAACAAAAACTTGGGATATTTTGGTGATCCTAGAAACACTTAGTGATCTGAGCATAGAAGTCATAACTTCTAGATTAAAATAATGCTGCTCTCTCACCTTCTGTCCACGGTGGCAAGATGTTTTCTGGACAGTGGCTACTCATTTATATTCAGTTCCTATTTGGTTTGTTTTCCTCTTGAGCATCATGCTACCGACTCACCATACCAGTGGTCCCTGGGTATATAGAAATATTTGTATTCCAAAGCAGAGCCAAACCTGCTCTTTTTCATGCTTTTGGTGTTTGGTGCTGGGGCAGGTTTTGGCAGCTGGGCTGTTGCTCATCGGAAATCTTGCTGCCTCCTCCCAGCTCTGTCATGGAGCCAGGCAGTGCCTCGTTCTTGGGGATGCTACACAGGAACTAGCAGAGTGCTTCCCTATCAATCTCTTCAGCAAGTGTTCATCCATCCCAGTTCACTGATTTCAAACATCATCCATGTAGGCTTAAGAGCCTCCATGTAGTACTCCCTTTGGGTTTGAGGCACTCCTGCAGGAGTTCACGGTCTGTAAACACAGAATTGTACTTTTAAGAGACTCTACTCTGTGCTGTGACAGTTGCTGGTGGTACCCAGCACTGACCAGGTAGGACTTCAGTGCTGTGTGAAGTTGACTTCCTCCAGGCAACTCATAGCTGAGCTGTTACTGAAAACATCCAGTGTCAGGAGTGGAGCGAACAGCAGAAGATGGGATATTCGGAAACCTCCTCATGCTTGGTGCTCTCTGGAAATGGAGGTGGTGAGTGCATGTTTTACCCGTCATACACAGGTAGAAATGAAAGCTCAGAGAGAAGAGCTATTAATATGACATAAAGACAAAAATGGAGAGTAGGTTTTGGCTGCCGTAAGACTGAAGAGCTGTTCTCATGATCTGGGCCACCTGAGTCCTTTGTAGCACTCACAGCAACTAGAGACCATATTGACAAATAATTAACCCTCAACACCACCACTCAGTTTTGAGGGAGCTCTAACGCCATGGACGTAGTTAAATGCAAGCTCTGGGAAGGCACAACTTAAGAAACTGTGCAGAATTCACCCAACCCAGGACACAGGAGACCAGTTTGAAATCAATTATGTGGACATGTACTGTATATAGGGAATCTGCAATCTGTGTGTGGAAAAGCTGTGAAAAGAAGCAGTGGTTCTGTGGGATTTTCGCAAGGCTTCCCATGTGCCAGTGGACTATGCACAGCTCTTGTAAGGAGGGTAACAACTGAATGGATAGTCCAGAATGATTTCATCGGGAGAGGTAGGAAGTTTTGCAGCAGAAAGAATGAGTAACTTGCACAAAATATCTGTGCATGAGCAAAGATGGTAGTGTTGTGCCTCTTTTTTTTCTTCTACAAAAAAACCCCACCAACCCAAAAAGGCACAACATAATATCAGCTGTGGAGTCAGTGAAAGCGGTTTCGTTCCTCTTTTTTCACATTTCTCCCTGAGACCAATGTAGTCATAGTTTTTCTCCCCTACCCTCTTTGCTTTGTCTCTATACTTATTTTTTATTTCTTTCCTGAAGGGCTTTAGTGCATCCATACTAGGTTCATTAATTACCATGGTGTGATTGATATAGGTTTTATCCACTACCATTTGGAAGTATATTTTGGGAAGCCTACTTTCAGGATGTTTCAACTGTTGGAAACAGCTTGAAACTTTCTTCTTTTGATACAGGTCTTTGGTCTATTCTGGATACCAGTGTTGTTTGTGACTTCCTTTTGAAGCTATTTCTGCTTTTTCTTTTTTTATCCTATGTTGAAAAGCTGTGGGGGTGTATTTGGGTCATGATGTTGGAGGGTTTTGATCTTAGATCTTTGTTTTTGAAGGTTTTGAACTCCTCTGTCTTGATTTTTCTGGGACACACTCTTGTCAATGAGTAAATAAGAGTTGGCCTCCAAACTTCATCCAAAAAAGTTGTCTTAGGGAAACTTCATCTCTTCCTTCAAGTAACCTCTGTAAAATCCTGAAGTATGTACAGGTCTTACCTTCCCAAGCTTGCTGTAGCAAGTGCACTTTGCCTGCAATGAAAAGCAGCTCCTCTCTCCATTTGCAGCAAAGCCACCCTTTTCTCCTCTGCCATGCTGTGTCTTCAGGTGTTTCCTTCTGGTTTAGGCACCTTTATAACTGTAGTCATTGGACAAAGCACCTGGGGTAACAACAAGTGGAAGTTGTTCTATGAGACAAAAGGAGGGGTAGAATTAGCCAACTCTCAAGTGAAGCCAGAATAAAACATTCTTGTAACAGACACATAAATTCTTATAAGTTTGTAAAAGTTGCACATTTTGTTTGCTGGAAAGAAGTTCTTTATTTTTCTCTCATAATAAAATGTCTTAATTTCAGTTCCTTAGGGGAACCTAGTCTAGGAATGATGTTTCCTTGCTCAAGTTAAGACACTGGGAATGATCTGCAGGTGTGTTTTCATGTGCATTTTCCCATGCTCAGGATGAACATTTCACGTTGGTTTGTAGCACATTCTTGGAGTGTATGAATTCTCCAGAGACTGCGCAGTGGCTTGTGACAGCCTGGCAGGGAGGTGTGGAAGAGGAAACTTCAGCTCTCACTTCACTGAAGAAGAAATTTTAAAGCTTCTTAGACAAAAGTAGCCTGAGAAAATATTTTAAACCTACTTGGCTCATGTACAGTCTTAACGAGCCTAACAAATGCAAGAATTTCTCACTGAAAGGATGGCAAGCACTGGAAGAGGCTGCCCAGGGAAGTGTCTGAATCTCCACCCCAGAAGTATTTAAAAGATGTGTAAACATGGCACTTAGGGATATGCTTTAGTGGTGGACTGGGCAGTGCTGGGTTAATGATTGAGGCAATTTTCAACATAAAAGGTTCTATGGTTGGTGCTTAAAGCAGTAAATATATCCAGCAGCCAGCAGGGTAAGTTTTTAAAGAAAGTCAGTATCACAACTGACCATCAGTTAATTCATAGTATATAACATATTAGTTAAGAATTTACAGTAAGAAGGAGAGAATCACTGAAGAGATTTAACTCAGCTTGCAATAAAAATAGACACAAAATTAAACACCTTTTGTCAGCACAGTTAGAGGCCTCTATAAAATGTCTATGGCCCCTGTAAAGTTTTATGGTTAAAACCTGCATTCAAGTTGTCTCTTAAACCAGAAAGACAATTCAAGCATTTCTTCAGGATAAAAGGGGCATAACTGGCCATGAAGAGAAGGGCATATGATATGCCCCAAGAAATCCTGCTCTGACATTCCTTACCAGCGCTTTTCTCTTTCCTTGTTCAGTGGTCTCATTGCATGCACTGCCTTTTGTTACCATGTTGAAAAGACACACTAAGTGCCTCTTCTTCAGAGCTGAGCCATACAATCGTCAGCAGCTCTGAGCTATCAGATACTCTTTGTGATCTCACTGCAGCTTCCAGCATTAGATTACATCTCAAAGAAAAATCAACCACTTCGCTCATGATCTGCATTATAATAAAAACTTTTCTTTCTCCAATATATTATTAGTGTAAATGCCACTACTAATGGAAGTCTGAGGAGTAATGTTCATGGCTGAACACCAATAGAAAGGGTTTTCCCCTTCAGAAATGAATCAGGACAGGACCCATCCTGGCTCGTGGCAGGTGCTGAACATGCCACGGGCTGGAAAGTGTCAGCACCCATGGCTCTGGAAGGTTAATGGGGTTTGGAGAAGCTTGTTCACACCTGATTTTAGGGCATGTTTCTACGAGGACAGAAAAAAATTCGTATTCATTTCATTCTGTTCTTTGCAAGGCCAGAGCTGCTCTTTTTTTTTTTCTTTGCTGCGCAGAAGCAATTAGGCTCTGTTGGTTTGCACCAAATATCACCAGTGGGATAAAACAACTGTCTCATCCAGTCATGTTCATCAAATTAACAAGTATTTCTTCTTATCTGTGTGTCCATAACTGTCACTTTCTAGAGAAGGCTGAAACAGGGGTGGCAGCTCTTTGCAGCACACTGCAAGCCCATTGCCTTTGGCTTTGTGCTCCTGGCTAGAGGGAAGTGCAGCCCTTCCAGCAGACCTGTCTCAGAGACATCCCAGTAAGTGGAGCCTGCAAGGACAAGGGCTCACTTCTCCTATGGGAGGGTGTCTCTGGTGCCCTAGACAACCATAAGTGCCCCACACCAACAAATAACAAATAAGCCTATTGAGTTTTGTTTATTCCTGTGTCTGTGAAAAATTAATGTATCATGAGCCTTTGAGATGACTGGGCTGAGTTCTGCCAACAGAATCTGTATTTGTAGAATAGAAGGATGTTAGTTGATGCTTGGATATATCTGAAATACTTGAATGCTGAAGTCAAAAACAGGGGAAGATTCCAAGGACTGGTATGAAAACAAAGAGGCTCCCAGAGGAGTGCAGTTCTTCGAAGTGTAAAACATCAACAAATCAGCTCAAAATCAATTTCAAAAGTATTTTTTAAGTTGCAGTTTGTCTCTAGAAGTCTAATGCATAGATGATCAGCCAGGTAAGTCACTTTACTTGAGAAAAAAAAAGATTATTTCCTTTCTTTTATAAGCTTCCCGTGTTGTGTGTTTGATTCCTTTTATCCTCCTGGGGCTATGGTATGTTACGGTTGTGTTATGCTGACAAACTGCCGCAACTGTGTCAAATATGCCAACTTGTTGGTTGGGTAAATGTGTCACTTCAAATTCCTCCACCAATTTGTGGATCCTTAGGGAGACAAGATATGTGGCAATAATCTTCTAGTCACACTTAGATGCTGTAATTCCAGAGACAGTGCTCTTCTGTTTCAGAAACAGTCCAGGGTTTGGGTTTCTTTTGATATATCACCATTTCACACATCAGCAGCACCCTCTTCCTTCATATTGTATGTTTTTGCTGCCTGGGAACACAAATGGCTGTTTTGGAGGGTGAAACATTTCTTCACAGCCCCTACGGGCTCTGATGACATTGATATTAATGTTATACTATTGATTTGTTCTTGGGTAACTGTGTGCAAGCTTATCTAGGTTTGCTCTAGTCTTTATGTAGTTAACTGGCATTCCTTTAAAACATATTTCTTGAAGTTAACCTTTTCCAACTTTAAAATCATACTCAAAAATCCCATTCAAACATCTGCTGGAACTCCTGAAGTATCAAAGCCAATGTACTTAATGTGACTTTGCTGTGCATGCTTTTGCAGGTTACTTTGCAGAATCTAAAGTCTTACCAGAACTCCCAAAATTTGCCCGATTGGTGAAAGATGCTTCCAGAGACCTGGGCAAGCTCTGCTTTCTCATTAAGGCTGTGTAAGGAAGTCATCCAGAGGGACTTGGCAGGGGATATCAATCATGTAGCTAGACCATGAGAGACTGGCTCCACATTGACTGTTTTGCCTGTCTGCAGGATGCTTAGGTACCTAAAATGAAAATACTATTTTACTTTATTCCTCCCTTGAATTTTTTTTTTTTTTTTTTAATGCAGTCCTATTGAAGTACGACTACATGGGCTTTCCCAAACTGAAGTTGCTGCTTAAAGTTAATCCCTCCATCATATTTCTTTACATCTTAGTGCTCTGCTTTTTAATATAATTTGGCTAGTTTTAGGAAGAATAATCAAACTTGGGCTTCATAACTGGGTCTAGTAATTTTGAACCAGTTTTCAGACTGAAGTTATCATCTGGATTGTAAAACAGTGCACTGAGACCTGAAAAGACTCTTTGGTAGGAAGCTGTGAATAAATCAGCAGGAGAAGAAGAGAGGGGCCAGTATGGAAACTGGGAGTTGTTGATTATCAAGCGAGTGTCTTGATTTTCATGTACATGAGGAGCAATGTTGGCAACCAAAAATGACATGTGTGGTCAGTGGCTTTGGTTGATTTTAATAAGGTGAGTCTAAGTAAATCTCAGAAAAGCTAACTTACACAGTGCAGATTTGTGGAGAAACAAAAAAACCCTTTAAAATAATGAATGGCTTACAGCCTTGTCTTGCTAGTAATAGGTAAATAGTGAGAGGGAGCTGGGAAGCAACAGGACTGAAGCTAGGCTCCACTACACTGTGTGAACAGGAGATCTGAGGGTTTGGCAGTAAGCTTTCCTTGCATGAAATACTGTGCTTCAGCACTCAGAGGTAAGTGTCATCTTCTAGAAGTTGTGATTTTGCCTGGGATGCTGACGGCTGCTGTGGTTTTCTTCCCATGTGTGTTCTTCAGTGTGCACAGGTACTCTGACACATTTTTCCAATAAGTGCAACACCTGCATCACAACCACCTCAAATTTCACTCCTTTCACCTTCAGCATGTGCCATATTAACTTCTTTTTTCTCTCTATTGTGCTTGATTCCTCTTCTTGCCTTCCTAGAAATCCCTTGAATGTATTAATTAGCGAGGATTCTGAAATTCAGTTTGGGCCACTCACGCAAGAAGCATAGGAGCCAGTCTGGGCTATGAACCCAGGGTGAGGCCAAAGCCCACTTAATCCTCTTACTGTGATTAGCAGAAGAACAGAAGGGTTGTAAGGAGGGGCTTAACTTGAGGAGAACGGGATGTTGAATACTACAGACAAAGATGGTCCTATCAGACTCTGGGCTATTTTCTTTCATCCTTTTGCAAATGTAAAAAGATTCCTGAAGCAATGAGCGTACTCAGGTCCAAGGCAATTTACTTATGGTGGAATATACGTGTATATGTATCAAGAAAAGGAACACAGAACTAAAAAGTAAGAACTAACTTTAAATCAGAGCTGAAAATTAAAGTTCCAGCCTTATTTAAAGCCAGAGCTTTCTTTCCCACTGTCCGCTGGTGTTTGGAAGGAGTTGTATCACCAAATGTTATTTGCAACCATACAATATTGTACTGCTTTATTCAATGTCTGAATTACACTTTGTGTGAAAGTGCACTCCTCCCATCAGCTCCTGGTGCAGGTGGGCTGCTCTTTGCAAGAAGGCTGAGGCTAAGCCACAGCTATTTATATTCATAACGTTTGGAGCTTCTAGAGTTGAGCTTCAGCCTGACTACAGGGCTTATTAAATGCATCATCTCAAATATGGTATCATTAAGTGCAAATACACTGCCTTTTGCTTGTGAAGCTGGGAAGGAAGGTGGTGACATTTTCCTGATATTTACTCTCTCCCCTGGGCATCAGCTCTTGGCTGCCAATAAAGCAAAAGGCCTTGCTATCTGCAGCCACTCTTGTGCCCCTGAGGAAGTGAAGCCAGGATTTGTCCAAAAGGCATCTTCCCAGACAGGTTGGGACTACAGGCATCCCAAATGTGCCAAGGAGGGCAATTGAAGCTCAGTTGTGGTGGCCAAACTCTGTTCACTGTAATATTTTTGCATATATTTGATTCATTAACTGGGAAACGTGCATGGATTAATAGGTTGTTTTAAAATATAATTTGGCTAAAATGTCCGTAAAAGCAGAAGCATTTGTTCTGCTTATCCCTTGCAGTGAGGTTTTCCTGTTGTCTTGACTGTGCTGTAGATATGTTGACATAAACCGAGGAGATGCTGAGCTAAGAATCAAATGAAAGGATGCTGGAAGGGTGGGACAGAAATTGGATCTTTTGCCATCTCAGTACACAAAAATGCACTTGTGTAGATAAGTTGTTATTGTTAATTAGCAAGTATGAGTGTTGTGCTGTGTTTCTCTGGTCATCCCATGTGAAGCATTCCCACCCAGCCTGGGGCAACTGTGCTGCAGGAACAGTCCCAGGCTGTTTGTGCAGGGTGATGCTGAGTGCATTTCCTGCTATGCTAAACCCTCTTGATAGAGGAAACTATGCGTTTATCTTGATTTTTTTGACATTGGCAATTATCTTTCTGCTAAAAATCTTTCTCTGCTTTCATATTGCCCCTCTTGAACTGTGGGACCACCTGCATGCTTTGAAATAGGTGCCTAAATCCCTTTTCTGTGAGACTCATGCCGAGAACAACTTTGCAAAGAATATTAGCCTGCATCTCAGTTGTTACCTTCCTGGCTGGTTGTTTGGTCCAAACTTTATCACAAAATGCAGCTGCTGGTATTTTTAGGCATTTATTCTTCCTATGTACTGATTGGCCTCAACACTTGTGCCTCCAGCAGCAGTATGATGCTCCAGCAGTGGCACAGGGCCCTGAGTCTGTTGGCAGGTCTGGCTACTTTACCAATGATTGCTCTTTTTCTATAGCTGCAATATCTGAATTTACCTTTTAGATGCCATCTCAGGCACAGTTCAGCCGTACACAAGTCCTGAATTCTGTGTATGACAAATTAAAGAATGTACTTCAGTGTTGAAAATATAGAGAATCCATTTTTTTACAAAGTTTCTCTTCACCACTCTTGTGTAGGTAGTTGGCAAGTCAGGGTAGGTGACTTGGCTAAGAATAGGCATGGAAAGAGGGAGTAATAAAACAGGTTATTTAGGAGAGAACAATACTAAAACTCTTTAATGAGCTTTTTCTGAAATATCTCAGATTCAGTCTTTTGATAAGGTGTAGAAATTATGCAGAAAGTTTTCTAATGTTACTTGAATTCTGTCTACAAGTACTGTCATTTTTTTCCATGCATTAGGTCTAGAAGTTATAACTTATGCGTTGTTATAATTTAGGCACTGTCAGGTTTATTTGTCCATAAATTGCAGCAGGTTTATAAATTATGTTTTTTTCTTTGAGGTGAGGTACAACTAAAAACCCCTTCTCTGCAACAAACTATTCAAATATGTACTCAGATCCTGCTGAATGTAACATGATGAGGCTGTTCATAAATGCTTGTTAATCTGACTTAAAATTCACCTTTGCCTGAATGTTATGCATGAGGGCAGCCTCACTTCCTGGCTCTGCCAGATGAAACAAAAAGAGCACAGGCACCAGGGGAAGATTTCTCTGTAGCTGTACTGATTGTTTAAATTGGAGTTCAGCTTTGTTTTGGTTACAGCCTTGTGGGCTGACATTTAGCTACAGCCTCGTGCCGTCCATCCTGGCTCCAGATGAGCTTATGAGTACTCTGATGTATGGATTTAGAAAAAAAAAAAATAATCTCATGGTAGAAGACACAGAACGTTGCTGAGGAACAAAGATGTACTATCCAGCATGTTTTAGGGAACTGCTTTGCTGACATCAACCAGCCACTCTTCATCTTTTGTTCATCCAAGTGTAGGAGGGATGTTTCTTATTGGATGCTGGAAGATGTGAAGTTTCTAGAATTAGATGTTTACAGGGAAGTCCTGTCTGTGATGCTCCTTGAAAGCTTCATGCTATCTCTGCATGCTAAAGGATGCTCCATGGTATCTCTGCCATCTTGTTTGTCCTGTAACTGTGAACTTCACCTTTTCTTTGATGCTTTTCACACACACTCTGGATATCATAGGAGAGAATTCTAGGGCCACTAGATGTGCCTTTTTTGACCAAATCCATATTCTCGTCCCTCAGTTTGGAGAGGTCTTCGTACAGTAAATACCCCGTTAAAAATACAGGAAGCTTGGGAAGATAGTTTGTTTACTCCCATCTCTTTGAAGTTCTCTCTCTTGTATTCCTTCTTTTATTCTACTTTACTGTCTTGTCTTTTCTTACTGCAGTTACATCCCTGGTATGGACCATTGTGAAAAAAACGAAAGATGCATTATTTTAGTTACACCTTAAGAGTGGAGGAGGCTGATCTTCACAGCTGTTCACTTGCCTAAGTTGTCACATGGAGCATCAACTGCCTTCTGAATTAAATCTGTGCTGTTTTACGAACATATTATCTGACAGTTGGTCAGAGAAATATGAGCTGCTATTTGGAGGTATTAATCATGTTCTGAAACAGTTTTACTGTGTGGTGGTTGTGCAATGAGCACAGCTTTGCAGTGCTGAAAACCTTGAGTGTGCAGGGGTAGGTCTGCAGCCAGGCAGCTCTGTAGCACAAGAGATTTACATCATGCTTAGTGTGGCCACAAATTTGCTTCTGTCAGTGGGACTGTCCTCCTTCCTGTGCTCCAGGCACGCTGGCACCTGGGGACAATGTGGGGAATGGATGCTTTCGGTTTCAGAAACAGGGATTTCTGTCCCAAAGGCAGATTTCTGCCCAATATCATGTAACGAGTGTCTCAGAAAACCATATGCCTATTTATAAGGAATTGGGAAGTTCTTATACCATCATTTTCTTGTCTATTTTGCTGTCCAGTGCAGTACAAGAATCAGCTACATATATCAAGATATTTACCAACCAAACTCAGCATCCACAGGTAACCAAGCACAGCATCAGCCACATCACTTCTCCTGTGTGCCACAGGTCAGACGAACTGTTATGGTTTCAATTCTCCATCAAGACCTGTGACTATTTTCATATTTCTCCTTTCTAGCCTGTGTGTGCAAGTGTCAAGCTTACATTTTCTTGATCAGAGGAGCAGAAATAAGTAAAAAGCTGCATGCAGTATTTTAAGGAGACCAAGGAATTTCAGTGTTTCTCTAAATGTATTGGTACTTTTTCAGCATTCAGCAAAAATGTTACCAATTTACTAAAATTATAAAATGCTGGATCTCTTAATCATTTATGTTTTGAGTAGTTTTTTATCCCGAATGGGCTTTTTGTATCAAGTCAACTTTGCTCATTCACAATATGCCACAGTTACAATTTGAAAACCATACCTGAATACGTTTAGCAGACTGATGCCCCTTCTAAATCACAGCTTAATCAGAACAGGACTGGAAAAGTGTCACTAAAAAGAGGCCAATATTCTCAAACCTGTTAACCATAGTTAAAAAAAGGTAAACTCAAGTGACCTGGGTTACAATTCAACTCACCTGAAAAACCAAGAAACTGAAAAATAAAGGTGTCTCCCAGGTGAAATAACTTCTTAATTAGTGACACTAAAGTAATGAGCATCTCATCAGTTTACTGTTAAACAGTATATATCTGGCAAACAGCTCTTGGTGAGTTGAGAGATATATTTATGACAAAAGATAATTGTTAATAACATGAACCATTTCACATTCAACATACGAGAGACTAAGAGCTGAAAAAATATTTCAGAAGCACATCAATGACTTTGTAACCGCTAAAAATCGCAGTTTTTCTTTACAAAGACTTGAAGACAAAGCAAAGTTCGTTTTGTCTGCCCTGAGATTTTTTGCCTTTTGCATTTACACGAGGTATTACAAGATGAATGTATGTGAGTTATCTTCAACCTTTTCCTGATGACTTAGTAACAAACAACTTTTATGCAGACAGTGCAGAACTAGAGTTTGAAGACTACTTATTTGAAATGTAAAATACACTGGAACCTCATCCAAGGAAATGTTACTTAGTTAAATCTGCACCCTGTGCAAGTGTCATAAAAAACACTGCTGGGCTGGTTCTTTAATACATGGTATAGGAAATGCATGGCATTTTACCAACATCAAAGTCTGACAAATCAGATTCAGTTACCTACAGCAACAATTGTATTAAACTACTTATCCAAATCCCACCTCCAATTCACTGGACACAAACCCCAAGTTACACACTGAATTACATACAGAGTTACCAAGGCTGGAAAAGACTGTAGAAATCATCAAGTCCAAACTTTTACCTAACTTACCAACCTATCCAACACCAATCCATCATCTAAACCATGCCACTAAGTTCATCAACCAACCTATCCTTAAATCCACCCAGGGACAGTGACTCCACCACCTCCCTGGGAAGCCCATTCCAATGGGAAATCATTCTCTCCGTGAAAAAGTTTCTCCTGATATCCAACCTAAACCTCCCCTGATGCAGCCTAAGACTGTGTCCTCTCGTCCTGTCACTGGGAGCCTGAGAGAAGAGACCGACCCCCACCTGACTACAACCTCCTTTCAGGTAGTTATAGAGAGCAATAAGGTCACCCCTGAGCCTCCTCTTCTCCAGGCTGAACAACCCCAGCTCCCTCAGCCGCTCCTCACAGGGCTTGTGCTCCAGCCCCTTCACCATCCTCGTTGCCCTTCTCTGGACACGTTCCAGCAATTCAATATCTTTCTTAAACTGAGGAGCCCAGAACTGGACACAGAACTCGAGCTGTGGCCTAACCAGTGCCAAATACAAAGGAAGAATAACTTCCCTGGTCCTACTGGCAACAAGTTAAGTAACAACACTTTAGAACACGTGTTTAAAAATCACCAAGTCTGTCCTGGGGCCACTTTACCATATGAAGATGGAGCATCAGTCCAGCCACCTGCACTGTCACTGGTGTGGTGTGCTTAAAAAAAGTAGCAAATCTCCATGATCACTGGCACAGCCCAAGGTGGAGAAGGCAACACAGCCTCCACCATCTTTCCTCTGCCCTGTGGTGTAAGTGGTAGAAGCTTGCCTTCTTTTTATTGCGAAATACATAGCTGGCTGGAAAGGACTGTGGCTAGAGTTACTTAAAAGGTACGTTTTAGCAAGGGGGACGAACAGAATTAGTTAAATTCTGCACTATTCTCACATTTCAATGTGATGGTCTCAATTACAGATGACAGTTTCTATTATCAGAAAAAAATGTACTGAGTGAGGAAAAAAAATGCAAAGTTTCTGAATCTGGGAGGTGTCAGGAAGAAATCCCAGTCCCATGTGAGCAGCCTCTTGTTCTTGCTTGAGAAGGCTTGACCTGCAAGGAGAGGGGAAAGCCTGCTCTGTAATTAATCACTATGTCCTCCAGATATCTTGTTTTTAGAGACAAAAATTCATCCAGAGGCCCCTGAAAAGCAGGAGCGGTGCACCACTGTGCTTTGGCATGACTGCATAAGCATGACATAGTGGGACAAAAAAACCTTTTTATTCCCCCTCCTACAAGAGCCTCAGGGGATTCAGCTTCCTCTCAGTGCCTCTTGCAATCTACATAAAGCTATTTTTTGCCACAGGGGCTCATTGCTGAGTGACTGAGCACTCTGGAGTAGCACTTCTTGGTAACTTATTCTTGGTAACCAAACAGCCTCTTGGGGACTCGCTCATAGAACAAGCCCAAAAGCGAGGCAGGTGAATATATACTGGGAGGTAGAGGGGAAAAAAAGAATGCATATGCAAGGTTTGAGGCAGGGAACCTACCTAAGCTTAACACAGTTGAACACAATTAGGGTTTGGTTGCATGTTTGGGAGGAAGGGTCCCCAGTTTCCTCTATCCTTTGGTGGCAGGTATTTCAAGGCTGGGGGAGATGAAAAGCAGGTACATGCCAATGACACCTCTCCTCACCCCATTTCCTAAACGAGGAATAGTAGAATGGTTTGGGTGGAAGGTAAAGATAATATAGTTCCAAGCCTCTTGCTGTGGGCAAGGACACCTTCCACTAGACCAGGTTGCTCAGAGCTCCATCCAACCTTGCCATGAACACTGCCGGGGATGGGGCATCCACAGCTTCTCTGGACAGCCTGTTATAGTGCCTTACTACTGTTAAAGTAAGGAATTTCTTTCTAATATCTAGTCTAAACCTTGTAAATAATCACCATCTTTCTTGCAGTCTCCCTTCAGGTACTAGAGGACTGCAATTAGGTCCCCAAAGCCTATCCTTTTCCAGGCTGAACAATCCCAATTCTCTCAGCCTTTCCTCATGGAAGAGGTGCTCCATCCTAATCAACTTGGCGGCTGCTTCTAGACTTGCTCCAACAGGTTGATGTCCTTCCTGTGCTGGGGACCTCAGAGCTGGATGCAGTATTCTAGGTGAGGTCCCACCAGAGTAGAGTAGAGGGGCAGAATCACCTCCCTCGACCTGCTGGCTGCACTGCTTTTGATGGAGCCCAGGATGTGGTTGGATTTCTGGGCTGAGAGCTCACATTGCCAGTTCACGTCCAGCCTCCTATCGATACACCAGCATCCCAAAGTACTTCCCAGCAGGGCTGCTCTCAATCTGGTCATCCAGACTTGCCTTTTCATTTCTCTTGAAGGAGGCACTTGGAATACAGTCAGCACTCCCATCCAGACAGACTCTATAGCAGAGGACAGCACCTGAGAGCAGAGAAGAATTTGCAGCTCTGCTTGTAAGAACAAGAGTAAATTTGGAATGAGTTGAGCTTATTCTAGCTTTTAGAGGGAGGTCCTCAGGAGTCAGGTTTACTGGCAGCATCTGCACTGCTATTTGCCTTAACATGGCAGCCAGTATTTGATGGTGTTTTTTCCTGCTCATACTCTAGTTTAGATAACATGGTTAAAAGAAACAGGACAAAATATCAATGAAAAAAGGAGATTAACTGGTGTTCTGCAGACCTTATATCCTTCTTACAGATGTGTGAACAGTCAGACAGTCCCACCGGTGCTGGGTTTTCAAACTTGGACACCTATAAAACAAATTAAGGGTAATGAGTCAATCAGAAATCACACAGGCACAGCCATATGTATGCTTTGCTCAAATGGCCTAGTGGGCTATGACTCCATGTTGAAGAGTGAATGGCTGAGTCCTGACAGTCCTGTTGGTCTTCGTGTAATGGACCTTGGAGCAACTAAAAGTGATTTAAATATGACCCTGAGAGCAAAATAATGATAAGGGATAAGAAAAATTGTGTCAAGTGAAGCTAGACTAGGATATGACAGTATTCTTTAATTCTGTAGGAAAATGTTTCACAAAGCAACCTCTTGGTCACATTAAAAACACAGAAACTTTAACACCAGAAGTATCAATATGATTCTGGAGTCCCTGAATAAATCAGAAAATTTCAATCCCAAATCTCCATTATAGCATAATATATCTAACTGAAAGTACAAAATAGTTGTCTTTAGACTTTCTTTATGGCACTTTTAGGCAGAGGCATGGTGGAATTTAGTAAAATTTGTCAGGAGTTTGTGAGTAGAAAAAAAAGCCTTAGCCCCAGCTCCCACTGGAATAATCCATATCTTTAAAATAGGGAAAATACACTTTAAAATGCAGAGCCCTGCCTGTAATTCTATTCAGTGAGTACTAAAGCTACATCCATTTCAGTCTTTGCAGTGAATTTGGTGCTGGGAGTTAGACTGTCAGGGGCATCTGGCAGATGGGACACTTTTTTTCCATTGGGAAAAGGAATATAAGGTCGGATGAAGTGGATATAGAAGAAGGGAGCCTGGCCATAACCAGGACAGGCACAGGCATACAGCTCTGAAATAAGTCTGAGTAAAACTCTGAAGCTGAGCTCACATGTTCTGGCAGAGAGAGGTTTTGGATTTTGGAGCTGGAAAAGTTTTTCTGACGTATGCTAGTCTAAGGAGAGAAAACTAAACTTCCTTAATCAAATTCTCAGTGAGATGAGGTGCAAAATGCAGAGCACAGAAGAAAGACCAAAAGACAAGTACTCAGGAGCTCTGCCAGTATTCTGCCTTGTGATTTCTTTAGTGGTTGAGAGACGGTCAAGAAGAGTAAGTGAGCATTTTATTTAATTGTGATTGCACTGTTTGAAGTACATTGGGAAAATTAATAATTAATATGTCATAAGACTGGCTAAATTTGGAGGAAAAGAGTTCAAATATTTTCAAGAGCCTATAACTTAGTTTAAATAATTAATGACTACATACTACTGTAATTTTCTTTCCGTCTCCATAATCTTCCTTCAGTACATTTTGGGCATGTATTTTCTTAAAGTGCAGATGATATAACAGAAAACACAGTAGAAGAAATATTTAAAATTGGACATAAACACAAGTGCCTTGCTGTAGGCCAACAAGAAGTGGAGAGTAAATTCTTCATGAAACAACACAGTGAGCTTCCTCCCGTGTTACATGAGTGATATCCCCCAAAAGACAGTGCCAATGTCAAGAGAGGATGCTGTCTCCAAACCACAGAAAGGTTCTACACAGTCATGTTGTACGGATACGTTTACGCTAATACAGGATTGTTTTCTTTGCCAAAAGATTCAAAATATTTTCTTTCCTTATGTGGAGTAACTGTACTCAGCTTTTTGAAGTGGCAAGTACACAGTATCTTTGGCTTAGAAAACAGATACTCTGGTGAAAGCTTTATCTGTTTAACTTGCAATTTTTTGGGTCTGGCCTTCCATGTCTGAAGGCTGGTTGTGCTGTTTAGCACATCCCAGGTATGGCCAGAGATGGTTGCTCTGACAATTCACTGTTGCTGAATCAGACTTGTTGTCTAGGCAACTGCTTTCGGCTTCAACTGGAAAACTATGAGTTAAGACCAGAGTCTTAACGGTGCAAAATCTCCAAGGGTGCTTTCATCACACCTAAGGCTCTTCTAAAGATTAATCTTTACAAGCATGTGCTGTAAAGACACAGTCCAAGAGCATGAAGGGGAATATGGCATCAACAAGAGCTGACAGATGATTTACTGTAGTGAAGAGCTGCTGCCTCCTCCACAGTGCAGGAATGAGGGGGAGGATATGATGCCTGGGCACGGGCTCTAGATCCCCACGGGAGGATGTAGAAGGTGGAGTGGGAACACAGAGTGCCCTCTCATGCCCTGCAGATGTCTGGCATTTCACTAAATGATGCAAAATGTCAAAACCTTTCCCTTCTGTTAAAATTTCTTTGCTGGGCAGAGCAACCTTTTATAAGGTCCAGCACAGACAGGGGAGGCTGCTTGCTAACAGCTGTGCCTCACGCCTCACTGATGGCAGTGCTGCCACCTACTCTTGAGGATTATAAAAAAGAGGGAGAGCAACTTTGTGCACAGGCTGATAGTGATAGGCAAGGGGGAATTGTTTTAAAATAAGAGAGGAGATATTTAGTTAGGAAGAAATTCTTTACTTAGAGGGTGTTGAGGCATTGGAATAGATTGCTTAGAGAAGTTGTGGATGTCCCATCCCTGGAACTGTTCAAGACCAGATTGGATGGGTCTTGGATGAGCAAACTTGTCTAATGGGTGGCAGCCCTGCCCATGCCAGGGGCTTGGAACCAGGTGGTCTTTAAAGTCATCCTTCCAACCCAAGCTTTCCTATGATTCTTGGAATGTCAGCACAGTTCTCAAAAAGAAAACAAAGCAAATGCTGTTTCTGTGTAGATGCAGGCAGTGCCCTACTTCTGTGCAGTGCTTGAGGGCAGGTTCCAGTCCCAGTCTTGGGGCCATCCTGGTATGAGGGAAGATAACAGAGGACACAAATAGATTTCCTTGTTCTTCTTTGACATACACATCTTCAAAAAAGGTTTCAAATAGACTAGCTGCTTTTAGCGAAGTGCTGACAAAGTTTCTCCTCCAGAGTCACATGAAGTCAGCTCTGACATGAGAGCCTCATCACACATGCTTTTGAGTGCACAGCTGAGCAGCTGTTAAATAGCATGTACCAGGAGCACCGAACCTGGAAAATTTACAAGGTGTGCGTGTGTATTTATACTGATATTTGATAATTCTGTTTGGCTTTACACTATGTACCAATGTGCTGAATTGACCAAGTAGTCACCTCAGAAACTTGTGTTAAGTGGAAAAAAAGTATTACTTTCCTCTCCTGCACCTATGGCTGTGCTGAGGGTGTATTTTTCTAGACATGTGCTGCACCTGTAAGGGTGCAACTGTGGGAACTACAGGTGGTCTGTACTAGGGAATTCATGAGATGATGGTACAAAACAGAAGTGCTGGGACAGAGAAGACAGGTGAAGCCAGCAGGTTAAGGAGTGAAATACAGAAAGATGGATGAGTGAGACCCAAAAGAATATATCCATCATCCTCTGGTAAAGGTTTAAATACAGATTCCTCCCCAGGACAGCTCTGTACATAGCTTATCTTCAGAGCCTCAGCTGTTTACTTCTGCCATCTATAAGCATCACTGGAAATAAAGAAAATGTCTTTTTTTAAGAACCTGATTTGACTACTGAGTGAAAATTGTAAGCTTCCATGATGCTTTGTCCCAGTAAATATGAAATATCTGTCTGTGTTTATAGGAGCTGCTAAATGTCTGTTTTCTACATTTGTGTTGAAAATCTGTGCGGCCAAACAGATTTTGTAATATGAGCCTGAAAAGAGAGTAATAAAAATTTAGAAAAAGATGGTCTTTGGGACTAGAATCATAAAATTATAGAATAGTTTGTGTTGGAAGGGATTTTGAAGGTCATCTAGCCCGACCCCCCTACAATGAACATCTTCAACTAGATCAGGATGCTCAGAGCCCCATCCAACCTGACCTTGAATACTTCCAGGGATGTGGCATCTACCACCTCCCTGGGCAACCTGTGCCAGTGTTTCACTACACTTATCGTAAAAAAATTATTTCTTGTATCTGTTCTAAATAGACCATCCTTCAGTTTAAAAATGTTACCCCTGGTTCTATCACAACAGGCCTTGCTAAAATAGAATCAAAATGGTTTTGGTTTTGTTTTCTAGTAAAGCAAAGACCATTGCTTCTGTAAAGCTTTCCTTGGAAATGTTTGAGAGTTATAGATGCTAATGTAACTATGATTATGTGAAGCTTCTTCCCTTACAATGTTGGATTTTACAGGCTGGTGTATATAAAATCTAATATACAACATAAAGTATAAAATCTAACCACAACTAACCACAGTAACAAATTATGTGCATTAATACAGACAGATGAAGCACATTCTGTATAAACATATAGAAACAGTCACCTGAGACCTTTAAGACAGAATAGATTTTGTTGCAGAGCCTCTACCAGAGCCATCAACCATCTTGGCAGTTTTAGTTTCCTTCTGAAATTGAAACATTTCATGGGAATTGATTAATTACTGCTAATAATCTTGTCAGAATGCTGTCAAAACATCTTGTTTTGATTTCTGTGGAATATGCAATGCAAGTCAAAACGAATCACTGGTGCTTGAAGCAACATATTTTGTTTATTTAATGTTCTCAGTTCTCCTTTAAAATGATTTCTTAGCAAAAACTTAGAAATTCTGACATAAAAAATGTTTCCTAGTTGCTTCCAGCTCAGTTTTCTTTCCTTCTTAGCTTATTTTTTAACCAAATATCTCCAAGGAATATAAAAGAAAATTTATTCTTAAAATAGTAATTATTGATGTGTGTAAAATCTTTACATGAACATACTATTAGCTCTAGATTTAAAGCTTTCAAATACATTGGGTATTTTAATTGATGCTGAGGATCAACACAGTAAGTTTTTCATATTTTGGGGGGGAATCATCCTTTTCTTGATCGCATCTACTCACATTTTGAAGGCCCTACTTAAGAATGTGCTATGCCTGAGATGCTGAGAAAAACTTTAATTCTGCTTACCAAATACATCAACTTTCTTTTTCTCTGGGAAAAAATGCTACAACATCCTTTATTAAATATGCTCCTGACTACTTTATCAAGAAAATATAGCTGTTGTGGCTCAGGATCCTTTCTAGTTCCCTCTAGAACACCTCTAGTTCCCTGATGTATTACAAGAGGATTCATGGAAAAAGTGAAACAAATGGAGTATCCCTTTTTTGTATAGTGTAATGTTTATTTCATAATAAAATAGTTGCAGAGGAGTGGTAGAACTAATATTGGAAGAGGAGAAGAAGAGTAAAATCTAATCATGGATGGAATATGTGTGTAACATGCTGCAGAACAGCTCAGGGGTGCCTGGGCAGCCCCAGCTTACAAGTCTGGCTTTTAAAAGTTTGCTTCTTTCTTCAAACTTGGAATTTCAGGCTCCTTTTTCTGCTTTAGAAATTTCTTTCCCTGTTGGACTCCTGTGATATATACTCCCCTAGTTTGAGTAGCTGTGTTCAGTGACAAATTTCAGAAAAGACCTGGAAGTGTAATATGGGGTCTGCGTGTCAGAATCCCCTATATTTAACAATTAAAGATATTTCACATTTTGGGACAGTGCATGCTCTGTGCAGACAGGAACAAATACTGGATTTTTCAAAACAGAAAGTGAAAAAGAAATTGATTTGGCTCATTCAATGGAACCAAAATCCATGGAAGAACGTTTTTTATTGCTCTGGCAATGATAAAGCATTTTGTGCTGATTTGCTTTAGGCTTCTGAACAAAAACTGCAGAACCACCTGGGTATTCTTTTTTTTTTTTTTTTTAAATCTCCATGAGAAATAAGAATTATTTATGGCAGCATTTAATTGTAACTATAAACAAGATTTATTCAGCAGTTTTACAGCCACTTGCCCACTTGCCTTTTTAAGACTTGTTTTGTATCTGTAAATATCTCAATCTGTTTCTGTGAACCACGAAGTTCACACAGCACTTCCAGATTTCTCATAAAGGGCAGCTAAAGAAGGCAAGCTCAAATATATTTGAAATGTCATTGTGGCTCATATAGGAAATCTGCAAGCATGGCAGGGCAGGTATGTTATCAACATGCTGCCTGATACTTAGCAGGCAGGTGAATGCATCCAAACTCACTTCTGCTGTCATTAAATGGTGAGAGATCTATTTTAGACCACTATAACAAACACTCTGAATCTCTGTGTGTTGTACTAAGGATTAGGATAATGCTAGTTTGTAAACATAGCAGCCATTATTACTTACATTCTAAAATTGATTGTCCCAGTTTCAATTCATTACTTTACAGCTTTATTTGCTTTCTACTTTTCTGTGTTGTTTTCTAGAGATGTATTGAGAATTTTAATTTTCTTGGTCGGTGTCAGTGTAAATTATTCTAGCAGAAAACTTGATATATAAAGAAAAGTTAGGTGTAAAAGCATAACTTAGCATAACTAAGTCAAGTTACAAGGTGACATGTAAGGAATTTGCTGTATGTGAAGTGGAAGGAGGAAATATTCTAAAATCCAGTCTACACTTCAAGGCACCTCTAATTTATGTTTTCTGCACGTCCCTAATGCAAGATACTGTTTTAGCAATTAATGTAACATGGAATGTAATCTGCCTTCCCTTCGAATTTAAGATGTTAGCAGCTCTATTAATAGGAGAGAAAATGAGATGCCATATTGAAATACATCAAATATTTAACATCCATATTTTTAATCTTCTGATGTCTCCAAGCCCCCCTGCAGTGCTCCAACTGCAGGAAAAATTCATTTATTTTTCTAAGTGAAATAAACAGCCCTTGTCATTATAGACAGATTGTGCTGCCAGAGAGTTTTTAGCTGCAGCATTTGTCACTTTTTCTAGCAAACCTTGGTTTCATGACACTGGCAAGAGGTAGTTAAGGGTGCCAGTACACAAGTAATCTGGGAGCTTGGTGCTTCCCAGTTTGGGGCAGACCTTCCTGTAAAGCCCAGTGAACCAAACCCCACAGTTCTGGTGGGGAGGGAGGGAGGAAGGGAGGGAGGCTGTGGGGTCAAAAAATGGCACTCTTATCAGCTGCAGTGTGGTCAGACCATAGCATTTGGAGGGGGTATTTGTTTTATTTTGGGATTCTGGAAAATTATTTGGAATATAAAATACTCCCAAACCTCTCTGCATCTGAAGCTGTTCAAAGCAGCTTTTTCTGCAACCCCTGGCTCAAGTAGTTCTTTCTCCTTCATATTTTCCCCTTAGTATTCTAAGAAAGTCTAACATTTGTTTATAAATACTTGCTCTCAAAGGACTTACAAGGTTTCCCAAAATCTCTTTTCCTCTCTTACTTTAGAATTAAAAAAACCCCAAAAAACTCATAGAATCCTACGTATGATGAGCTTTTCTCTTTCCTCCCAGTTTGGTGTTTCCTTAAATTCAAATTATTTTTCTAGTACTGGAACTAGGAGTCAGAACAAACTAAGCTAGTGGGAGACACAATCCAAACAAGGAAAAGTAAGTGGGTTTTCACACAGCAGGCAACAGACATGGAGCTTGCCAGAGAAAGCTGTGGATGTGGAAGTTTGTCATATGGATTCAGGAAATGCCCTAAACCAAAAAGACCTGAAGGCTGGAAAGAGAAGTATCCTTTGTGGGACTTTTGTTATGCTAGGGTTTTTTTGTTGTGTTGTTGTTTTTGTTTGTTTGTTTTGGTGGGTTTGTGGGTTTTGTTTTGTTTTTTCTAGATTTTTTTTTCATTTTTTCTTTGTTGTTGGGTGTTTGTTTGGGCTTTTTTGTTGGGTGGTGGTGGTGGGTTTTTGGTGGGTTTTTTTGTTTTGGTTTGGTTTTTTTTTAGGAGAGGTTGTAGGGCATATACTTGCCTTATATTTTCTTTTTCTGGTGTCCACATTAGCTTGTGCTGCAAACAGGATGCTGAGCTAGGCAGTCACTCGACCTGAGGCTGCACAGTGCTCTGGTGCTCTCACTGGATTTCACACTTTGCTCTGTTAGTGTTTCCATGGCTTTTATGGAAAGAGAATAACACCCCAGAGGTAGCTGCATGCCAGCATGTGCTGATGTAATCCCTTAGAGATGAAAGGAGCTCTATGAGTAAACACAAGTCATGTTCTAACACAGCACTTTTGATGAGACACTGAAATGATTTACAGACCAATAAATGTGAATAACTCTTAACTAGCAGTTTTCTTGAAGCTATCCATGCTTGAAGCAAACAAGTATTTTTCTCTATAGCTCATAAATTGCCAGTGAAATAATAATTGAAACTGATAAGACTCTTACTTAGAAATCTCTAGGTAGACAATAAAAGCTGCCCAATCTCTAGTTATAATGAAAGAGACATTCAACCTGTCAGAGTTGGGAAAGGAACACAAACAACATGGACAGAGAGAGATGTTGTAGAGCTGGATAATCCACTTCCTTTCTAGCTTATTGTGGGGGGTTTTTTTAAGTCTTCCCATGTGCTCCTTTACTCCCGATTCATTCTTCCCATGTCAGCAAGAAATGGTCATGAGATGGAGGCAGAACTTGCTGTCCCAGAGAAGGGAAGACACCTTTCTCACTCTGTCCCTTTGTTTTGCAGTTTGGCTTCAGACCAGAAAGACACTTGATTTGTTAATCAGGGCAATTCCAGTGTAATTTGATAGCCCTATATTTGGAAAGAAAGGAGTTACAGCACTGCTCATAGTCCAGCAGGACTGAGTCTGCAAGACTCTGCTCCCATTCATGGTTATTTCTCACTCGCCCAAATAGTTGTCGACGAAGTAGTTTTGTCTTAAATCTCTGTGATTAACTGCATGTGCCATATATAGATAAAGTGAGGTAATGATTACATGTAGCCTGGCTTTGCTTTCCTTTCTCTTGCATATAAACAGGGATGAACGCAGCAGACAAAAAAAATAGGAGATTTTCTGTTATATAAAGGTTTTGTTGTGGACCCAAATACACAGGCACTCCTTCGACCACACTCTGCTCTTGTCTTGAATTCTTAGTGACCTTTAATCAACAAGTGTGTTTGCCTGTCAAATAATGATCAAACTTTATGCATAAGTTGCTTTTCCAAGAAGAAATATATGCATTATGTTGTCCCTACCAGTGGGAGTCACACAGAGCATAACAGAAAAAAATAAGGAATACATGATGGTGTGGGTGGGTAGGCAGGGGGGTTGCTTGTTTATGTCAGATGTTTCTCTTAAAGGACTCGTCACGGAGGAGGACCAAATTCTGCTCTTTTCAGGGGAGCAGGTGGGGTTTGTGGCCTGCCACTTTTGCTTCCCTGGCATGGAAGGATGCATCCTGAGGAGATACTGGGATCTCCAATATTAATCACCAGCTAAAATGCTGAACACTGTGCATTAAAATAGAAAACAAAATAGATACATGTTTAAAACAGTGCACAGAAAGGGTATGAGAGATGGAAGAGAAGCAGCTCAAAGAAGTAATAATACTTGGCAATTCTTCTTGAGGCTGATGCATGAAAAGCATCTCACTTAATCCATCACAGTACAACTCTGACAACCGAGAGAGGAGTGGGAACCAAGCCCCAAAACCACAAAAAGGTGAATTATCTTTCTCTGTGCTTAAAAGCCAAGAGGAAATTATATTTCCCCATCTGTTTCACTGTGATTGGAGTATTTCAAGATGCTTCTCTTTCTTAGTGGGCAGGAAAATTCCCAGAAATGTCTCATAATAACAAGACTTTCATACCGAGCTTTTCCAAGCCTAGACTTAGACTCATTAGTTTTAGCAGAGCTTTTATCTATGCTTTTGTTATTTAACACTGTAATCCTTGAGGGACAGGAAATCTCAGCTGCGGCATTGGGTTCTGTTGCCCTCCGCACGGTAAGAACAGCCACACACAAAGATTTCTCCAACAGATCCGTGCTTTGAGGACACGGACAGAAAATAAGAATTGCAAAGTCATGCAAGCACAGTCTACGTATTTGCATGTCCTGAGGCCCCTGTGGGAACAGCAGAAAAAATATCCGCATTTACTTCTTTTGTCAGGGTCGTTGCACAGCTCTTGTATCAGAGACCAACAAATTAATGAACTTCTGAATCTTGGCTCATAGGTCTTTCTCTTCTACAAGAGAAGACAGAGGGATTGATCCAATAATGTGAATATGCTCTTTGGTGCTTACTACAGCTGCTTCCCACAGGTGGGCAGTGATGTGGTCTGGTGTGTTGGTGCAGGATTTCTGCCAGCATTTAACTCATATGCCTCTCTCAGGAACAATAAGACAAGAAAAGCTGTGAGACCAGTAGAATTGTGGGTCAAGAAATCTTGCCTTCTTCAACGTGAGGGCTTTTTCCTGTGTGCTGCTAGGCTGACAAAAGGCAAAAGGCTAATTTTCAGAAGAGCACCTAGTTGTGTAAAGTTGCCTGCTTTTTTGCTTTTATATGTTAACACTAATTTTTCTTTGGTAAAGGGTTCACTTGCTGTTTTCAAACACTACCTATACTTCAAATGCATCAGTGATTTGAGTAACTTACTGGAAAAATACCATGACATTGATCAAATTCATGATATATTAGTGTTGAAATTGGGTGCATTCAGGTATGACTGGGAAGAAATTGAATACCTCCTATGTTATTAGTTGTAATAGCCTTGTCTCTTGGCATTAAATAGAAAAATCTAATTCCCAAACTGTCTTCACCAGCCAGTCTTCCTTTAATGCTGTTATTGATTTATTTCCTAGAGACTGGATTCTTTTTTTTCCCTTGAGAGTGGAGGAGGAGGATTTGATATCCAAAACTGCTTTTGAAATCAGTGTTGGGCTGATCTGATTACAACAAATCAGAGAGAGCTGAGAGTTATTTTGCTGAATACACCAAAAATTCGGCTTTTTAAATGGAGAGATGTTGCTATGCATGTGTGTTCTCACAGAAGTAATCTTGTGCTGTCTTGATGTCATCCAACGAACCTTGATGTAAAATTTAGGAACAGCCACCATAGAGCAAAGCTCTGAGTCTCCTGTGTTTTAAATCCTGCCTAGGCCTAGCAGCTCAGAGCACAGGAGACTGGGGAAGCTCTTCCATCTGATAAAGTCCTGAAAAAAAGATGTAATAAAATGCAATGTTTCTATAATGGCAAAGTATGTGTGGGTACCCAAGGACTAGCATGCCCCAAGAATATCTGTGGGCACAGACACATTCATTCCTGACCAGCCATTGCTGCTTCAGTCTGACAGCTGTATGCCTTTGTGTCTCTCACTGTCCAGCTCAAACAAATACCCATATAGGCATGAGGATTCAGATGCTTGCACTCTCCTATCAGCTCTGGCAGCTTAAATAAACACTTAAAAATGGTCAGTGTCAGAGCAGTACTCTGCTGTGCCCTGTTAGGGACAGAGCAGAATGTTTGCTTACCAGTGCATTGTTGTCTACTTACTGTTGATGAAATTTAACTCATTTTCTCCACACAGCAACTTGTGTGTGCTCCTTCACTTGCATGAAGCATTGCAGAGAGCCGTGGAAATGACCTTTTTTAATTGAAAGGGAACCATTCAACCTAAGCTGGCAAAACACCTGCTTCGGTTTGATGGCAATAATAATTTTACAAATTCAACAGTAAAGGTGTTGTGGCACATTTTTTTCCCCCTAGTTATAAAATGCATGCATTTAGACATTTGCTAGTAGAGAGAAGCATGAGGAGCTGAAGCATATCTGTTCATGTTCAAACCAGGGACAAAAAATTCTGAAATACAGTTGGTGTCACCAAGCATTTGTTGGAAATGGCCTTCACTGGTATAGGAAGCAGAGATGTAGGACTAGCTCACCACAGCAAGCAAGGTGTTTCTAACCTGGTAGACCTTGAAGCACATGATTTAGGGTGTTCCTAAATCAGGATCAAAAGACATAAAATGCCCAAATGTTACTGATCTTGGTTAAGCAACCAGAAATAGGTTTCTGTTATGTTGCAGCTCTGATTTCAGTATTTTCTAGATAAAAGGCAATACAAAGCAGCTGAGTACGTGTCCCGTCTCATCGTTCTGCAGGAACACTTTTGTTTATTGCAGAGCTCTGCGATCAAATGCTCTTAGAGCTGACCATGCTTTGTCATGCTCCTTAAATTAATCCCAGCTGAACTGGTCAAGGCCAATACTATTCCTTGAGAAGCAGCTGAGTGGATGAGTCTTTCTCTAGCTGAAGAGGAAGAATGAAATACACATCTACTCAGCAAGTAAACATTTATTGGAGCTTGAACTTTGGAATATAACTTTTGTTTCAGTTGTGGCATGACCGCAACCATTTTGTAACACTGAGCAGATAGGCAGCGATACTTGACAAGTAAAATTCATGGAGGTGAGAAATGTTTATGGAAAAACATGGAAACTTTTACAGGAAAATTTAACTAGGTAACTCTTTTATGCTGTTCTCTGCGAGAGTGCTGTGATACTGAGGAATACTTTCTTTCATCTTGCTTAGTGTGTAAGCTGCAGTGCAAGTTGCAGATTGAGTTACCTCCCTAAAGGCGTAGTTGAGTTGTTGTAGGAATGAACAGTCTGTATAGAAAAGCTGATGTCTGCAGAACAGCTGTGCTGTTTGGCTGTATTCTGCTTCAGAAATTGTGTACAATTTCTGGGGGAGCACAGAAATATCGTCCCGTACCATGCCATTCTTTGGAAAAATATTTTGACAGCAAAAGTGTTTGGACAAAACAAATTATTTTGCCAAAAAAGGTGTTGCTGTACTCTGATGTTCCAGGTTTTCATGGACTTATTGCTTATGCCTTTTAGGAATTAATTTATCTAAAGAAGCTCTCTCTCCTCTATCTTTTCTTAGTTACATGACATAAACTCAGTGAAGAGCAGCTATTTTTGTTTCACTGTTAAATAAATTTATTCAGTTCAGATCTGTATTTTTATCAAAGATGAGTTGGTAAACAAGCTCAGGCAGTTCCAAGCAATTTCTATTTCTGGTTATCTAACAGGTATTACTTAACTGAGGTGGAAAAACACTGTTAAGAGGGAGGGACTTCAGATGTAAAAGAATGTTTGGAGATCAGGTCATTTCTGCTCGGTGTGTTTCAGTTATTTCTTTCTACTTGTTGAGCTGTACAAAGTATAAAAAAATTCTCTTGCTGTCGAGCATTGCAATGTTTCTGCTTATGAATCAGCAGTGGGTTTTTGTGCTGTGCACTCGTGTGGCAAAAAGATTGCCTGTAGTGAGGTCTGCAAGCGCTGAACTTGTGGTTAATGGCACTTGCAATTTGATCAGGATTGTGGATGAAATTACAAAAGTATGGCAATGTTACACACAGATGCTTTTTGGAGATCTGGTATTAGAAGGCCATATAAAACCCAGCATTTTCTCATCTAATATTGAAAGCACTGGAAAAGCAGCCCTTAACAGGAGGCTGGAAAGTTGGGAATACCAGGTATAATGTGGTGCTTTGCATGCCTGAGGCAGGAAAGAATTTTCAGGGAAAGCTGGCATGTCTCGATGCTTTGAAAAATGTACTTTCTTAAATTTCCTGACTTTGAAACTCCAATTAAGAATACATGCAACAATTCAATGTGGTTTTATAGCTGTTCATCAGAGAAATATCTGTCTTCTAAGACATCATTATCCTCTAGCCTGTGGTCATTATTAAATGGCATTTTGCAGAGTGTGATGGCGGCTTTGGAAGTTTGCTTGGAGTCTGTCACAGTCAGGGCTTTTGAAAGTTTCATCCTTCTGTTGCCTGCCCAGCTGTGAGGTTGCAGGAGATTCAAAAAGAATTTATCTCCACTGCATCTGGTGGTGCCAGAAGAAGTACTGGAGGTAGTTGCTGCCTTTTGCAGGTTGCTATTTGATTGAAAGGATAGATGCAGGAGAATAACAACATCTGAATTTTTCTGACAATAGAATTACAGTGGACTACATAAGAGGATGAGGAAGGAATGGGAGTAAGAGGAACAGGAGAGGATGATGAATAGCTGAAGACAGGCAAGCAAGCTGACCTGAAAGAGGCCAAAACAGTTCTGGAATGTATAAGGAGAGGTTCAATTATAACTACTTACTTACAGTTATTTCCTGATGTCTTCCTGGTTATATGGGGATTTTTTTTGTTGATTGTCTTGCTTTGTTTTTTCCCTGCAGAAGCTGAGTTGACTTTGCTTCTTGTCTGGTTAGTGGTGTCTAATGTTCCCATGCATTTCCAGGCACAGATCCTGTCCTGTCCCTTCCCCAGCACAGCAGCCCTTGTTTAACTGCCCGTTGGAGTGTCACCACTGGTTGTAAAATTTCAAGGTCACGTTTGAAAAAAAAGAGAAAAAGGTGTGCTTGTCACTTTTAAACATTTAAATGTTACTTAAAATTCTTCTAACAAAGTAATCCAATTTACCATTGCAGGAGATGGTAAAAACAATCTTTAGCTCTGTTATCTTATGTAATTTGGCTATAACTGTTTTTTAATGGTCAGTCTGAAGTGAAAACCTGCCCAATGCAGGTAGCTGTTCTTTGACTTTCTTCTTAGAAACGTGATATTTGTACTGGTGTTTGCTGATCTCTTAAATCAAATTCTCTGATTATTTCTTCATCTAGTTAATCCAAATTTCAGCATCAGAAATTTAGATCAGACATATTATTGTTATTTTCTCTGTTGATATTACTAGGTCAAGAAAGAAGTTATTCTCTTTATCTTGGCTCTTTCATTTGAGATATAAATATAAAATAGGTTGTTAGGGTTTTTTTAAGACTGTAAAATCTTTTGCTCTGATGAATCAAAAATACCCTTATAATGTTGCACCTGTCTCACAGGATTTGAAATTATACATTGAGGTCAAATTTAAGTACTCAATAAAAATTTAATTTTGTGTTTCTGTAAACATCAGTGATGTCTCTCTGAATAGAGCTGCAATTTAAATGTACTTGTAGTTATTTGCCTCCTAGTCCTTTTATGTCAATGGGGTAACTTGTATTCTTCCTTCCTTCTTTAATTTGAAAATATTTTCATTAAAACAAATATCTGCTAAGATTTTATCCCGCCACAAATATGTTCAAATCCTGATTTGATCAGGAAAAACATCAACAATTGTAATCTTAATCTTGCGATCTAGTGTTCTTGATAAAGATAACTAGTGTTACCTGTGTTGCTGTTTAAGAGGCTATATTTCCTCCTTCTAGAGGAGAAAGCAGTATGGGGGTTTTGTCTGTTTGGTTGTTGGTTTTTTTCAAATTGAGATCAGGCTGGAGTGATAACGTGAGCATGGAGCTGTGTAGGACCCTCCAGGTTGCTTTGATTCACAGCATCCCTGTGCCCGACTCAATGTTCTTTGGTTTTTGGTCTAGTTGCCTTACACTTTATGTAACTAAATGCCATTTAGATTCTGCTCTGTTTCTCAGGGTCTTCACAAGGATCTCAGCTATTACATAGGGTAAAAGCAACCATACAAATAACATCTTGCAGTTTACAGTCATTTTCTCTGTGAACTACTGAGTTAACAGGAAGGAGAATGTTCTACCAAACACATAGGGAACCCAGTCCATCCAAACTACGTGTGCACATACACAAAAAAAATACCTGAATATACACATGGGAGGAAAACAAACTTCATCCCTGCTGGAAACAACAGGCAAGATGGCTTAGTAGGCAAATGAGACTTACCATGGCCATGTACTTTTAACTATCTCTGAAGGACCTTGGGATTCATGTCTGGAAAGAGACTGAAAGGTGTAACACATAAAATGTTAATGATAAAAGGGGAGCAGGTGTTTTTTCTCTCTAAGTAATTCATAATTAATGTTTTCGAGGCTGGAGAATGTGGGGGAGGATTGTATATTTTTTTTCTTCTCTTTATAACTTAGGGAATTTTAGACCACAGTAAACAATGGGTTTTCCATTCCAGTGAACAAGCTGCTCAGGGGTCTCAAGCTGTAGCTTTTAGCCCATTAGATTGTATTCTGCTGGAGTGATGGATGCTGCAACCACCATTCAGTGGCAGTCTGGTGTGCCTCCATGCTTAATTAGTCAGTGAAATCAGCCTGAAAGGCAGCAGTGAGAGAGGTTAGTTGTCATGTGTTGGGGTTTTCATGCAATAAATGTTTGTCTCCTAAGGGATGACTATTGGCTGGAACCTGAAGCAGAGGAGGTAGAAGGAAGAGTGAGCATTTAGCCAAGAGATGTGGGAAATGCCTTGGAGTAAAGAGCAAAGAGGATTTGGTTCTGTTGGCACAAGCCTACTAATCCTAGGGCTGGGCAATTCAAACTCTGGCCTTATGTTCTGAGCAGCTGAGTGCCCATCTTGTCTCAGCATATGATCTGTGACACCGTCATGTAATTGCATAAGAAAATATAATTTTAAATATTCTCAGTTCAACTCCTGGGCCAGACACCCACTAGTGCTGGTAGCGTGGCTACGTAAGGAACAGGTTCAAATCATGTACGACTTGGCGAAGGCCGTAGCCTGTGTCCACCTACTCCTTGGCTGTTTATCAGGAAAGACTGATCTGTACGAGCCTCTGTAAGCTGAATATTGGCTCTGATGAAAAGAAGCTATGCTAACTCTTCTTTCATATAAGACAATTTGTGTTCTGAGCTGCATTAGAAGGAATGTGCTTAAACAGACCAGGAAAGGAGTTTATCCACACCTATTTGGTCCTGGTCAGGAAGAACTCAGGATATTTGGTCCAGTTCTTCGGAGGAGACTCCTCACTGGCTGCCTCTGTCTCTGTTCTCTGCTTTTATGCACTTTGCAGTGGTTGTTGCTGCGTGCATTGGGCTGGAGAAGCATGAAATTGGTTTGCAGGTTATGTAAAGGCTGTGTTTCCTGGCTAGCTGTTGGTTTTTGATCTTCATGTCTTTCCTGTCTCTCTTTCAAGTGTTCCATAGAGACTTTTAGCTAACCCCACAGGGCTTGAGCTCAGCTGGGGTAAATTGTTGTGTGTGTGTGTTTTGGTTAAAAGGAAAAAAAAATTCTTCCTGGGTCTGGTCCCTGTGGTGTCCTTGCTGCTAGTTTTTAGGTGGCAGAAGGCCCATCTGAAGTAAAAGCAAGACAACAGATATAACAACCACACTAATTAAAGCAACTCTTTCAGTAATATTTGTCTAAATTGTACTCTTGGGTAACAGACTCTTTATTGTTATACATTTTCTATAGCATCTTCTCAATTACAGGACTTCTTTCTGCCTATAGTTTTTAAGAATACCATTGTTTGGGTTTGGCAGGAACAGCTTTTGTCCATGTTCTAACAGAAGATCACCTATTATTGAAGTCCTCTAAAGTGCCTGGTATTTATAAGCCCAGAAGACAAAAACGTTTGGGAAGCAGCAAATGGAATGTAATGTCACAGTTTCTTAAGTGAAAGGACTTAAGAGACACCTACAAGGAGAGTGGGAGAAGCAATGAAGGATGTAAGGAGATGAGCATTACTAACCAGACAGCTTCTACCCAGGAGAAATGCCTGCTCCTGTTTGAACAGCATCACTCCTTTTCTGTCATTCCTTATTGTTCTAGATGTGAGTTCTGTTGAATGTGAAAACACCACATCCAGTAGAATTTTGTAGCTTTATCTTTGTTTTTGTTGTCTTCATATACTTTTTTACTTTAGACATCTAAAGATGTTTGAAATTTGAACTGGAATTGGTAACAGTAAGAATTAACCAAGTGTATAAAACTAAGAAACTGGGAGACTTGGGAGTTATTGTTATTTTGGTAAAGTTGAGGTCTAACTGTAGTGATTCAGGTCTTGTAATTACCTCCAGTAACACGACCAGATCCATAGTGGAACATCTAAGAAATAGTACTGACTGCCTATAGAGTAAATGACTGCTAGGTGGTTTTTTGTCTCTTATTTTTAATGTGCTTATGCTGGTGAGGTCACCAACATTCTGTGTTCGTCAACCTCACCAGGAATTTGGGATGCTTTGCAGCTGTTGGGCTGGGCTCCTACAGTATCCTCATACTCCAGAGTATGACTGCTTTGCAGGAGCAGCTTGTCTGTGTGCTGTTATGAGTGACTCTGGGGAGACAAGTGGGTTATGACTGAACTAACAAAGATGCTGTCGTTTAGGTCCTTGGTCTTGATCCTGCCACGTATTTTATCAGGCCCTTAAATAAGCTAAGTATTCCTGACACGATACTAGTCCCAAGTGTCCCTTTCCAACAAGTTTTGCTGAAATGCAAAGATGCTTCAGCTGCTTGTTTGCTGCAAACAGGCTATTAAGAACAATATGCTGGAACCTTAAACAAAAACTTCTTTAGCTAAGGCAAACTCCTAAGTTCTTTAGGACTTAAATGCAATTTTACATAATTTGCATTAGAAGCGCTCAAGTGAATGCAGAGAGCCTGACACCTTATGTCAGAAAGCATCTGAATAACACCACATACGTGAAAGGAGCTGAAAGCCTGTACAGTACAGCACACTGTTTTAGAACAAGGAAGATGGCTTGTGGCAATGCAAGACTTGAGCTAAGAAAAGCTGTGAAACTGTCACAGGCAACAAAAGATGGTCAGGCAATGGACTTCCTTGAACACATGCCTTGTAAGGGCTACTGGAAGTGACAGCCATAAAGCCATACTGTTCAGTGGCAGCTTGAGCAAAATTTTGTTTGCTTCTAATGCAAAAGGTGGCCTCGTCACAGTTATAAAGGTTTACACAGACAGTTCACAGTGGATCAGCAAAACAAACAGCAGAAATATCTGGAGTAGCAGGGAAGGCAATTCCTTCAGAGAATGTTTGATAAGGGCGCGCCTTTGTGCAAGGAAGAGGAACAATGTACAGACAGGCAACAGGTTTACAAACAGACTCTTTGGTAACTCCAAAATGATAAATTTCCAGCCCTTTGGTTCAGCTGAATCAGATCCTGGAGAAACCCAGCCTGTATCTCCTATGCCCCCAAAAAACTAGCTGTGTAACTTGCTTTGCTCACAGTAGAAGCTGCCTGAAAGTAAGTCATTGGATCAACACTAGCTCTTTTATATCTCCTTTGCATAAATTTTCTTCATAATCTTACGGTTTGTGCAGGGATGTAGAAGACCACAGCCTGTCAGTGTTGTCACCGTTTGTCTGTGCTAACCCTTTAAGCAAAAATAACACTCACTGTAAAGAATTCATCTTCCCTGCAAAACTCTTAAGTTTTGGCTTGACTTGCCTTGGAGGGGTTCATGGGAACTGTCCACTCCTGCCCCAGATCTAATAATAATCTTTTTTTTCTCAGTATCCAATCATTTTCCCAAACCTTCGTGCTATAGAACTGTTGAACTCTCATAAAGAATGCTTTCCCATAGGACCAGAAAGAAGTGCTTTTTTCTCTCTGGTGAAGTAGCCAAAGGCCACTGAGGGCTGCCACCCTGCATGGCAACACAGAGAGCCAAAAGCGAGAAAAGCTTTGCAAAACCTGTAGACAAAATGTTATATTTTTTAGAGTGTTCATTAGTTTGGTTTCCTTTGCTATTATTTAATGAAAATTCAGGAATAGAGGGGTATTTATTTGATAGATATGTTTGTGTGTTCTGTGCTCCTAAATCATGTAAAAGGCAAAGCTTTCATCTTGAGCTTTGGCAGAGAGCAATTTAGAGAGGAGTGTGTTTTGGGGGACTCAAAGCCTAATGTTAGATGGAATTACGAAACCTGAGAAAAGTTGGACAGCATGATGGGCTGAGGAAACAGAGTGAACATTCTTTCCATGTGTGCTGTATGGGGGGCACAGAAGCCATCAAACACCTTTGATGCAGTGTTTATTCAAAAGTAAATCTGAAATGAACACTGGTTACGGTTGTTATCCTGTGGTTTGGAATGGTCGCTTAGTATTCAGAAATATAGCAAGTTTGGGGATGTTTGGTGGTTGGTTTTTTCTTTGTTTTAAAATTTGAACAGAATATCCATTTTCAGATTTTTGAGGATTTACTTGACATATATTTCTAAACAACATATCTGACTTGGGGTTTTTTGTTTGTTTTATTTTGGTTTTTTGTCCTGTGAATCATTTTCAGTATGATAAACAGAGGTCTAGGGATGAAATTGAAAAAAATACATTGGCTTTTGGACTTCAGACTATGAGGTGAAAACAAACACTTCTGAAAACTCTCAATAATTGGAAAGAATATGACTTTCTAGTTGAAATTCCCTTTTTTTTGTACTGTAAAGTGAAAGACCTGATAATAGCATTTAAGAACCTTTATTGGAGGTGGGACTTACAGAAATTTCCAGAGGGCGGCTGCACCTGAATGTGTTCAAAGACATTCAGCCTTGCTGAAGAACAGTCCTTCATTTTCAAAGAAATCCAGCTGTCAGCCCAGCCTCTAAAAGAGGACAAATATCGCCATCTTGAGGTTACTGCTCTGTATGGAAAAGTAAGGAAAGGCAAGAAACATTCAGCTACAGCAAATTAAAGATTAAATAGCTGAAGTTCTGCTTGAAAGGCTCGAACACAAAAACAAAGTTACTGCAACAGAGAGAACCTGGTTTCTCTCTAGCTGTACTCTTAAGGGAAAAAACCCAACATGATGAATAACATTTGTCGGGCTGTCAGAATCCTATTGAAATAGTAAGTGTTCTTTTAGATAAAAGGAAAAAAGTCCAAGTGATATTTTAGACATATTTCTCAATTTTAAGACAGCCTAACTACCACTTGTGCCTTCGTCTAAAAATGCTGCATTCATTTTTGCAGGTATAGAACCACAATAGATTCAGTTTCTTAGTAATTGCTAACATGTAATTTTGTGTGTTTTGACTGTATGAGATGATCCTTTTTTGAGAGTTGTGCAAATTCTGCTATGCCAAGAGCCAAACATATCTAAAAATTTATGACTCTACTTTTTATCACTCTGATATTGATCTATTATATACAAAAAAGGGTTGTTTGCTGAAGGTCTAAACTGAAGGGATTAGAGGAATGTGGCCTGAAGTATATTCCTGTTCCTAATTCTTTACCTCATTGAATTGAACAGTTCCAGGTGTAAGTGGCCAAATTGAAAACCAGTGTTGAATTTTAGCACTTGGAATATTTATAATTTCAGCACGATGTTTGTGGGGTTGAAGTTCAACAAGATTTCACAATACCTCAAATGCAAGCTTTAAGCGCTTGCTTCCAGATGAAACTAAAAGATCACCTGGGAGAAATTTTATATCCCTTTCTTACATTCTTGACCTGGTCACTGGCTCTCTGATTGGCTTTGAACCTGTTGCTGAGTGCCAATGTTCTAGCTTCTTTGTCCATAAAAGAAGTCATTTGCTACCAGAACTGCGTAAATGAGATGAGATACATGGTACAGGATGATAACCTCAGAAAGTGTCTCTGCTATGGGGATACTCATAACAGCAACTGGCAGGATATTCAGAACAGCTGGGGAAGGCAGGTTGTATCTGCCTTGCTCTGTGCTGGATCTCTGAGACACTTCGCTGCAGGTCTCTGAATGTTGGATAAGTGCTGACTGCACCCTTCAAACCCACCTCTGCTGCAGGAGTGAGTGCTGCCTGTGTCACTTACACCCTCATATCATTTTACAATGGGGAATGGATTTTGTTTTTGCAGTTGTGGTTGTATGCATACAATGTGTTATATTTGCAGTTTTCTTTCTTATGGGCTAAACTGCAAAAATAGTACCTCAGATTTAAGACATAGATTTTCTATGAGAAAGACTTTGTAAAATCTATCACAGTTTCTGTGTTTTTATAATGTAATAGCTTCTCTTTCTTTTCTACATTTGTCAGACTTTTTTATATTAACTACTGTGATTTTTTTAATGGGGAATGGATTTCTAAAATATCCCATTTAGTACCACTATTTATATTGAAAAAAAAAAAAAAGGGAGGGACAAAGAGCCCCAGATGGAAGCTTCAGAGATCCTGCTTTCTAAAGGTTTAGGGCTGCTTCAGGTCAGGGTAGAGATCTGATTAGTCCACTAATTTTTTTTCTGACAGCCACTAATAGAAGATGCAAAGAGAACAATGTGAGAAGCATCCAAGATTATTTCACCACCTATTTTCCCACTCAAATTATCAAGTCTCCTAATAAAATGCAGATATATTCATGTATTTATCTATATTCACATAAATAAGACTTTGTTTGGCTAAAGAAATAGCTCAGCCATGCCAAGAATCAATCTCATGGCATTTAAAGAAAAACACTTTTTACTGGATGGAGGCATTAGCACAAAAGGCTAATATCACATATGCTAGGGAACAGTTGAAAATATACATCCTCATTTGTGGAACCATTGCAAGACAAGGAGAGAAGGTGGTGATTCTTTAAAATGGAATCAAGCCTAACAAGTGGAGGAAGAAAACCACCATGTGTCTGATACCTGTTCTTTACTGCCATTAGTCATGTGCTAGCCCTGGCTTAATGGCAGGTGACTGTAAGTGTGAAAATCCATCTTCCAAAAGAGCACTGCTGGCTGGCCTGGGGCACCAAGTGGTTCTGGGGTGCTCTGAGAATTGCTTATGTGTTCTGATTTAACCCAGCAGGTAGCTACACACCACAGTCATTTGCCCACTGCCCTGCAGTTGGTGGGGAAGAGAACTTGTGAATTGAGACAAAGACACCTTAATAGAATAGAAAAGTAATGACGAATAATAAAAATAATAATAGAATACACACAAAAGTGATGTGCAATGCAATTGCTCACCCCCACTGACCAGTGCCCAGCCTGTCCCCAAGAAGAAAACTGCTACTCCCCTGGCTAAGTCTCCCTCAGTTTGATTATCCAGCATGGTGCCACATGTTATGGAATATCCCATTGGCCAGTTTGAGTCAGCTCTCCCTGCTGTGCCCTCTCCCATCTCTTCATGACCCCCAGCCTCCTTGCTAGGCAAGGGGAGTATGAGAAGCTGAAAAGTCCTTGATTGTGTGTAAGCACTGCTCAGCAACAATGGAAACATCGGTGTGTTATCAACCTTGTTCTATCCCTAAATCCAAAACACAGCACTGTAGCAACTACTGGGAAGAAAATTAACTTTATCCCAGCTGAAATCAAGACATCATGGTCCGTGGTGGAGCTCTCTTTATCTCTTTATCTCTATGAAGGGGAACCCGGGAAGTGTTCAAAATCTGTATGGATGTGGCACTTGGGGATATGAATTAGTGATGAATATGGTAGTCCTAGCTTAACAGATGGACTTAATGATCTTGGAGGTCTTTTCCAACTTTAATGATTCTGTGACTCTGTTGAGTGCCTGGAAACAGACTGGAGCATCTTCTCAGTGAGTGCTATGTATTTTGAGTTTGTCAACCCAGATATGATGAATTCTCTGTGATTATTTATCTTGGGAGATGCACAACTTAGATTAGAGCCGTGTCTATGAAGACGTAACTCAATTTTTTATTTCCTGCCTTTCACTCCTAGAAATCAGACTGAAGAAGAACTGGCTCATGATAACGAAATAACAGAACTCTCTTGTAATTTGTAAGAAAGCAGACTAAATGGATCTGGCCCTTTTGTTCATCTGTTCCTCCTTTCTGTCCTGATAGGGGTAATTGTGAACCTGTAATTGTTCTCAGACTGTACTCTCTAGATGGAAAATACTGCGGTTTAGTGCCAAGTGCAGTGTTGGAGGGTCTGAGAATTGATACAATGGCAGTATTTTCCAAGAAATATGAGTTTAGAAATTAATTTAGCTACTTTGTTTTGTTCCAAGACTTTTAAACATTTTAAAGATTATGGTTTTCAAGCTTTCCTCCATAAACCTGGCAGCGGAATGCTTTATAGGAAAGTGGGTCTTAACCAGAAGCCCTTATTTAAGGAAAAAGGTTAAGCATCCTGATAATCTGGATAAATATATTGTTGTCTATGCTTGTGACTTTTATGAGCTTCCTCTCTTCCCTTTAAAGAAAATGACACATACTCCTCAGAACAACTGTGTTCTAGTTAGAGCTGACTCTGCTTTTAGATGTTTCCATGTTCTTTGTTCCCCTGATCAACTTGAAGACTGCAGGAGCTTAAGGAACTGGACTGAGGGTCAGAGGTTTGGCATAAGGCTATGGTCTGCTCCAGACCTCCCTGCTGCTTTGGCCGAGTCTCTTATATGCTTTGTCCAGGCTCAGTGGGAAGTAACAATGGTGCCCTGACCAAAAACCCATTGATGGATAATGAGGTTTTTCTATTCTGTGGAAGCAGAAGGCATTGTGGTACATCAGCTGTTTGTGCCTTGGTCTGAGATTCCTGTTCCTGCCTTCTGGTCAACCAGGTAGTGCTGAGCTTTGCCTTTTAGTTGAAAAGATTACTAGTGCAGAGGTGTTTTCCTCCTGACAAAAGGTAGATGGAATTACAGCTTGTTTGCAAAAGCTAGACATTGGCCTCATGGGAGCATGGGCTGTGCACAGGGGTAGGAGGGGAGGAAGGGAGTGTGCAGTGCTGTTGGTACTCATTCCAAGCCACTTGCTTTGCATTTTTTCTTCTTCTTGCCAAATTATAGATCAAAGAACAGTCCTGAATATGCATGTTAGGAAAAAGCACTCAGATAACTTCTACTTAATTGTGTTACAGCCTGTTACTGCATTAAGACATAATTGTCAATTTCATTAGAGTTAATTGTTGCAATTTTAATGTCACTATCAAAGTGAAGTGCCCTGGCTGCAAGAAGCAGCACATCATCTTCTTTTGTGTGATGGCCCACGTGTTACAACATGCCTGAGATCCAGACTTGGCTGACTTGGTGAAAGACAGACTTGATTTTAACAACAAACGATTGGGTTTGGTGCAGCGATGATGAGGGGCGATACGCTGCATCTCTTCAGGCAGAAGGTCAGAATGGCTCTCCGTGGCTAACTTGTCTGATTGTGGTGAAGCTTAGATACCTGTGGTTCTTTTTGTAGTGCTGTATCATTGGTTCTTTGGGGTTGGCTTTTTTTAAAATATTTTTTAAAGGGGAGCCGCTTAGCTCATGAGGTATTAAGCAGTTAGGCAGTTTAGCAATCAGCTCCCAAAACTTTCCATGAATATTGAATTGTCTTGGTTTTACATTCCCAGAGGATGTGTTGGGGCTGCTTTGTTTTTAGATGGTACCTCACGTGAGCAGGATGTGCACTCTCTGAAGTGTCTTCCACCAAAAGCTGTCTCTGGCTCATTGTGTGGAATATGCAATGATTTGCCACTTTAGATCAGTGTGGGTATTTGAATGCTTAAACACAAGCCACAGCTGAAATGAAAGAATGTATAATTTAGACAGGTCAGTTCATCATATTATATAACCTTATAATTATTTTTAACATTGTTGACTCTCTACAAAAGACAGAATAATTAGATGATATCTTTGTTAAAGTATAGTGTACTACTACTTCTGCTCCTGACCTGGGAGGGGAAATGATGCTAAATATGATTTAGGAGATACTTAAAATCGTGTAACAAATCTGCTCTCAGGCAAATCTGTCATAAAAGAGTCACTTGAGGCTAAAATTAACTGTTTCATCCCAATACAGACCAGGATTTGCTTTTCTAATGACTTTTAGTGTCCATTTCCCTCTCAGCTCAGCAGAGGCAATAGTGTATGACTAGAAAATCTGCTTCTGAATTGAAGGAATCAGCAGGCGTTACTGGGAAGGTGCAATTAAGTTTGCCTGACTTATTTTTGGTTAGCTTTTTATGATTTTTTTCCTTTTCCTCATTAACTACTTTGAGCACATACTACTGAGGTGTTTGCCCTTCTGTGAGGTCCTGGTAAGGCTGTCAGTGGGCAGGGCCTGTGTGAGAGGGAGGGAACAGGCTGCGTGTCTGTATCCACAGGGGAGCATCTCCTGTGCTTCAGTGGACACGCAGACAGCAAGTTTTCCTGCAGTCCTATTTGTTTCTCCATCGATTTCGGATTTTTGGGGGCTTTAATAAGATGTGTCTTTAAAGAGCCCTCGGTGGAACTGATCCAGTGCTCGCTGCTATGGCCAGCATCTGACATCTCAGTGATCAGACAGAGGATGGGCTCCGGGGCCGTCACAGTTGGATGGCACAGGATGGGGGTCATAGCCTGTGGCCCCAAAGGACCATGGTGGGACCCACCTTCCATAGCTGGCCCACTCTGCCCAGCTAAGCCAGGAGGGAGAAGGAGCCTCAGCACTGCAAAACTAGTTGGCTTTTCGGGTCTGTGCCATGGTGGCACCCCCCATAACACCCTGGATGCCCATTCAGGGGTTGTGTGCCAGCAGGCAAGTGGTGCTGCACCTCATGCTGCTGCCTCGAGAAGTGCAGTGAACAGAGCTTCAAGGGCCAAGCCCTGGTTCGTGCAATGCTCTTGGTTCTGAGTGTTTCCAGGCCTAATTCAGGCAGAGGTGAACTGACTGTGTCTGCTCGGTGCCAGCTCTTCTCGCTCTGTGTGAGCAGCATTTCCACCCACTCAGAGATGCAGTTTCCTGCAGCCTTGGCTGTAAAAGCCATGCATTGGCCAGCAGCAAATGCTTGGAAGAGTGTGAGAGCAAGGGAGCATCACTTAACCCGGGCAGGGAAGGCTTGTGTTTTTTGTAGTTCAGAAATCTTTGGTTACCTGGGCTCTGAGTGACTGATTGATTGTTGTATTTTATCCACTGCTGTAAGAAATAATAACTGTGAGTAAAACTTTGTTATACTAGGCACAGTCTTTCCTTGAAAATAACTAGTCCAAAAAAAAAAACTAGTCTAAAGACAAGAACTAAAAACAGGGAAAGAAATCTAGTATTTCCAAGAAAATGCAACTCCTGGGGGGTGGGATACTACTGTCTAACTAGTGAGTCTAGCAAATCCTTCCCGCAGGCCTGGGTGCTTTCTGCACTGTTGGCTTCAAACTAAACCAAGTGCCAGGACAAAGTTGGCTTTTTTGTGTTGTTCCTTTGTCAAAAGACTGAATTAAGACAGCACAGTTTGGCAGAGGCAGGAGGTGGCCTTTCAGATGGAGTCCTGGCTTATAGTCAGCCGAACTCGTGATGTGTGTACAGCCCCAGGAGCCAGCGAGGTGGTGCCTGGAGCCCTGGTGAGTTGTCTTAGAAAGTCAGCACTAGTCACAGGGAGGCAAAGTTGCCCCTTCTAGGGAAGTGGGGAAGTCTGTAAGTGCCTTCCAGATTAGGAATCAGCAGTGGAGTAACAAATCACCTCTGTAATTGGCAGCAGTTGTCGTCATCCCAATCGGCCCTGACCTAACCAGCCCTATTTGCATTCTGCAGTTTCCTTCATTCTCGAGACTCTGCCAACAGCTGCCTCATGCCTGGGAATGTCAGCACAAGAAGGAAAATGACATTTTGAGAAAGATGTCACTTTTTTTTCAACACTGCAAAACATCCACCCATCTGTCACAAATACATCTTTCCCAGCACACCAGCATCTCTTTCAGAGTACAGTTCAGTACAGAGGAATTTATCAAGTTAATGTTATTGCTCATATGCCAGTTCACATTACTTGGGAGTGTTAGAACCACTTTCCTTTCATCCCTTACCATGAGGTTTGGGTTTTTATTTTAAGATTATCTCAGGGAAGAGCTGTAGAAAACACAAGTGGGGAGATAGTGCTGAAGTGTCTCTGGAAGGCCAAGCTGATTTGCAGGCATACTGAATGGCAGTATCCCGATGGAAATCTACTATCAGATTATAGAATCAGGGGTGTAACACCTAAAGCCATGCATAGCTGATTGCTTTCCACATCCTCTCACAGTCTTTTTGTTTGATACTCAGCCTGGTATCTCTGGTCTGTACTAGAGGATGCTGATCCCTTACAGGAGAAGAGGCCATGTGACACCAATAGCAAACCAAACAATCTTCATCCCATTGATTCTGGAAATCTTGTTCAGCTTAGCAACAGTGAAGCTAGTATTTTGCTTAACATCTTGGGGTCTAATCTGTGGTTTTCAGTGTCACTCTGTGCCACTGGGTAAAATATTCAGTTAATGGTGGGATATGCTCTGTGCTGTAATGAAGTATCAGTTACACAGTAATTAATAACATGCTGCAAAGTTTTCTGCATGAGAATACAGTCCCAGGTATGCCTATATTTACCAGAAATACTTTCCGTTCAGATTGACTTGACATTTTGGTTTATTAAACTGTTAGTAATTCTCAACAAGTATAATAAGGGGAAAACATTGATTAGTAGCCTCAGAAACTGCAGGTATGTTTACATGTGACTTTATGAACCAGAGCTAGTGGTGACTTTGTTTTTAAATGTTTGTTTGCTCATTACTGATATATTGATCTTTTATAAAATTCAAAGATGTCTGAGTCCCACTATTGCATCAAGCCATGTTAGAAAATGAACATTAAAACATAATCAAATACATAGGAGTCTGAAACAGTGCAGTTCACAGAAAAAGCAATCTAATTTAACATAGAATATTATAGATATTGTGCATAAATTGGTATTTCTAAAGTTACCTGGAGCAATTCCATTGATACGGAACTATTTATTTAAGAATAACTTCATTTAAAAAGGTATAAAGAATATATGGTGCACACACTCTGACTGTGAAGATGATCAACTTGCTGCTTAGTCTGTGAATTATTTAATTTATTCAGCCCCTTATTGCCATCTTCACAAATATCTCATTCATTGAGACAAGAAATTTTTGCTTTATCAGACTTTTATACATGTCTATATGTGTATCACTGCTGAGTTAGAAATCAGCCATAACAATACTGGAGAAAACTCATTCTCCTTGTGTCTCAGTCACCTCAAATGCAAACTTATAGAAGTGGGAATGCATTTGTCATTCTGAGAGTGCTGCTATTTTGGCAGTGAGATAAGATGCAAACTGGGATTAGTAAAGCACACACAAGGCTTATCAGGCAGTTCAGTGTATGCATTCTAGGTTTGGAGGACTGTAAAATATGGGACAAAACCAGGGACTTTTTAAGCCTTTGCAGACTTGTGGGGGTCTTGAGCGTCTGTATTTGTCTGTAAAAAAAGGCACATGGCATTCTCTGATCACTCCTTGAGAAGACACAAAACTGAAACACCATTGTTCAATGAAAAAGTGATTGACACAGAGAGCATTTTTCCAGCCACCAGTGTCAAAAATACTTTGAATGTAATAATTTTGAAATAAGATACTTATGTGTTTGACTACAGAAGATGGAGGGCCCTGCTGTAGGCTGCTGGCCAGAAGATGTATTGATCGGAAGGAGTGAGCAACACAAAAGGTACAGTAGCAAACACTGAATGGAGAACTCAGTCTCGATGTACTGGTGATTGTCTGTCACAGCAATGTGTGCTGAGTAAGCAGGCCAGAATGTGAAAACAGCATACTCAGAATTTGCTACTTTTGTGGTAATAGGTCTGTTACCAAACTGCCAATCAAACCCTATTTGCTTCAAAGAAAAGTGTGAAGACAGCTTTTCTGCAATAGAAATTCCATTATCCAACACCTGGATATACTACCCTAAGAATGAAACATCCTTCAAATATCCCAAATCTTTTCATGTGTATATTTTACTTTTGACCAAATCATTACAAAAAATTTCTTGTCATCTCTGCTAGCAAAGCATAATTCTTATTAACTCATCTGCCTGAGAATATCTTTAAAGATACAGAAAATGCTTTATGCCAGGTTTTTGAGTGCAGCTTTTAATGAACTGTCTGAGTTGAGAAACGGGAAGATTGATTGTGGGGATTGATGTTAGGGAAGTAAGTACCTGTCAGGAGGAAAGCTGATGGTTTGGGAGAGGATGGTCTGCGGTCTGGAGCACAAATATGTAGAAAGTGCTGATTGTTACAAAAACAATTGTTATCTTTGGCACTGGGCTAGTGGTAGCAGTTCCCTTATCCTTTCTTGAGCTTGATGAAGATGGACTATGGTGGCTGCTACAGTTCAGGAATTTGATTTTGAACCTTTTTATAGTATCCTCACAAAACAGCTGGTGCAGTGCTATGTGCTGAGGGGGCATATGGAGATCCCTGCAAAAGGGTGTGCAAGGACCATCCCAAAATGTTACACTGGCAAATTTTCAGACCTCCGTGCAAGACCATGATGGCTTTCTTCCACAGAAGAATGTACTGGGTTAAACAGTCTTAACTTCTCAGGAAGGCAAGTGGAGGTGTAGCTCCCTCATCTCCTTGCCCTGCACAGTGTCCAAATGGACCAAGACATTCTGGTATTCTGAAACATGATACAGAAGGAGGTGGTCCTCTATTTGTGACCCAGGCATAATTAATGAATAAATTGTTGTTGCAAATAAACCTGATGCCTGATCTCATTTGATAAAATAAGCTTATGGTTCTCAGATTTAAATACTTCTGAAGGCTGGCTACACAAACTCACTTGGATTTCCTCTTAGAATTGGTCAGGAGGTGAAATGTTTCTTTTGAAAAAGCTGTGGGATTCAGTTACCTCATGTTCATCCAAAAACACTTAAAGAATGCCTTTTAAATAGAAATAAGTTTTTAATTTCAGTTTTGGTGGAAGGACAGACTTATTTTGAGAAATTTAATTTATTCCTGCTTAAGCAATTTGCTGGTTAATCTAATGCTAAATGTTTAACTTAATTCAATAATGATCTCCCTCAGATGAGTACTGAAAGAATGTTTTAAAAATCTTTATTTGCTTTTCTAATTTAACAATGAACAATCTGCGATTAAGAGTTAAAATAACTTCATCTGGACTTCAGATGGGATGGAGACAGGGAGGGTATGTGAGACAGGAAGGCTGTCACAGACAGAAAGATCTTTGTCAATAAAAGAGGAGAAGTAAAAAAAAGATTTCACTAGGCTAGGAAAAGAGAAGGTGTATTATGGGAATAAAGAGCTTTGCATGTTGATTCAGGGAGCAGCATGTGAGAAGGGAGGCAAAAGCTGTTTATAGACATTCTGGAACTGGAAGAACTGTGCCAGAGAGAGAAGAAAGTTCAAGGATCAAGTTAAATGTGGTTATTAAGAAGCATCAGTAAAGATGATTTGGCTAATGTCAGTTTAAATGTAGTGATTAAAGCTAATGAGAAGAGTAATATGACCAGGAAAAATAAAGAGAATGAGATGAAATTTATGGTGCCTTATTTCTGTTGAACTTGCACTACAGAATCTGTTAACCATTTTGCATAAACTGCAAAACTGTGAAGATAAATTATTCTCTTTGTTATTTATTTTTGTTACCAGTGGCTTGAAAAGACTTTAAGAGTGAGAAAATAGGGATAAAACTGTTTATACAGTCTTGTCTGAATTCAAAAGATCTATTTTCATTCAGTTTCTATGCCTCTCTTCAAAGTAGTCTCTATCTTTCCAAGTGTATTAAAAATTGTTTTCTATAAATACTTTTCATTGCTTCTAGTGACAGCTCTCAGCATTTTGTCATACACAACCTTAACTAGGAATCCAAGGCAATCCTAAATATAAATACATCAGGAGGGAATGTTTTTATTCAAAGAAATGAGGCAAATGCATTAGCTTCCTATGAAATACCACACTGCAGGTTCTTTGAAATCTTTTGTTGGAAATGTCTCATTTAAATTTCTGCTCCTGCTGCCTGTATTTTTGTTTAGCCTGACTGTTTGATGTTTACCACAGCAAGAATTTGTGCCAGTGCCAAGGGAATGGTGCCCAGAAGGCAGAACTGAGCAACCCAGGGGTGTGAATGTGCGACTGCTCATGCTGAGTCTGTGTCCAGCCTCCACCTCTGCTCTGCCAAGGTGTTTTTTCACTTCCTAATGGACACCTAATATAAAAGTTGTAGTTCTGTCAATGCCAGTTAACTACTGGTAAATTAGCTTGTTTTACCTAATAGAAAGGCAAATTCTACGTCTGGACAATCCACAGAATCTTTCCTCAAGACAAGTTTTTACATATGTGAGTAGAAAACAGCTATTAATGATAGTCTAGATGTAGATGCTACAATGATAGATAGATAGATAGATAGATAGATAGATAGATAGATAGATAGATAGATAGATAGATAGATAGATAGATAGATAGATAGATAGATAGATGGACGGATGGACGGACGGACGGACGGATGATTAAAACCTAAACATGTTGTTTGGCTTGTGTCAAAAATAGAGTGGCCAGCAGGACTAAGGAAGTGATTATCCTTCTGTACTGGGCACTGGTGAAGCCGCATCTCAAAATCCTGGGTTCAGTTCTGGGCCCCTCAGTTCAGGAGGGACACTGAGGTGCTGGAGCATGTCCAGAGAACGGCACTGAAGCTGGGAAAGCATCTGGGGCACAAGTCTTGTGAGGAGCAGCTGAGGGTGCTGGAGAAAAGGAGGCTGAGGTGGGACTTTAGTGCTCTCTACGAGTGCTTGAAAGGAGGTTGTAGCCTGGTGGGAGTTGGTCTCTTCTCCCAGGCAACCAGCAACCGGATGAGTGGATGTAGCCTCAAACTGTGTCTGGGAGGTTCAGGTTGAACATCAGGAGGAATTTCTTCACAGAAAGGGTTGTTAAGCATTGGGAGGTGGTGGAGTCACCATTTCTGGAGGTTTTCAAGAAATGACTGGACGTGACACTTGGTGCTGTGGTTTAGTTCATTCAGAGGTTGGACTTGATGATTTTGGATGTCTTTTCCAACCTAAATGGTTCTGTGATTCTATGTTTAAACATCATAACTTATGTTTAGACACTAATCAATTTGAGTAGATCCATGTTAAGAGTTCCTTTAGTCCATTTAGACAATGAAGAAAATTTGAAGAGGTTTAGTTGGGCTGATTTATCCATTCTGTGTGATTAAAGCAGATAGTGAAATAGCTGAGTTTTTATATACCAGGCCACAAACTGTGTAGGCTGCCAGCACTGAAATACTAGGAGGCAAAATTCTTATCTGGATCATTCTAATACAGTGCACTTGACAAAAGCATGCTGTGTCACTTATATAATTTTCTTCATCTAAGAATATAGCAAAATGGTGCTGCATGGCAGATCAGAAAAAAAAAAAAACAAACATTTTTACCTCATTTATAAAACTTTGGCAATATCTGAAAATGTAGCCTGTAGATGTTTGCAAGGTAGGACAAAATAGGAATTTAGATTGGAAGTTATTCTCTCTGATTAAATGTTTTTCTCTGCAGATTACAAGTAAGAAATGTGAAATACATTCTAATTTTCTATCCTTAACTTTTATTTCTGAGTTTCATTCTTCCCTGTAATTGTTTGAATAGACAGACTGCAATCTTCCTCCTGAAAATTGTAACTGTGAAGAGAATTGTACCACTTAGTTTGTCTCCAAGAGTATCCAAAATTACAGATCAGTATCAACTGAATTACGAGCAAAGGCTGTAGACACTTATTTTCACTGTTGTGAATTGGGAAAATTAGCATCCCGGAAAAAAAATTAATGATGTAATCTATGGAGAAGTGTGTAAAAGAAAGTATGTGAAGGAAAATCTCAGGAAAATTCTGAAGAGACAAAATTTGGTAATAGTTATCATGAGAAACCAGTAATAGCCAGTAGCACTATGTAGGAATGAAAGCAAAAATCACTTAGAAAAGCCCATGTCTGATTTTTCAAGACACCTGGTGTTGTATTCTTTTAGTATGCTATTTCCAAAATCATCTAAACCTTTGGAGTTAAAAGCCATACTTTGGCTGATATCCAAGTTTTTCAAAGTACTGTATAACAAAACCCAGTATTATCTGTTACGCTTTACTATAACATTATATAGATGAGGCTCTTGCTACTTTAAACTGAAAGAGCATGAGAACAGCTTGGCAAAGTGATTCCGGATTTAGGTATGCATATCAGCATTTCACACATACTAAAATACAGCATTTGCTGATTTGCATGATGATGCCCAAGCTGAAAGGCATCAATTTAACTGCCACTGGTTTATTGAGTGTTGGATCATGCTTCTATTTATATTTTATAAAAGTGAAACAGTTTTATCAGTCTGGTACTTTTTTTTACTCATAGACACACTAGCATATGGAAACTTATGTGACTAATCTCTTCAGTATAGTATATCATATCATTGTGTGCACAAATATTGTCTGAAACACCATACACTAGACTTTTGCTGTTGTCCTTGGCAAATGGAGAACGCCATGGCCCATCTTTGTGTCTAAATCTGTGCCCCTAACCAGCAGCCTTGTTCATGATCATGACTATGAAAGCCATAAGTCCAGCTGTGTAGATACCTTGTCACAGGGGACTCTGAAATGCAAGGTGAGGGTTTTTTGCTTGCTGCAGAACCTCTGAATATTCAATAAGGAGATGCTTTGCAGCAGTTGTGTAGCATGGAGGTTGGGTACATAACACGAGGGAGTTCCTGTTTGCTGCTTTTCCAGAAGAAGCCTCCAGATTTAAAGTACTGTGTTGATTTCATTCAGAAACTAGAAATGCTTTCCTATCTCTGGCATTCAGCCAGTTTTTTTCTCTGCTGTGCCACTTGATGCTGTTTCATCAGGCAAAGGGCTGAGCTGAAAGGATGTGAATGGTGTGAAATTAAACCGTGTCACAGAAGTATTTATTCATTGGGCTAAAACCAAGACAGAAATGTAAAACAAAATCCCATCACCTGATACCTGGAGTGTTGCAAGAGCTTGCATGCCTTTATATCTGAGGAAAAGTCCAGTATCATGGTCAGCAAGAGTTTAAATTTCAAACTCAAGTTATTCACTCAACTGAACTCTGATTTAACGGCTTTAAAAAATGTATGATAGAACAAACTCTTCTGGGTGTTCCTTATTTAGAGCTAATTAGGCTACCTTGACCTGCAAAGAAATTAGAGTAAGTGTTGCTGGGAACAGAGAAAGTATTTTTATTTCAGTTTTTGTCTAGAGGGACAGTTTTTGCATGGCACCCTTCCATAACATTCATTTTGTTGCATATATTATTTTTATCATGCATGTATCATTTTGATTTACTAATTAGATTACTGTACCTCTAGAAGGTAATCAGGTCACTTGATTATTCACTTTTTATAGCCACAGTAGCTTGAGAGGAGGAAACAAACCCCTCAATCCTTAAAATCATCTAAGCAATCCACTTTTTCCTTTTGGTCCCATTCCTCTTTTCAGTCTGGCTGTGATAAATGGAGACTAGAGAAATTAATTAAACTGGATGTTTTTGAAAGCTTGTTAGTCTCCAAGCCACCCATCTGGATTGTTTAGTGTGACAAAAATAGAAAATACTGGGCTTAAACTAGACAGGTTTTAAAACTGGAATCTTTGCACAGGCCAATGAGAAATATTAGAGTGCATGCAAAGGAGAATTATATGCTGACATGTTTAGAAAAAATGATTCAAACACACTCCTAACAAAGTTTAAAACTTTGTACACATACATTTGTAGTGATTATTCCCATAGTTAGTTGACCTGTTTTTATAATATGAAGTCAATAAATTTTTGGCTTGGTGGAAGATGTGAAAGCATTTAGGGTTTTTTTGGAGTTCATTGGGTTTTTTCCCTCTGTTTGTTTTTCTGGTGTTTTGTTTGTTTTTTTTTTGTCCAAATTGCAGTGGGGTAGGAGAAATTCTCCACTTCTCTATGTCTGATTCTGAGAAGGACATGAATATGACATAACATATATTTATTTTTCACAGATTTCTTTCACTATGTTTGAAGGCAAGTGATGTTCTTCATAGTAAATATTGAAGTCTTTTTTCTGAATCAGATTTTCAGAGACAGGTATCAGAAAACAGTAGTAGCATTTTTCAACTCAAATATTTTTCTTTTATTGTGAAGGGGAAAACCTGTCCTCTTGGGAGGAGGGTGAGTGAGCATCTTGAAGTGATGGGCCAAAATTATCTCCTGTTACAGCACAGTGGACTTGCTGACTGCTGAGTGTGTACCTGCCTTCTGCTCTCAGTGCATGTCCAAGGGGGAAGATACATGTGTGGGAGTGAAATACTGGCTCTGCAAAGTCAGTGAGAGCTTGACTCATGATCACTAACATGCTTTGAGGTCCTCCAGGAATTTCAAAATACATTTCTTCCCTGGAATAACTAGTGGGAAATGGTCCCACAAACCTGCACAGGGTGTCCCTGGGGGCACATTGAGTCCCCTGCTATGTTGCCAGCAGTGCCCAGAGTTGATGAGTAGAAAATGTATCTGGAGAAGGTGCACGTTCTACTGCCCACATGCACTGTACCAGTCACATATGCTGTACCCTTCTTCCAGCCTCCAGTGACTTGCCTGTAGGCACTTCTGAAGCTGAGGCAGCATCATTGTGGATTTTCCTGCCATGCCTCTAACCAATTTTTGTGGGCAGCTGCTCTATGATGTCCCATGCAAAGGTCCCTTTCCTGGGGCTCACTCCCACCTGGTGTGCTGCTTGCTGAGACAGGCTGTTCCTTGGACACAGGAGCTGCCTCCCACCTCCCCTCAGGAGCCCTTGGCTCCCATGCCTGGGGTATCCTCAACAAGACAATAACCACAGCATTCCAACAGGGTTGGGGGAGGGTCCTCAGTGACCCTCCTCCAGCCTGGCACCCTGCAAGTGGCACAGTCCCCCACGCTCAACGGTGGCTGAGAAGGGGACAAAGCACCCAGGAGGATTGGGAAAGGGAGGTGCAGTCACTCTGTCAAGGTCACCCAGCACCCCATTAAAGAACTGCCAATAGGTTTTGTTTCCCTTTCAGTATTTTTTCCAGTTTGTGATGCCCTTTCAGAAATGGGAGGACTAGGGCTGCACACAGTATTTAAAATATGAGTAAAATATGTGTCGGGTTATTGTGGTAAAGGTGTTCATATTTTCTTTTAAATTTGAACCATCCGTTGACTCCCTCCTTCACAAAGTTTCTTTGAAACTTCACTAACTTATAATCATAAAAGATGTAGGTGTTAAGCAATGGGAGTATTTTTAAAAAATGAATTCCCACTAGGGCTCCCATTTGTAGCCTCAGCAGCCTGTTCTGATGCCAAAGAGACTGCTGCATCTTGTGTTCACCTAAGGTTTTTATTCTCTGTCAAATTGATCTAAAAGCACGGGTATGAACTTCCCTTTTTCTGAAAATGTTACTTAGTGCATTAAAATTTGTGCTCCTATACTTGAGTTACATGAAGTGACCGTTTTTAAGCAAAAACAAGTAAGTATTTTTGTAAAGCTAATGCAAGCAGCAGAAACTTGTAAAGAGTTTTTCACGGGAAATTAACTGGCCAGGAATTAAATTCTCATCTTGGTGAAGGAAGCAGCAGTATTTCCATGTGAGCTGCGGAGTAACTTCAAAATACTAAATACACCATGGCAATCTTCAAATGTAACTTTTGAACAATAAGACAACCAGTAGTTTGACTACTTTTCCATAGACCTATAGTGAGTATACTGACAAAACCCAAGCAAAGGCCCAGTGGGTGTGACAGGTACCTGTTAGTCATCACACTGCTTCCTCCCTCCCTCCCTCTCTGTAAGCTCAGTACCCAGCTCAGTAGCTCAGCCTTGCCAGACTGAGTCAAATTAACTGCAAATGACAGGGTGACAATTTTTTAGGGCAACTCTTGGCATACAGTTAATTTACATGTTCTACTACTTAAGGACCTGCTCTTCAGTAGAAAGCAAACTCATTAGAACATTAAGGGAAGATTTTGTATTCTTTCTTGAAACATGATGAACATTTTGAATAGAAGTGTAATTATAGTTGTTATAGTCAGCAGAACAATGTGAAGTCATTTTTCTTAGGATGATATGCAACCACTTATCAGCTTGCCATTCAGAGGAACCTTTTAAAGTGTAATAGTAGTTACTTTCTAATTGCATAAATATTAAGTTACTGGAATATAATTAAAACAATCATATTCAGGGAAAGTTATTCTTGAGTTTAGATTTTGATCACATAGCCCATGGCAGAAAATCTACATGCTTCTAGAAAAACACTAAAGTAATATTCCATGCGAGTTAGATTTCTTAAACTGTTGTTAAATAAAATCCCACACCAATCATCACCTCCAGTCTTAGTATGATATTGTACAGTCCATAGTAATTAATAGTAACCTATTTGAAAATGTAAGTAATGGAGAAAGGAAAACCTTTATGACAATACATAAATTACAGGCCACAATGTGTAGGAGAAGCTGTATTTTGCTCCAGTGATTTGGGGATTCTCAGTTTGCAGGAGCTTACTGTAAGCCCTGTGATGGATCTCTCTCTGCACTGGGAAGTACCAGGGCAGCCGGCCATTTTGAATGCATTGTGCTAAATAGTTACCCTGATCCTAAAATACTTAAATATCAAAGTATTTCTGTACCTCATTTTAACAAGCCAGGTATTTGTATGTGATATTCCCTCTCGTTATTGCTGAAAGTATATAGTACAGCAGGTCCAAATTTTTAATCCCTGTTATCTCTGTGTAAATCTGTCAAAAGTTTAACGACTTCAGCAGGCTTCCTGGTGAGGTTTTCTCTTGTGTAACAGGGCAGAATGTGGGTTATGTTCTCATTTCCAAGACCAGTGCTCCTGCAGACTCCTGTGCTGCCCCCATGCTGGTTGTAATAAAGGCACCTCACAGCTCAGCTGCATCCCAAAAGCAGAAGTGCTCCTTGACATTTGAGCTCCAGCTCATGGGAGTTTTGCTGCCTTTCTCCTCTCTAGCATCTGCAGGCTGACTACATTCATCAGGATGCTGTATGATAAAAATAGACTGGTTACTAAGACATCAATAAGTCACTTCATTTAGAAACAATACGTTAATTTTTTTCGTGGGCGATCTTGGGAGAGTAGATAAATTGCATGAGAAAACCCCAGGGCTGTTTTTGTACAGTATCAGCTGGCCTTTCAGCTAGACCCTTGGGAAATCTGGTATGTAAGTAAAGCTGCTGTGCTCCTTTTTCTGCGAAATGCGCTTAAGGTCTTGGGCTCTTAGAGAACCTTTGCCAAAACCCACTGCCTTTGGGTATACCCTTGCCAAAACCACCCTGTTCTCAGCTACGCTACATCACACATAGTTTTTTCCTCAATGAAAAAGGAAAATATGCTGTTCGGACATCCAGACACCTTTAAACAGACTGTCGAGGCAGTGCTGTCATCAAAGGTTAAACCTGCTCTGTATCCAGAAGGAATATACCCTGAAAGCATGGTGTTATTGTAGTTAGTACAATGTTACATTAATCTTGAATAGGGCTGTGAAGATTCCAGTGTATATATTTATGTCCAGATGTGAGACTACTTTTTGAGGGACAAAGCAGTGTGGGTAGCTCGGATAAGATTACATGCAGATGTTAAAACCTTATCTCTTAATTCATATGCACAGGAATAAATGTTGACAGCAGGAATAAGGAGATTCTTTGTGAAAGTGTGTTGGAGAACTGAAGATTGTCTTCGCACTAGAGAGCCTACATCAAATTACCTGACACTCAGCCTTTTAATTAAGAGTCTGAAACAAGGCACTATTTTTAAAAATACTGTCATAATATGACTAACCTAATTATTTACACAAAAACTTCAAGGATCTTTGCTATTCACTGAATAGATGAATGAAAAATCATGCAGTTTGAGGTTTATGCTTATGCTTTTTTCCCTGTTTATTAGAGAGTCACATCACACTTTATGCCAATTTTCATAAAACTTTCTGAAATCCAGCTTTAATGATTTAAACTAAAGCTTAGTTTTAGTTTGTCCCTTTTTGGTTTCTGCAGGAATGGTGGGACTGATGGGCAGGGATGTGAGACCTTGTTGACCAAAAGAAATGGAAAAATTGGCTGTGGAAACAAGAAAGTAATTCATTAAAGAAGAAAGCAGGGGCAGCTCATTAGAAAGGTCAGAAAATTTCTCTTTGAGGGATTTGTTTGACAATAACATAAAGACCAAATACTTGCAAGGAATACTGAAACTTAAGTGTAGATGACGTGTGCAGTACAGCAATTTCTTACCTCCAAAGTGGAAACTGGTATTTTTATCCTGGTGAACATTTCTTGATTCATTGCACTTTTTAGTTTGGTTCACTGGGACGCTCTCCACCCGGCAAAATTTGACAGTGTGACACAAAACAGCAGGTGTGGCAGGGCATTATGAGTAATCAACTCTACAAAAGCAAGGAAAATCTATACTTTCAAACTGCATTTTATATTATAAGACAGCCATATGGGGAAAACAGTACAGCAGTGTTTCTGAAGAGCATGTGAATCTTTGCCATTTTATTTATTTTTTTTAAATGGAGAATGAAATGGACAGTCTGACAGGTATAGTCTATGATTCTATTTAGGCATGAGAAATGTATCCTCCCACTGCCTGTTCACTCAGTGGTAGATTTATGTATTTAATGCAGTGCTTTATTTGTCTCAGGAGACAGAATATAATAAACCTCAAAATTTAAAAAGAACATGCATTAGTATTTAGCACACAGGCAAGCCCTTGAGGTCTAGCTTCATCAGAGACTTTCAGTAGCTGGAACATTAATCAGGGCAGGAATGAACTCACAGCATATAAGTAAATGGGGAGTGTCTGAAATATTCAGGGTGTACTTGGGAAAGCAAGATCAATGCTGATGTCTGTGGCACTGTTATCTTCCCCCTACCCCTTCCCTTCCCCTTCTGTCATCATCCTTTCAGTCTGGGTCATGGAATTTTTAAAAAAACATAATTAAAAACTTGTCCAAGTATATTAATGCCTCATTTGAAATATTTCTTTAAACAAAATATTGCATTCACTTTTCTTTAAAATATTACAGTGCATGGTGATTTTTTCTTCTCTAGCCTGTGAAAAGTTATGCTACCTACCCCTATAGATCTGTCTGAAAATGGTGGTAGCTCTATAGAACCATGACATGTAAATCTGAAAGGCCTGAATAAAGATGAAATAGCCTGGTTTTGAACATGACCTTCCGCATTTTATCTTTGTCACCAAGCTCCTCTTCCACTTGGTCTGAAGCAATTAATACTATAATTTGGCCAGAATACAGCTGATGAACTGATTCCCAGTCCTAGCCCTGGATTCAAGGCACAGTCACTGAGTTCAGTGCAGCAGCAGCTTATGAAGGAGGCACTAATTCTTCCCCAGATCTTGTATGGACATTGCTCTTTATAATGTAGGTAGTGTTGTTCCTCCTGCAGCTTACCTCAATGGGTTACAGAAAAACTGCCTTATATAAAAGTGCTATGCACCACACCAAATGTGGTGAAGATCAACCTGGCCCTGAATGAACAAAATGGACACATAAGGAATAAAAATTTGCTCCAGGCCAGGCTCAGCCTCTGCCTGAGCAGAGTGAAGAATACAGGTGTCCTGATGCACAGTATGGTGTCTCTTCATTAGGCTATAAAAAAGTATTGGGCAGATAATGTAGTAAGAAAATTAAAAGATCAGAAGGGATGACATGTTATCTGGACTGTGAACCACCTTCTTTTCAGCATTAAATGAATAGCAAAATCCTGCAACAACCCAGTGAGACAGCTGCCCATGCTGTAGGTGTTTGTCATGGCTTGTGCTTTTAAAATACACCAGAGGAAAGGCCATGCAAACTCTTCTTAAAGCTTATGTTAGGTTTGAATGTCAAGTGTGCTTTTTGATCTGTTACAATTCCATGTGTATTTACTGATCTCGTTTTTCATACTTTCCCAAAGATGTAAGATGAGACCCGGTGTTGCCCAGCTTTTGCTACAGTTTTGCAATGGGATCATACTACCACAGTATTTCTGGATGATAGTCTGGATTCTGAATATGGTCTTTTTTCATGTCACAGAATCACAGCATCAATAGGTCGCAAAACACACCTGAGATCATCAGGTCCAACCAGTGACCTAACAGCATGCTGTCAACTAGACCATGGCACTCAGTGCCACATCCAGTTTCTTAAATACCTCCAGAGGCAGTGACCCCCACCACCTCCTTGGGCAGCCCAATCACTCTTTGTAAAGAACTTCCTCCTAGTGTCTAACCTAAAACTCCCCTGTACTGCTGCCAGTTGCCTGGGAGAAAAGACTGCCCCTCACCTGGCTACAACCTCCTTTCAGGCACTTGTAGAGACCAATAAGATTTGTGCTCCAGTCCCTTCGCCATCTTCATTGCCCTTTTTTTGGACATGCTGCAGCACCTTCCTAAACTGAGAGGCCCAGAACTAGGCACAGTACTTGAGAGATATGGCCTAACCAGTGCTGAGTGTAGGGGAAAATCACTTCTTTGGTCCTGCTGGCCACTCTATTCCTGATACAGGCCAGGATGCCATTGGCCTTCTTGGCCACAACAAAAGAACCTTTGTAGCGGTGTGACATTTAGCCAATGTTTTCTGGGCCTATATTCCCATCAACTTGGTATGCTCTATTTGAGCAGAAATAGGATTTCTGTTTTGCTCTTCATTGAAGTGATTTTTTTGGGATTAAGCAAGCCGGGCAAAGGTGTTTAAAAATTGCACTGTGGCAGCTAGACCATCTGAGGATGTCTCTCTCTCTCTCTCTGATCATGTGTTTGTCACAAAGAGACGTCTGAGGACACCTTGTAGTTCTGAGGTTCAAAAACTCGTGTCCTGAAATAGTCTATGATTCACCTGTATCTGCAGTGCTTGCCCTTGTGACCACAAGATTTTATTGTTTTAGCACCCTTCTAACACAGGTTCCAGCAATTCTTCTTTAGAGTTTCTCATTTGTTCAAAATGCAGCTGTCTGCTTCCCTGCTGAAGTCAGCAACTGTGCCTGTTTTGCTGTTACACTGACAGATTGCCTTTAAGTCGTTCCTCTGTTTTTTGAAGACCTTAATGGGCATGCTACTTGTTTTTAAGAGTGGTTTTTTCCCTTTTCTCTAAGCTTTGTGCAGTGTCAGAATGGTAAAGATCCCAAAGCTGTATTTTAGCATGGAAAAACTGTACTTACTGTTCTGTTGCTTCTAGGAAATTTATTTCCCTTCAACAAAGCTTCTGGTGTATTTCTCTACCTTACACTCTTTTGCACCTCTTGACATTTTGCAGCAATATTCATTGTCCTGCTGAATGCTCATAAACTTTAAATGAAAAATGTGCTTTATTTACACTGACAGGCATTAAAAAGCAGTCATTATGTTTCATAATGGTAGTGTAAGCTGGAATAGTCCTTCAGGACAAGAGCATGGAGTAACCAGTACTGTTAGTTTAGAAGATGGGGCCATGAGAGCCAACTTTGACCCAAGATACAGAGTGCAAATGTATTACTAGAGTTGGATGTTAGCCTGGCAATTTGGAACTTCTGGAATTGTCCTGTTCTGAAAAAGATTTAAGGTAATTTTGGAACACATAACTCTTCAGGAGAAACAAAGTACTTCTGTAGTATTTTATTTGACTGATTGGGTAACAGTCTGAGCCCTGATTTAGAGGGGGACTCTGAAATTTCTTAAATAGGGCAGGCAAGAATTCTGATTCAATTATCCTGGAATGTTTAGTAGATGAGCAGATGACAGGCACAGTCATTGTCGCCTTTTAGGTTTTCACATCATGTAAAGTGAGTACCAGGAGTGCCCACTGTCTTTCATGCTTCTTTTGTTTCCTTCGTTTGATTCAGTTCCCGCATGCTTCTGCTGAAGCTTGGAGGTGCCTCAGGCTCCTCAATACCTGTTAAACTATGTCAGCATGAAAAGCATATCTAGGTAGTAAAACATTTGAATAGCCATGAATTCCAAGCTTAAAATTGGAATGCTGAATGTCAAATTTGGCAACTTTTGGGAATTTGGAGATAAACCTCCTAACTGCATTGCCTTTGGGGAGGTTGGCATCATCATATTGGTTTAACTAAAACCTATCAGTCTATGCCTGCTAGGTGTCTGTGAGCTGCAGAGCAGGAGCCTAGTTCACTCTTAATTAAAATTCTGCCTTTAATCTGAGTGAAGATGGGCAAGAACAATTTTCTTCTTTCCTTTCTCTTCTTTCTTAGTCTCTGTGCTACCTTTCTGTTTCATTTACTCTCATAGGGTCTGTTCAGAGGCAGAGCAGGTGGGTGGCAATCATGGGATTACATTTTGCTTGTAAATGTTTCCAAGCGAGCTTCATAGTTCTACTGCAGGAGTTTCTCTACTCAGTTTTCTCTCTAAGAAAAGTAGGATCAAACTGCTTGATGCACACCTGTAAGATGCTTGCTTTGGTGGTGAAACCATACTTGTTGAGAGGACCAGAGCAGGTTGAGAGACTGACCATGCTTTGAACAGGTTACCTATTTCTTAGAGCTGCGAGTAACCTCCTGAGAGGTGATATACTTACAAAAATAGCTGTCCATATTTTTTGCCACAAAACATAGTCTTGCTGAAAATAGAATCCTTAGGATCCTCTGGAAAACTGAACAACAGTGATTGCAACTGCTTGGAGCAATCTCCTGCCATACATGAAAAGTATAAAACCACAACGTATGCTCAGCTGCTGGTACCAGCTGTTACATTCATTATAGTAATTGCTACCATTAGTGTGCTATTAATATTTCTCTTACAAATTCGTCAGAGAAATCAAATGAAAATGCAAAGTCTGCTCCATCTGCAACCATTTATGTTCTTTGTGGGTCAAATCACGCAAGCCACAATTCCTAGCAATGCTGTTGTCCTCCAAGGAAATAGTTCTTAGAAGGAGCTTAATTTCTCTGAGCTACTTGTTTAGTTTTCATTTTGTGCTGGGAGATAAAGAAAGCATGTACAGGTAGGCATAGGTATAAATGCTGCAGGATCTGCTTGCCTATTGCAGCAAAAGTCTATCACCTTGCAACAAGCAGCAGAAAGTCTTCTGGGCCTGTTCTGCCTTTGGTATAGCTTAGTACAGCTTGGAGACCCTGGAGTTGACCACAAATGCAGCACTTTACCAAATGGTCTGAATAGGTGGCTTAGCCCCCAGAGTCAGCATGCCAAACAACCCTCAGGTGCTGGCATTGGTGTTGATCTGGGTGGAGGTGCCATTTTCACAGGGCATCCCAAACTCCTCCGAAAAAGGTAACCACTTCTGCATCATAGTCCCACGCACAGACCCAAAGCCTTTAAAAGGCTGTGGTTAAACACAGCTGTGAGATGGGATAGGCTTCTCCCTCAAGACTCTCAAGAACAGGCTAAATACTCTCTTGCTTCCCTCTCATGCCTTCATACAAGTGCATGGAAAGTTGAGGTCTGCCCCAAAAGGGCAATTTCATCATATACCTTATAAATGCCTTGTCTGACTTCACAGAGGGTGGAGGAAGGAGGAGAGAAATTTGCTGTGTCTGAGGGGATGTGCTGCAGCTCAACTTGGAGGAATTAAGAAGCAAAATGGTGTATTTTTTTTCTTTTAATTTGTGGAGGCTATTGGTGCCTGCTTAAATAGCAATCTCTCCTGCACTGATAGGTGTCAATCCTTTGTTTGGCAGTACTGTGTGCAGTGATACTGTCTTGCTGAAGCTTGTGAAAGTGCCATTCTCACGCTCTCTGCAAGCTCTTCTCCTTATTGCCTGGAGGACAAAGAATAGGAAAGCTGGTTCTGGGAGTTACCTGCTTCAGTATTCTGGATTTCCCCTTCATCCTACCTAGTGTCAGCTTGTTTGCCCTCCAGGCTCAGTGAGAGGGAACTTGTTTGCCCATCAGATTACCCTACTCACATAAACTTCATGAATCCTCAGAAGTGGAGAAAGGCTGTGCTAAAAATGAACTCCAATCCAGGACCAGCAAAGACCTGACTATAAAGCCTGTCCCAGCCAAAAAGCAATCACTTCAAGGAGAAGCAAAATATAAAAGTTGATGGGCTTGAAATGAAAGAGCGGTTTATTCCAGAAGTGTCATACATAGCACTGATTGAAGCAGCAAGGTTTGAGGGAGACTCTGGTTAAGTTTTAGCAGCTCATCATTAGTACTGCATCTGTCATGTTTTATGATGACTTACGTAGTATTACAGAAATAAAAGGCCAAGCTTTCAGCTGAAGTAAATCTTCATCACTCATCCCTACTCAGTGAAGTTCTGCTAGTCCCTTTGGAAATTGATTTGTAGTTTTTATTGTTAGTAACAGTATTTTCCCTGCTTCTGGAGGCTTTGAAGTATATATTTCAACTAATATAGACAATGTTGATAAATTCATCTAAATGCAGAGTTTTCTCTGCAGATTAATAATATGAAGTTGCTCTCACAAAAGGATAAGTACTTGACCTCGCATTGCTAATGTAATTAAAAACATTAAAGAGATCTTGCTTGTAGCATTGCAGTTCTTCCATCAAAAATGTAATTTGATGTTTATGCTGCTACAGCAAATTCAATTCTATTAATGCCCAAGTTGTATCCTTTGCATGTAAGAATACCTATCAATTTGTCTTTATGTCTTCTGCTTCCTACTAATGTCTATGAGCACTGTCTTAGGATTTGAGAAGTTGAACCGATCTGTTAATATGCAAAATGATATTTGATGTGACCTCTGTTTCACTTCTATGATTATATTTTCATCCAACTTCTTCCTACAGTTCATTCATCTGAGATAGGAATGTGGAACTTGATTTTCAGGGCTCTCTGCTTCTGAAATGTGAGGGTACAGAGATGCTGCCAGAGACCCACTCCTTGAATACCCTGGGGGCAGGAGTCTGCCTGGCAGAGGGCTAGGGCAGCAAACTGCATTCCTGGAGGTCTGTGGACTGCTATGCTGGCTGGGCCATAGAGACTGAAGTTTAGGGTATCAGTTTAGGAGTAAAAGGAGGGAAAACTCAGTAACATTTACAAATGTGGCCTAAAGGAGAGACCAGAACATGTAATGGTGTGACCTGCCAGCCATTCTTCAAATAGATCATGCAGTTCTTAAATCCAAAGCCTGCGCGCCAGCAATCTCAGACAAAGAAATTTAAAAGCTTTGGGTTTGAAATATGATTTAAATTTAAACCATAATTGATTTTTTCTCCTTTTGATTTTTATGAACAGATGGACTATAGCTAGCAGTTGCCCTTGAGGAGTCTTTAAAAATGCAATTCTGTGAACTGTTTCCCTGAAGATTGATACAGCTGCTATTTCTTCAGCTATCTCTGAATCATCTTCAATTACTATATGTCTTTGTAAAATAATTATAGGTTTTATCCAGGAATGGAGCCTGGCTTTGTATTTTTCATAAAACACTTACGCAGAGTCAATTAGCAAAAGATGATTTTATCCACGTTTTCAGTTGTTTAGCTTTGAATTTTTATTCTCTTATTCAATGTTTTGCTATTATGCAGCAGCTATATCTCCTTGAAACTGAAGTGGAAAAGGTTTTGGCTGCTCTATCCGTCTTTTTACACTTACTAATTTATCTGCCGGAGTAGATCAGGCACAGAATGAACTCAGGAGAGTTATTAGTTCAGATGAAGCTATTCAGTCTTGTACCAATAAATTATGATCTTGCCCTGCAACATCTCTGCTTGTGCAAAAATCAGTACATTATTTCCCTTTCCCTGTGCGTGAATAAAAAGGAAATGTTTTGTAGAGAAAAAAAAAATCAGTTTTTAAATGCAAGGTGAGAATGAACTGAACGAAAGTACTTGGCATTGGCTCTGGATGATAGGGTGATGGAAGTTGGGTGGGAGTCACGTGAAAATATCTTCCAATGATGCAAATACAATTTAAAAGAGTTCATCTAGTTCTTGCCCCTCTGTATCTCCAGATATATCTTTGACAATGTTTTGGACAATGACAGATCCATTGCAGTAGGGAGGGCAGCAGGTGAAATCAGTGAGACAGCCAACTGTCCAGGCAAGACAGCTCCTCACACATTAAGGCTGGCAGGTCTTTTCCTTCAGGTGCCCTAGGACACTTGGAGCAGAAAATATTTTGTTAAGAAAATGTTTTGTTCCCTCTGCACCTTCCATTTTTTGCTACCACTAAGGACATCTTTTACTCATGGCAGAGATTGGGCTGAAATACCAGTCTTTCTTCTGAGGGGAGAAGAAATATGAGGAATTAGGGAGCCATATAGCTCCTACGTGCCTTTATATAATGGTATGATGGGAACCGTTCCTTTAAGGTGATTTAGCAAAGTTTATAGATTATCAGAAGTGTTGTCAGTAAAATAGATTTTCAAATTGGTAGAAGTTGTATTTCCATCTTTGTTTTCTGCATTATTTTGATGCACATAACCTGTAATTTACACGTACTGCTAAGGAAGATTGCACGCATTTATCTTTTGCCTGGAGGACTTTTCAGCATGTGTGTCGTGAAATGAAGTATGGAAGGAGTCTAATCCCTAAATCGTTTTCAGCTCAGTGTGGTCAGCGGCTGCTATTGGAATTTTACAAGGCTTTTAAATGGAAGTTGCCACTTCCAACTGGATGTGTTGGAATAATCTCTGGATTCTTGTGTCTCTAGTACTGGTATACCACATAACAATCAGCAGCCTGACTGTTCTTTGGGGATATGATTAAAACCTTTTAGCTTAATGAAATAAGTTTCATTCTTCAACCTCCGAGTGCATAGTGTGTTGTAAGTTGACTTAATTTAGGGCATGTGTGGTGGTCTCACCCTGGCTGAATGCCAGGTACTCACTAAAGCCACTCTCTCACTCCCCCCTGCAAATAGAGGAGAGAAAATATGACAAAGGGTTTCATGAGTTTAGATAAGGACCATAAGAGGACATTTACTGATCCCCATCATGGGCAAAACAGAATTCAAGTGGGATATTAATTGAATTTATTACTAATAGTATTAGAGCTTGAGAATGAGAAGTAAAATAAATCTTAAAAACACCTTCCCCTTGCTCCCACCTCCTTCCAAGTTCTACATCCTCCTCCCCAGTGGTGCAGGGAGATGGGAATGGGGGTTATGGTCAGTTGCTGTTTCTGCTGCTCAGAGAGAGGAGTCCTTCCCCTGCTTCCTGTGGGGTCCCTCCCATGGGAGACAGTCCTCCATGAACTTCTCCAAGACAAGTGCATCCCACGGGCAACAGTTCTTCAGATACTGCTGCCACAAAAGTAACTTTTCCACGGGGTACAGTCCTTCAAGCACAATGTGCTCCAGCGTGGGTGCCCCACAGGCCACAAGTCCTACCAAGAAAACCTGCTTCAATGTGGGCGCCTCTCTCCATGGCTCAGCAGGCCTCTGCCAGGACCCTGCTCCACCATGGGCCTCCCACGGGGTCACAGGCTCCTTCCCCCTGCTCCAGCATGGGGTCTCTTCCATGGGCTGCAGGTGAATCNCCCCCCCTTTTTAAATCTGTTCTCACAGAGATGTTACTGTCACTCCTGATTGGCTCAGCCTTGGTCCAGCCTGGAGCCCTTGGTGGGTCCAGCCTGGAGCCAGCTGGCATTGGCTCTGCGGGACATGAGGGAAGCCTTTAGCAACCTCTCACAGAAGCCTCCCCTATAGCCCTCCCTGGGCTACAAAAACCTGGCCACAGAAACCAAATACAGCATGAAACTGGATTAGATCTCTTTGCTCTGTTTTCTTAAACTTCTTGGCTGAAGATGCTTATAATGAGGAAGTGAGAGAAATTCTTTAGTACCTTAGGCACCCCAGTGATGTGGACGTCTTGAAAACCCCACAGATTTTAACTTACTTGAATTATGATGGCTTGCAAGCATAAACTGATTTAGATATTTTTTACGTTTGTTTTTTGGGGTATTTTTGGTATAGCTCCTCATCCAGACTGCAAGAGCAGATAAATACATCTGGGGGCTGTCCTGCACCACACTTTTAATGCCTTCTGTCTTTATGCTCTAAACATTGCATAAGAGACACATAAGGGTGAAGTGACTGTTCAAAATCACCTAATCAGATCCTAGACTGAGAATCTCATTTAGCTGAAATTCAATCTCATGTCCTCCTGCAGTTAAATTGCAATTTGCTACTTTGCTGCTTCTTTTGATACTTTATTTTGATGCCTGGAGTTCTCTTATTCTTCAAGGACTACAGGTGTTCATAACGCTACCCTTGGCCATGAATATTTTCTTTTAAATAGAGAGGAGATAAATTGCTTCAGGGATGCAGCTGATCACAAGATATGAAATGCAACTCGAGCATCTCTGGAAATAAATGTGTGATGCTAAAAGCCCCGCATTTTTCAAGATAAATACATTGAATCAATTCTGCTCTGCTCTTGATATTGCAATTGGGTCAGAGGCACACCTCCCTCTCTACTTGCTTAGAATTCACTTCATGTCAGCGGGGAATGAAAATAAGTTATATTCAGTGACACAAAACGTTGATTGGTAGGTGTTAAAAGAGCCCAGACTCTCCACCTTAACTTGGTCAAAGTGTGTCTGTGCCATGTAAGCAGGCAGGAGTACTCACACTATGCAATATTTATTACAACTGCTATACTGCAGGAGTAAAGTACACTGTTCTCAGAGTAGGGTAAATATCCTCAAAGGCACACTCTGTTTTACTGTCACACTGAAGTCTCACCGGTGGACAGTGAAATTAAGCAAGATGACAATATGAAAACCTATGAATTTTCCAGTATTCTTTTTCTCATTTACAGTTAAGTCAGAAGTTTCTGTTAAAAGTAATGATATTTATTGATTCTTCCAAGTATTTGAATTAATGAACAATTTTCTCTAAATACCAGAGTTATGCTTTATTGCAAATAATTAAAGATTGTATCAAGGAAAGACGGCACTTACAGACATTAGGAGAACATGGTATAATGCACACGGAGGCTGGCCAGTATAATTATGTTTTCCTCCTCTCAGAATCCCACCTTGATCATATTAGCCTGACTGTAGATTACATATGCATAAATAATTCTACCAGTTCCAGTGGAATTTTGGAAATGTCTATTTATTGCTAATTATTTCCTTTCAAACCATAATTTTAGTCGGAGCCACAGGCTACACTACAATATCTTATTTCAGTGTAATAATACATTTAGATCAGTTGAAATGCCTGCATACAAAATGAGTGGCAAATGGAAAAACAGGGACTCTTCAACTGGTATTTGACAGCTGGGGCAAACAGCAGGGAAACATGATCTCCATGAACAGCACTCTGTGAGGCTGGGTACTTTCAGTAGAAGTTAGCACACAATGTATTTTTCTGCAAACCAATTTGTTTTTAGAAGACAATTTGAAGTAAAATCTGCTGTTCAGCAAAATAAGCAGTATGTTTCTTTTCATGTGTTGCTCATTTGCTGTATGACTGGCACGTTCTGTGCAACAAAATTCACTGCCATCGAGCAGTAAGAAGTTGGAAAATAGGAAAAAAAAGTACCAATACCCACCAGCAGCTTCTGTGCTACTTCAGATACTACATAAGTATGCATATTTAATCTGTGACTCATTTCTAATTGACCAACTTACTCCAATATCTTATTACAGTATGTGGTACTTTTTAAGCCTTTTCACTGGTTTAGGGTTTTTTTTTTGTTTTGTTGGTTTCTCTTTCCTCCAGCCTGCTGATATATGGACCTGTTATGTGTAGTTTCTCCAATGCATTTAGTCCATTAACCCCAACTCTGTCTTCTACACCCGAGTCTCCTGTTGTCTGGGTTTATTTTTTATATAATTGTCCCCCTCTGTCTTGTTCTCTCCTTTTCCACATCAATTTGCCCATTACCCCTCAGTGTTTTCTGGATTGGCTGTGGGTTTTTTCTGTTTCTCCTTGACTTAATTTTGTGCACTGAGTCTTGGTTTTGCTTTGTCATTTCTGTGTACAGGAAGAGTCTTAGTGTTAAACTTGGTCTGCCAGAGAGTTAAATTGGAAAATATACCTCAATGCACAGAAGGGAGTTTCTCTAAGTCTTTGAGTCCCTGTGTCTCAACACATCTCTCATACTACAGTATAATACAGCGACGGTTGAAAACAGGCGGTTACATTACTAACTTCCTAATGTAAAAGAAGACATTGTAGACAAGGATCAATAAATAGCAATTGTCAGAATGAGGAAACTGCTCAGCAGTTCCTGAGGAAGAGGCGGTGTTTTGTGCACAGTGGATTCTCAAGGGCATTTTACAGTTCAGATTCTGAGATGGCAAAGAGCCACACAGCAGGTATAGCAGCAAAAAACCTGTGCCAAATACCATGAACAACTGCTTCATTATGGCTGCTAGAGGTGCAACATATAAGTACATTGTATTTATATTTATTATATTATATAGAACACAGCTAAGCATATTAATATTTTCTGGGAAAAGGGCCATTGATAGTTTTGAACAGTCTTCTAGTAAATGCAGAAAATCTGGTGGGTTTTACAATACCTTCTTCCACCCAGCTCATTCCTATTTATTTCCTGCCTCAGGTTTCCTCCTTGCTCAACTTCTAGTCAAAGTGTGCTGACCCTCAAAGGTTAACTCTGCTGTCCAGGGATGGGTGGAACAGCACTGCAGCCAGTAAAAAGCCCTTCCTGAAGACTGAATCTCTGTCTTTCCTGGAGAATCTTATTCAAGAAAATTCAGGAAAATGAGACAAGAGCTCTGAAAGGAAGAAATGTGAACTGAGACACTCCACACCATTCACTCAGGAATGGGAACAATGGGTGGTACCAGCAGGAAGGCAGTAACAGACTCTGATGTCCTAGGTTGTCTCATGCAGTTTACCTTTTTCCTCTCCCCAAACTTCTCACTAAATCCAGTCCTGCAACTAAGCTTACATAATTTTTTTAAGTGAATGCATTATGTCTTTTACCAGTTCAGATCATCTGCCTGATTGCACGTTCTCCCTAGAATTCATTATATCTGCACATTCACTGAAGGAGTGTCATGTTGTTCTCACAGTCTCCTTTTGATTTAGTCATAAATAATGCATTTTGTATGAAGCCGGAATTATTTCTGCTTTCAGGCAGTTTGCCTTTATAACTTGCTGTACCTGAAGGGGGTTGAAGCACATGGCTACAGTCACGTTATCAGTGTTGTGATCCAGACCTGAATAACTGTGGCATGTGAATAAATCATGCACATGAACCCAGCTAACCATGCAGCCAGAAGGACAGAGGGGAAAATGTGGTATCAATGCAAGGAAGATGTAGCAGGATTTGGCTCAGAAGAAGAGCATGGAACTGTGATTGATAAGGAGGTGTGAAGAAATCCCAAAGAGTCAAAGTAGCAATTCCTGGGTTGGATATTAAAGAGAACATATATCTACTTTCAGTAATTTCAGACAACATTCAGAGGATGTTGTCTGAAAAGGGTCTGAGGGGCCAAAAAAATTGGCTTATGCAAAGCAAAATGAAGAAAAAGATTTCACACAGTCATTTCCATGTATACAAATCCTCACAGGCTCAGATAATTTTGTATCCATGTAATTTTTATGCAATATTAACTACAGAGATGTAAACTATTTGATTGATCTTTCTTTAGTTTTAATTCTTATCTCAAAATTACATAAAAAATGTTGCTTTACCTTATCTTCTGCCATGCAAGAGAAGTCTCTTTGAAGAACTTAATTTTTTTAAACCGGAAGTCTTATTTTAATGCATCCTTTGTTTTTTCTTTACAATGTTCTTTGAAGTCATAGGTTTTGTTTAGTAATTAATTGATGCTTAAATACATATAATCTTATGTCTAGAAGGGAAATTTTAAAAACTCATATTCCCATCTGGCTGCCAGGAAATATATTTTGCAAACAACAGTTCCTCCAACTTCTCTTATAGAAGAACAAACAAAACTGCTTTGATTTGTACTTGCTGGTGAGGGGACTCTGCTCAAACCACAGATGAGTTAGGAAAACAGACTGCCAGATGCAGCTGATGCAGTTACACACAGAATTACGCACAGAATTAACAAGGTTGGAAAAGACCATGGAGATCATCAAGTCCAACCTTTACCTAGGTTAACAACCTACCCAACATCAGTCTAACATCTATACCATCTAAACCATTTAAACCATCTAAACCATACCACTAAGTTCATCATCTAACCTATCCTTAAACACATCCAGGGTCGGTGACTCCACCACCTCCCTGGGAAGCCCATTCCAGTGGGGGATCACTCTCACCGTGAAAAAGTTCCTCCTGATATCCAACCTAAACCTCCCCTGACGCAGCCTAAGACTGTGTGCTCTCGTCCTGTCACTGGGAGTCTGAGAGAAGAGACCGACCCCCGCCTGACTACAGCCTCCTTTCAGGGAGTTATAGACAGCAATAAGGTCACCCCTGAGCCTCCTCTTCTCCAGGCTGAACAATCCCAGCTCCCTCAGCCGCTCCTCACAGGGCTTGTGCTCCAGCCCCTTCACCATCCTCGTTGCCCTTCTCTGGACACATTCCAGCAACTCAATATCCTTCTTAAACTGAGGGGCCCAGAACTGGACACAGCACTCGAGCTGTGGCCTGAGCAGTGCCAAATACAAGGGAAGGATAACTTCCCTGGAAGTTCTCACAGAACTGCTCACAATGCAGGGTTCTCCTGCTCTGAATAAAAAGTCTTGCACTGAGGGCTGCAGCACTGCAGGATCTGGCCCCCGAGGTGGTGAGATTTCACCTGCTTTGAGCCAGACCTTCCAAGTGTTCCTTAGCAGAGGAGCTGCCAAAACCCATGCAGTCAGATAGGACCATGTGGAGTGCCTGGTGCGCCTCTGCAGGAGAGCTCTGCTGAGGGTGGGCAGACGTTTCGGTGGGAAGGTGTGCTGGAGGTGGGAGCTGGGCTGCACAGCAGCTGCACGAACAGGGAGAGCTCAAGTGCTGATGTGGGGAGCTGCTGCTTCCCCAGTCAAAAACATCCTGCCCTGGCATTCTCCAGTGGAAGCTGCCCAGCAAATACCTTTAAAATTTTGACAGCCAAATCACTGAGAACCTGGTAAACAGTGAAATAAAACATTTTATAAGAATATGCTCAAACATACAAAAAGAAAGGCTTTTTAGGTTGGATCACGTTATTGAACACAGTGTCTCACATTTAGCTTATGCTGAACTATTTGGCCACAGTTTCAGTCATCTATTGAGGTAAAGCGAAAAAACAGTGTGCTGAAATCAATAGCACTAATAGCACTTGCAAACAGAAATTCTCAGCCAGCAGTTTAAGTTAATTTAGTGTATCTGTGTATTCGAAATTATTACCAGTTGCATTAGATTGTAATTTAGGGAAATACTGAGTAAGCAATGCACTATTATCTTGTCCTTGTACTGGCAAATACGGAGGACTCGGAAAGCACTTGGCACATGCCACCCAAAATCTAATTTGTATGCTCTGTAGATGGATGTTTCAGTGAAGATCAACTGATCATTTCCTCCCTTATCCAGAGGCTTTCTATATAACTGTAGCCAAACTAAATAATCTAGCTCTTGCCTCAGTTTGTCATCTCTAATGTGAATGTGACATTTTATTGCATTGCCAAGGTGATGTAAAGCAGTCACACTATGAATAGTGTCGTAGATTGGCCAGAAGTGCAGATGACTGCAGTAAGTCAACTTAATAAGTTGCATAAATTCTGAAGGAAAATCAGGTATTTCCATAGCAAGACCAAATATATCTAACCTGTTCTACTGGAAAGAGTGCAGAAGAACAATAATTTAAACACTTATTCCTGCTTCTTTTGGGAAGTTTTACTAGTTAGATCATTTTAAAGAAAGCAGATGAAAATAATAACTTAGTACAACTCAATCTTAAATATCATCTGAAGACTTTGAAGACTGTAGAATGTTTTCTAGGTATAAAAATGCTCAGCTATTCTAAAGCTAATTTCCAATTTTCCATCTGCTTTGATTCCAAACAAAACCATTATAATCTTTTTTTTTGTACAGTGAACTCAACCTTATTTTAATTTGATTGCAGCTCTGTGCTACAGTGTAATGGAACGTTAATTCTTTAAAAATCTGTGGTTTGTTTGTTTTTTTTAAAAAAACTGACTTCTTTGAGTAATCATGTTTGATGGAAGAAATCTTGAGGGTATAAAATGAGAAGGTCATTACCATGATGTTCCAAATGAACACCTATGGCAAAGCATTTCTGGTTCTACTTGCAAGTTCTGCTGGGAGCATTTCAATTTTCTGGCTCATTGTCAGGTGAAGCTAACAGCTTTTAAGGGCAGATAAGTTACATCTGAGTTTGAAATATCTGTGAACTGGAAATATCTCTGAGATTAGATAGGATTTTTTTGGCTTTTTGTTTCACTTCTCAGGAGCTAATGATAAACTTTTAAAACTATATCCTCAGCTGGGGTAGACAGTTTTAGATCTACTTCTTTTTTTTTATTTCATTTGCAATAAGTTGAAGTAATACCTATGCATGTTTTTATGGAACAGTTAGGAAGTATGTGCTTAGCTTTAGATTAATCCTGGGGGTTTGTAGTATTAAGTAAAGTGGCCTACTCACCATGCTGCAAAGGAAATGCATGTGGAAACATAAAATATGGAGAAACAGTTTGAGATTTATCCTTTCAGAAGGCTAAGACTTGCTGCCATTTGTTAACATCTTGCAAGAAATTCAGCATGGCTCTCTCAATCCGAGTTGGAAGAGCCTGCTTTTGCCCTGGAAAGGTCTTTTAGAGTTGCCATGAGGTCAAAGAGAAATGCAATATGTTCCCCTCCTCCTGGCTGAGTGCAAAGTGATGTGTCGTAGGCTCAGAGGACAAAAATCAGTAACACGGATAAATTGAAATACAGGAAATTCCATTTAGATATAAAACAACACCTTTTGACTATAAGACTGGTCAAACAGCAGGACAGACTTCCCATTCTCCATTCTTGGAGATTATCAAAACTTGTCTGAACACAGCTCTGAGAAACCTGATGTAGTTGCCATGGCTCTAGGCAGAAGGCTTAGATAAAATGATTTCCAGACATGCCTTCCATTGCCATCTAAACTGTGATTCCAGGAAAACAAAACTAAACAAATGGAGTCAGAACTGAAAACTACTCTTGATTTTCAGAGGGGAAAAATAAACCTAAAGTGACTTATTATTTTCATGGACAGTAAACTGACATTTAGTTTGCTATGGACTTAGACCTCTCCTATAGGCAAGCAATGTGTACTTTGGGCAGGGGAATCTTTTTGAAAATATGTCTTTTTTATTTGGTATGCTAAACACCTTGAGTGATTTGTAAATAGTGTAAACGGTTCAGAAAATTCATAGAGCATAAGTGCAAGAAATGAGAGCAAAATTACTGCACAAAATAGGGTCTATTAATAAATTTCAAAGGGGAAAGAAACTTTTTAAAGCAAAACCTGTCTGAAATATTATGCTGAAATGGGATAAGGTTATCCAATTTTGTATTTAAGCATTGTCATGAGAAAATTCCTCCTTCATGAACAATCACTTTCCTTATCAGGATGTAGGAATAATGTTTGAGAGCAGTAAAAAGGTGAATCTGGAGGGAATATATAACAGAATCCACTTCTAGTGGCTCCACTGGACTTAGATCTAAGTCTTCAGTGGGAAATTCCAAAAATTACAGGAGCTCTGCTTATGATTATATTAGTTTCTCACTCCCGTTTCAGTGGCTTTATGTACAGCAGTCACATAGTTTGTTTTCACCTCAGTAACAGGATTTATTACTTACAATGGAGAATAAAAAGAGTAATTGGATATATCCCGTGCAAGATTTTGAGAGTGTTACAGGATGCGGTATCAGAACAAAAAACTTCTTTAGCAGGTGTTGAAAGCAAGGCACCAGCATTAAACACAAGGACAGTGGTGTTTGAAGTTTGATTTCTAGTGCTGGAAAAGTGAGCTTTACAACTTTCACTCCTCAAAAGTCAACATTTTCTCATACTTACATTATTTTATAGGAATGTGTAGATGTAGGTGTCAGCTTGATATTAACTGTAAAAAACCTGGTATCAGACAGAATCTCCAGCAACTAGAAAAGGCCAAACTGAAGTGATTAAAGTGAAAAATTACCCTGGGTGGCAAGGGAACTTTATTCTGTTATTGCAGAATAGATTTTATTTCAGTGTGTTACTGGTCAGTATTTATGCTTTATAGTCTTACAAAAAAGAAACAGAAATATAATTATTGGAATGAGAACAGATGAAATGCAATAAGGAAAGGTGAGCTTTCATGGAGAAATGTAGAGGATCAATGATGTAAAGGTTGCAATCTGTCTTTCATATATCAATCTGTCTCCTTCCCAAAGTTTCATCTTCAAATTGTTCACCTTTACTACAAAATTTTCTTGTTATAGTTGAAATTGGGATATTAAATAATGCTTTTGTTTTCTTACTAGGGAAACAAGATCCAACCTGGGCTTTTTTCTGTTTAAGGCACAAGGACAAAGAAATTGGCGTAAGCCTCATCCAGAGCCCACAACAACAAGCAGAATTGTCTCTATCATGTCTTTGGTGTTACTGAAGTGTTGTGGCCAAAACTACCATTCATAACTTTGATTTTATTTTTTATGAGAATTTTCTTATTTTTGATTTGTGGAAGTCTTAACACCTTTACTATTGACCCTGGAGTATATTCTGAATCTGATTCAATGCATTTCAGAACTCACAGCTTGGAAGAAATGCACTGAACTTGCTGAATACCAGCTCATTACACAAAACCTTCAGCTTTGGCATCTAGTCCCGGTTGGTTTCCACATTCTGATTTTCAAACAAGTGAACAAAGTATCTTAGATATGTTCATAACTGATCTGAACTTTCTATAGAAGAATCCATGAACTTCGTTAGGAACTCTCGATTTTTAATGATTATGGATAAGTTTTATTTGGCATGGTTTTGCTTCAAATATGATTGCTTGATTCTAGATATATTGGAATGGAAAAATCTAGATACAAACACTTCTGTAGTTATGCCAGCACAAACACATCCCTATTCCTCATCATTTGGAGCTTAAAATTAGAAAAGTCCAAGCCTGTGAAGGAAAACCCAGAATCTTTACACATTTATGTGAAATCTGTTCTGTTTGTTCTACTAAAAGATTTAAAATGCTGGATAGAAGTGTTTCTTCAGTGCTTGAGCTGATCCAGAGGCACCAAAGTGGCAGATTTTGCCATTTTAAAAAGACCTAAAAAGTGAAGAATGATTTAGTCTCTCAGATGTCTTATGAATGGGTTAGAAACTGTGAGTCAGGATGTGTGTTACACCACAGCATAAAACCAGGGTGGATTACAGTGTTCACTTAGGGTGTTCATTGCTCTACTTTTCTTTTTTCTAAAATCAGCCTTTTTTCAGGTCAGCTAAAAAGGCAAACGAGGCAAGAATTTAATTCAGCACATATCCTGAGCCTACTACAGCAGCTATGAAGTGTAGGAAACCTAAGCCACATAACATGCAGGACATAAGCTCTGAACAGAGCTGTGCTCACTACTGCAGATGCAACAGTGGCCTAGAAAGACAAGCAATAGGAAGATCGACAGATAGATAGATAGATAGATAGATAGATAGATAGATAGATAGATAGATAGATAGATAGATAGATAGATAGATAGATAGATAGATAGATAGATAGATCTCTCCCTATAAAAGACACTCAGTACTTTTTTAAAATCAGTATATACATTTACTAATTTATTTTTTAATGGTCTAACTAATAAAAAAAATATTTCCCCGTCATGGGAAAAATAGACTTAAAATCATGAATCTGTGCATTTTTTATTTTACTGCTTTCTTAGGTTCTCCAGACTCCCTTTCAACAGAGTTCTCCTGCTTTGATGTCTTGCTCTCTACGCAGGTTGCCAGAAGGCTTTCATTTGCAAATGCAGGTGTTTTCAACTGTTAGACATAGTTGTGTTGTATTATTCATCACCTCAATTAAAAAATGTATTAGTAGGACAGTTATTTTACACAGAGGACAAAACAGGGATAATTGGAAAGACAGCACACTGCACATAGAGGAAGATGTTGCTTAGTAAGACATGTTTGGCAGTGGAGGAGCAAGGTTTGCATCTACCTTGCTGTGTTTGAATTTTTTCTTGTATCAGTCATTGACCCTTCAAAGCACTGTTTTTCTAACAGTCTGCCTTGCCATCAGGCTAGTATCTGAAACTGATTAAACATGACTTTTGAGAAGTACAGCTCTCTTCACAGATAGCACCTAGAAATCACCGTTGCATGTAAGGGTTAGTTACATGTCAGCATTTTTTCCTAGTTTTTGTTGGTTTTATACTTGAGGAAACTGATGTGTGTGAAGCCAGGTCTTCCCTGAGCTGCTGAGAATTACTAGAAATGTCAGTGAAAGTATCTGCATCTCACGGGTAATCTCGAGGCTTGCTACACAGTCAAATGAACACCTTGGTCTTTCTCCTGGCAAGAATTTCTCTGTAACCCTTGCCCTGTCATTCGGAGACAGCTCTTTGTGCAATGTAGACAAGGCAGAGGGACGTCCATAGACCATGGGTGAGTTGTGACTTCACTCAGAGTTAGAGATGTGCAGTAACCCTGCTCTGAATGCTACCACCTACAGAGGGCTGGTATTCACCTTTCTGCTCAGCTCACCTGCTTCAGAAATGGGGGCAGACCATTGCCGGTGAGAAAGAATCAAAGCTGGGCAATGAAACAGTATAAAAGATATTTATCAAGGATGGTAAAGGGTTGAGGGAGAATCAGGGCAGGGAAGGATGAGGAAAAGGGTTGGGGGAATAAGTAAATCCTTCAAAAGCAGATAAAATACCAGAGAACTGGTTTTCCCTTCTTCCCATGTAATATTCCTAATCTTTCTTCCCCTGTCAGCTTTCTATAGATGGAAATGTTCTGTGCACCCTCATCTTTCAGGACACCCTGACAGTCTCCCAGTAACCCCATATGCCTTGTATTTGTTGCCACAAACATGGTTTGGGGCTGTTAAATGACAGTAAAGCACTTCCGTATTTCATATGACTCAAAGGTTCTGAGGCATCTTTTTGATCTGTGTGCATTTGCTCATCTATCAGAATTTACACTTACGGCTTTTTGAAAATAGATACTCTAATCATCAGTCATGAGGGGTTTCGACTCTGAAGATGTGAAACTCTCGTCTTTCTTCTTTTCCACAGAAATCTCAATGAGTGGGCTTGCTTAAAAAGCACACAGCTCAGTACCAGGAGAAGGGAATCTCTCCTGCAGCCGCCTCCTCACACTTAAACACTGCCAGGTGGTGGTGAAGCCTGTTGTTTTACAGCTCCAGGTTGTGCCTGACTGCAGTGGAGATCTGCTAATTCCAGTGCCTGACACCAGTGAAGAAAGCATTTAATCTCCATGGATATGAGGGGATTCTTCCTTAAAAGCAGATCTCATTTTGATTTCTGGATTCTGATTTTTGGATTTAAAACAAAATAGCCTCTGTATAGTAGCAATGTGGTAACGTTTCTGTTACCTGTTAAGCATGCCATTCGTTGGCTCTTGCTGCCTTTCTGGCCCCAGCAATCTTCCTCGGTAGTGAATTCAACCATACAGTTACACTGTATGAAAAAGTATCTCCTTCTATCTGTTTCTAAGTTGATAAATTATAATTGTCTCCTAATTTTTTTATGTTAAAAACCCCAAATGAATGTTCTTTTTCTACCCTTCTACTCTATCTTTTCTAGGCACTTAACTCCAAACTCCCCGTGTCTGTTTTCTTAGGTGAACAATATTTTCTTATTCCCCCACCCCCAATCTGCATCTTTCCACAGCTTTAATCATTCATCCTTATAATTCTGCAAACCTTGCAATGGGATAACTTGTACTGTACCCTTCTTCCACATGGGTTCACACTATTGAGAAGACCAATGTTGAAATTTGGGGATGATCTATAAGGTCAGAACTTCTCATCTGTTACTTAGGTGCCCTTCAGTATCTTAGCCTTTCTAGGCTACAGTGGGTACTACAGTTAATTCTTCGGTTGTTCATTCCACAATGCTTGTTTTGTGCGAAAAGGTGACTTGAGTTCATCCATAACAGTGTTTTCTTTAAATATCTCCCCCATAGACAGTACAAATGTTATCTCTAACAAAATTTGTGAGATACTAGGGGCGAGATTGATGTTATTTGAAGCAAACAGACATTGTATTTTTGAGTAATCCTTATCTTTCTCTAGTTTTTTTTTTGGGGTCATGTTTCTTCCACGAAGTCCGGAACTGTTTCTATAAGTTTATAGTCTGACACAGGCAAAGGGGAGGAGGTGGGATTGGCCGTAATAAGTGGTTTAAAAGGGCTTTGCTTCTGCTGTGGCTGTAGAACTGGAGCAGAGCCGGGCTTGAGTGGATGGTGGCCTGTAAACCACCCAAGCAGCAAAAGGCAGGTTTCTCAGAATGCTGCGACCGTGTTCTCTGCTCCCAGCCATCCTCAGCCTTACACCATGGTTTTCCCGAACTGCTGGAGCACACAGCCGTGCCAGGGCCAGCAGAGGTGGCTGCGGCCAGCAGGTCCAGCGGTTCGCATGCCCTAAGGCATCAGTCCGCTGTTGGCAAATCGAAAGCATGGATTTTCCCTTAAGGGAAGCCGCAGCTCCTCGACCATTTTGGGTCGAGTTGCTGAAATTCCTACATTTTGGCGGTGGGCTGGGCCGTGAGGAGCCTGCATGCAGGGTGCGCTCTCCTCGCACCTCTCCCCGCCTCGGTCTGGCGAGGGCTGCGCAGCCCGCGCCCGACTCAGGACTCGGTCGCTGCCCAACGCCAGGAC
>VXBA01005645.1:213459-315740 GCA_013399895.1 Serilophus lunatus
GGCCGCGGCCGGCGGTGCCGCCATGGCGCGGAGCGGGATCGCCATGGCAGCGCCCGGCCCGCGGCTGCCATTGGCTCCGCCGTTGCCATAAGCTACGGGAGCCCCGGGAGCGGCGCGGGGTGCGCGGGGCTCCGCTGCCCGCCGCCACCCGCCGCCCCGCCCGGCCCGCGCCGGCACCGGCTTTGGAGCGGCAGCGTTCGCTGCTGGAACGAGAGAAGAGTTTGGGTTAGACTTGCCGGTCCGAGGAGAAACCGAGCCAAAAATTTTCGCGCCGGGCGGGATGGGCTGTGCCGTGGAACGATGATAAGCCCGCTTCTGGATCTGCGATCCGGAGTGACGTTTAACATTATGGTGTTTTTAAAGTTGGTTTTTTTTAAGTGTGTTTTTTACACTGAAAAATTACAGAAAGAAAACACGAGGTGTTCGGTATACAACAGCAAAGCATGTTTGTTTCGTATGTTGTAAATAACGTAGATACAGTAACAGAAGCTTTTTTGTTCTTGTTGTTGGTAGATAATCATGAAATTAAAAATATTTATGGAGTGCATTTTAAAACAAAGACAGCTGTTTAACCAGGTCAGTTGTAGTTTGCCCCATTCTCAATGACAATGTTTGCAGCAGACTTATGCCACAATGAATGCAACATAAACACAAACACATCACTCCTTAATACAGGGAGAAAAACCTCCACGATAGCTCCACAAGTGGAAGTCCCCTGTTTTGGTCTGTGCATGCTAATTAAGAGAAGAATCAGAAAGAAAGAAAACTGATTACAGTGAACCTGAGAATATTCCTGCTCTCTCTCTCCAAGAGCTCTTTCAGCCCATGTGTTTTAAAAAGACGTAAGGAGTTGGCAATAAGGCTTCAAAAATGACTAATGGATGCATTCTGATGCAATTTGGAGCCTTGTAATGAAGGCAGAAATACCAGAGGAGCAGCTGTTCAGAGCTCTTCCCAGCAGCAGTGGTACAGTTTCTCAGTTCTCTCACTGTACACAAGGCCCTGCAGAGGCCAATGCCAAAACTTTGCTGAGGGTTTTTGCAGCAGTGGCCTTGAAGAGGGAAATAGAACATCTCCTCTTTTTCTGCTCAGTGCAGCTCAGAGAAGCAAGGGGAGGCAAAACAGTGGATCTTTAAAGAAACACAGATTTGATGATACTCATGTCTTTTCTAATATAATTCTTGAATATTAACCACGTGTTTATGGCCAGAAATTGCTGAGGACTGCACGAAACCAAAAGTCAACCAAACCATCCTTCTGCTCTGAAGTGTCTTTATTTAGGCTTCTAACATAGAATTTGCTCAGGAAGTTGACTTATTTTTCAGTCTTCAGAGCTAATTCCTCAGTGAGAGGTTGCAAGTCTCATTGAACTTGCATGTTTAAAGAGTCCTCCAGCATCTCCTAAGCTTACTTACCCAGGAAGCAATGGTTTCTGAATGCATATGTGACCAAATTTACACACAAAAACACAGTGTTAGTAATTTAGGTCAAAGTATGGGTTTGTAGTAGTGAAATACACAAGAAGAGGGAGAGACCTGATGTGTACCCCTGGAATAGTTCATCTTCTCCCCAGGAGCAAAATGCCCTATGCTTATCTGCTCCTTGCTTCAGATCCTACTTTACTGTAGTGAGTTCAATCCTTGCTGACTGTCAGAGCTTGGAGGCCTGTTCACCACCTTCTTCTTGGCCTGAGTGGCATGTGACAGCCAACAATGTCACTGCTGCAAGTGAGGGGGACAGAGCACAGGCTGTTGTGCATGCTCAGGTCTGTAAAGGCGTATGTGACAGCGCCCGAGCCTCACTGATGTGCAGTCTGCTAGAAAATGCTGCAAGTCCTGCTGTGAGCTTGGCAAAACTGTTTCCACTTTGGCACAGACTTTAAAATGACTCCTAAGCCTACATCGTTCCTCCTAGCAGTGGAATGGACATACCTGAATTAATTCAAGCAGAGGAGTATTTTATTTCCTTTAGTAAAATGTTACATTTTTCTCTCAAGTGAAATGAGCTGGAGGGAATCAGTTCCATGTGTGTCGTGCACAACTCATTAAGCAATCCACCTGCATGTCCACAACTTACAAACTTCTACTTCTCTTTGAAGATACTGTGAACGTTTTGAGTGAGTTAACAAAAAATAGTAAGCAATCCTTTCAGTGTCAGTGCTAGCTTTTTCATGCTGAGGTGGATAAAAGATTCATATTATTTGTGAGTCTGAAATGTCAGCATTTTGTCCTTAATCTCTTTTCTTCTTATCTATTCTGCTTTTGAAACACTAATAGTCATAGCAGGAGGAGATTTGGCTTTGCTAACGTTATGAAAAATAATTGTGAAATTGTTTTTTAGAAGTAAATGTATCACATTCATTTTCATGAAACAGATTTCATAGACTTTGTAGAATTCAAGAAATTCAAGCATATGATTAGGAAATGCATGAAGCTACACGCCTGCTACAATGAGCTAGGAGTTCTTTAAATTGAACCCAGTTTTTTTTTTAAATGTCTCTTTTCTTTTTTATAAATCAGTTGCAGTTCTTGTAGCTGCCCCCAGCCCCAAAGGCGGTTCCTAGTGGCAGTTAGAAGTAAGATGTAGCTTCTTGAGGAATTACATTCTTAAGCACAGTAGTGTTTTCCTTTGGTGTCCTTCAACAGTTTCCAGTAAAAATACAATGTAGAAATAATCTGGAAATCATTACAGATTCACAGGAGTTAGGTTTTTTTGTTCAAAAATGTTTGGTTTCATATCTTTTCCTCAGTTTTAATTTATAGAATTTCTTAAATCAACATACTCATTTTTATTTTTTGCTGATGTGTCTTAAGTAAGTGAATACATTCCTCCTACTATACAAGTATAGTCAAATGAAACTGTTGCTAGATAAGATAAAAGTATCAACAAACCTGGTCACAGTAAGGTCCCAATCCCTATTATTATTATTTGTTCTTATATTTTCACTTGCATCTCTATCAATAAATCTTAATACTTATAACATAAAAGGCATCACTTACAAAATCAATTAACCTGTTCATGAGAAGTGTATAAACACTGTCAGCTGAAAAGTGCAATCCACATAGGAATCAATTTGCTGCAAGTCCCCAGAGTTCTCTGTAGAGTGTCTGTGTGATGCTGCTGAGCCTTGGCTTGTGTGGATAACTCTGCAGTAGCCCAAGGGAAACCCATGGACTGTGTGTGCCCTGCGGGGCCTGGCACTTTGCACTGAGGGTGCTGTAGAAAGCAGATCACACAGCCTGCATTTGCAGTGGCATAATATGTCTTGATATGTACATGATGATGGTAATAATATACATTATTTTATTTGTGACAGGTTTTGTTACTCTCAATTTTTGTGGCTTTCATGAATTCGCTCTGAAGTTTTAAGGCTGTGCTTAGATATTGCAGCTATAAACAGTCACAAGTTATTTATTTGCAAAGGAAAGGATTACAGTTAGATGAAAATTGTGGAGCACAGCTGTGCTGTAGATTCATGAATCATGGCAATTAGGGCAGATAAGATTTCTGAAAGTGTGATGCATAAACAAGTCCTGGAAGAAGAACAGCCTTGAACACCACGGGTGTCCCACGCTCATTTCTATGCATGTACTTGAGGCATTGGGATATTTTCTACACTTAGGCTTTGACATCCCACAGGCAGCAGTGCAGGAATAGTGCTCACCTTGCTGCAAGGTGCAGTCTGTGACTGGGTGCATCGTGATGCAGGCAAGCTCGCTCTCAGCTGCCTGCCATGGGGAATGGCATGGATAATTTATGAGAGCTGCTTTTTCTGAGGAAAAGGGTACAAAGAACACATCTATCCTCTTCTCTGAACTAGGCTGTCTTGTCTCAGGTTATTGCAATGTATAAAATTAGCCTAGTTGTGTGCTTTTAAAACAGTTAATTTAGAGCTCTTCCTTGATGGAGCTCTGTGCTCTCGCGTAGGGTGTTCCTGCTATGGTGCACAGAGACTCCAGTGGAGATCAAAGGCCTGGTTTGCCCAGCATCAGTGTGAGGGAGCTGTACAAGCACTCTGTCAGAGGCAGTTGCTACCCTGAACCTGGCAGCCTAAATCAACTGGGCAGAAAAGAAAGGCAGCGAATATAAGTGTCACTTCAGTTTTACCAGTGAGGGAAATAGAGGCCTGTGGAAGTTGCAGAAAATTGGCTTAAGTGGAAATAGGACAAGGCTCAAGGGAGATGAGCTGCAGAGCCAGGAGTGAAACCTAGTTGTCTTGTGCTTTGCAGTGTGCCAAAGGTGCATCTGAGTAGGGAGCTGAAGGGATTTTGCCGCCTCTTGCATGGTGCACCTACTGTCCTGAAGTACAGCCACCCCTGATCACCCTCGTGATATAAGCAGCCAGATTGAGATTAAAACTCGTTTTCTGATGGGCCAGTGGATTTCTGGTAGCTGTGATCATTTGCAGGTTTCTGGCAGCAACAATCGTTTACGAGTCATCTGTGCCGGGTTTGGATCACAGCCGGAAAGTGGATGCAGAATGTTATGTCTCCTCTTGCGCTTTCCTAAGTTGGACAGTTTTGATTCTTATGCTTGAGAGTTTTTGGACGTTCCTTGAAGTGGCATCCATTTAGATATGCAAGCACCAGCTTTTCTGGAAGGTGGTACTTTTTATTTTAGTAACTAAAAATCGCTGTTAAAGAGAGCTGGATTCTTTTCACACTTCCTCTTCATTTCTCTTCCCCTCACACTAATGACTTATTTTCTAATTCATGCTTTTCTGTTCCTTTTCCTATGAACAGATTTCTTTTTGCCATTTGTAACTTTGCCATCTTGCTCTTCTTGCATCTTTTTTCGGTTTTCATCTCTTTCCCACTTTGAGACTGTTCATGAAAATAGAGTTCTGTCTTGCCAGCTTATGATACCTGCAGAAGATACCCTTCTCTGTAGAAATTTTGTTTTTTACTTTGTATTTTATTGTTCGTGGCCTTTATATAAATCTATCCCAACTTCTCATTTTATTGCTGAAGCAGTTAGTGTATTTGCAGTTTTTTAAAACTGAAATTGTTTGCTTATGGAGAATTAATTTCAGTAATTGCAGCAGGTAATTCAAAGCCTATTGCTTTAAGCATAGATGTTAAAATCGGTGTTTATTTTATATCTCACTTACTGCTGAAGGTTTTGTTCCTGTAGTATGTGAAGGCCAGTAACTGGGATTAGGAGATGCCCTTCTCAGTGACATTCCGTGTCATGCAAATGGCAGTGATGGGAAAGAATTGTTCTCCTACAGTTTTGCAATCTCTTTTATCTTGGTGTAGTGGCAGGAGGACACCAGCAACTTCTCAGGACTCTCAGCTGAGAATGTAACACCTCTCTGGGCCCTGTTATCGTTTGCATAATGCTAATAGTATGCAGGCATTCAGCAAGACAGTCTTCAGCTGGAAAATTTTCAGTTTAGAAGGTGCGGTTACTAAACAAGGGCACAAAATACAAGAGGAAAGCTCAGGGCGATTGTTGGCATGCTTTTTTTGCTTTCATTTTTGTTACAGACATATGATTATCTGCTTCTTTTGACTGTCCTGTTCTTAAGAAAGTAGAAAGGCAGGGGACAGTGACTTAGTTAACCCAGAGAAGGATGTACAGAGCATACAAAAATACCAGTGGGAGAAGGTGAAAAGATTGGGGTAATTATTTTGGATGAGTACACGTGTTAAAAAATGAAACTTTTTCTGACACAGTTGTTTTACACCAGCTTCTTTATCTAATACTTGATGGCAGTGTAACTTATGTACACTATATAGCTTTGTGACACCCAGGAAGATCTTTAAAAGCTCAATTTGCTCTGTAATTCAATTACTAGATGTTTTTGTATTTTATTCTCTGACATTAATAAGAAACTAAAATATATTTTTATTTACTCTTTCAGTGATTGCAGCAAAGCAGCTTTCATTCTTTTGTATTGTTAATAAGTTGAGAAATTACATATTTATCTATTTATTATCCATAAGGAGAAAAGGTGACCCAATTGAAAATGTTGCCTTCAGGGAAATGCAGTATATACAGCAGAGGAGAGTAACTGCTTCTGCCAGTACAAGAACTTTGCAGGTTTGGATGCTGATTCTGTGCATTCAGACCACTGACCTTTCTCCTGGTGGCAGAGTGGCTGTACAGTCTAACGCCACCCTCTGCCGTACATGCAGTTGTGAGGTTGTTTGCAGGGAGCCATCCCAGAGGTGCCACAAAAGCCTTTCTGTTGACTTAAGAAGGCGTTGGGATTGGTGCCATCGCCTCTGAGCTCATGTTTTAACTGAGCAAATAAGGCCAAGTGGTCTATAGTACATGAATATGCGAATGTACTTCTGAGTGACACACTTACCTTGCTCTCTGACAACACAAGTCATGCTTTCATGAGGTTGAGTTTTAGCTTGAATTCTCAGATGTTTATGAAAATTAAGTCTTGAATTGCAAATTTTGGTGGAATCCTCATGATTCCTGTTGAGATGCGTGTTAACACAAGCCTGTGAATATCATAATTCATGATTAATATAACTCATTTGACACAGGTAATGAAACCACAGCATGAAGTTTTTGATGGTAATTTTAATTGTAATCACAGTCTAACTGCAGATGAGAAATTATAAGAGGAAGAAATGCCTTGATTAACTTCAAATGATGACTATGTTGGAAGTTGTATTTGCAAGTGAAATACAGATATCTTGGTTTTTGATCCATATTTAGCGAAGAGATCATAACAGTTCTATCTTTCAAATTTGGTATCAGTTTGAAAGCAAAATGAATAAAGTTAAAGGCTAGGTATTACCATTAATAGTATCTGTGCCACAACAAGAAGCATAAGGAAAATTGGTCTATTTTTCCAGAGCAGGTTGTTGTTAACCAAGGTAACTACAGCAGCTTTTTCTCATCTGCAGTTGCAACAACAAAAAAAATTACATTACATCGTGTTGCATTTCTCATTTCTGAAAAGTTGAGGAAATTATTGAATATATTGTGGAAATTAAAAAATAGGTAACTTGTCCAGACAATGACTTATACTAACTGCTCAGGTCAGGTTGAGTGGAAACCAAAAGACTAAGACACTTACTTTACCCTGGAATTCATCTCTCTATTTTTGCAGATATAAATCCCAAACTCAAACCAGGAGTATGAATTTCTGTTAAACAGTGTTTTGTAAGCCTAGGGATTGAGTGAGGTCTTACATGCTAAAACTTTACCTTAGTTATATGGGTAAATACTGCCTCTTTTGGGACACTGCATCTGTAAGACCAACTTCAAAGGTGTCTCTACACACCATTGAGTCAGACCTTGATAATTAATTCTTCCAAGTTACTGAATTTTAAATCACTTTACTGGCTGTTGCTGCAGATTTAAAAAGTGAAGTATAAGGTTTTTGAGAAAGTTTTTGTGCTTGCCCTAGAATAAATTTTTGCGTTGTTTTATTGCCTGTCCTTAAGGCAGAGCTCATGTGCCTCCGCATATTGCCTATCGTTAAATCTCTGCAATCATAGAATCATTTTGTTTGGAGAAGATCTCCCAGACCATTGAATTCAGCTGTTTGTCCAGCACTGCCAAGTCCACCATTAAACCATGTCCCCAAAGTGCCACATCCACGCAGCTTTTCAATAGCTCCAGGGCTGGTGACATCACTGCTTCCCTGGGCAGTCCATTCCAGCACTAGACAAACCCTTTGGTGAAGAAATTTTTCCTAATATCCCATCTAAGCTTACCTACCCTGGCAGAACCTGAGGCTGTCTTCTCTCATTGCTAGTTGCTTGGGAGAAGGGACCAACCCCCACCTGGCTACAACCTCCTTTCAGGTAGATGTAGAGAGCAGTAAGGTCTCCTCTGAGCCTCCTTTTCTCCAGGCTAAACACCCCCAGCTCCCTCAGCTGCTCCTCATCTTGTGCTCCCCAGCTCCATTTGCCCCTCTCTGGATACATTCCAGAACTTCTATGTGTTTCTTGTCATGAGGGGCCCAGAACTGGATACAGGATTCAAAGTGTGTCCTCACCAGAGCTGAGTGCAGGGGATGATCCCTGCCCTCATCCTGCTGGACAGACTATTCCTGATACAGGCCAGGATGCCATTGGCCTTGTTGGCCACATGTGCACACTGCTGGCTCATGTTCAGCCGGCTGTCAATCAGCATCTCCAGGTCCTTTTGTGCTGAGCTGCTTTCCAGCTACTCTGTCCCACTGCCTGGAGTTGTTGTGAGCAAAGTGCAGGACCTGGCACTTGACCTTGTTTGAGCTCATGTACTTGGCCCATTGATCCAGCTGGTCCAGACCCCTCTGCAGAGCCTTCCTGTCCTCCAACAGATCAACAGTCCCACCCACCTTGGTGTCATCTGCAAACTGATTGGGGATGCTGCCAATTCCCTTGTCCAGGTCATTGATTATTAAACAGTACTGAGCCCTGGGGAACATCACTGGTCATCAGCTAGATTTAGTTCCATTTGCCACCATTCTCTGTTCTCAGCCATCCAGCCAGTCTTTTACCCAGTGAACTGTGTAGTCATCCAAGCCGTAAGCAGACGGTTTCTTTGGGACAATTTGGTGGGGGATCATGTCAAAGGTTTTACTGAAGTCTAGGTAGACAGCATCCACATCCTTTCCCTCATCCAATAGGTGAGTCACTTTGTCACAGAAGGAGATGACCCCTCTCTGTCACTAAGCAGAGGAGTTCCCCTCCCTGGGGCGCTCCCTGCTGCCATCAGGTACTGACATAAGAGCAGGGCACACCCTGCTCGGGAGTGGCACCGGGCTGGTGGCTTGCTTCCATCGGGGCTCTGTCTGGTAGCTGTGTCAGTCGTGGTGGGTGCAGAGCTTGGTGAGACCACGTCTTTCTGCCAGGTGGACACCACTGCTCCCTGGTGTGGCTGGCAGGCTGCAGCCTGCCTGGCTGTGCATACAGCCACACCACGCTGGTCACTAGGACTCCCCAGGGGCTCCTTTCGTAAGAGTGGGGGGCTTGGCCACTGTTACTCCTGGCTCGGCTCAGGTTATGTGAGCTGCAGGCTCTGGTGCCTCTTTCAGCTCCACCTGAGATTCCTCCACTTTGGAAAATGCCCCCCTGCACTGCCAACTGTGCCTGCACTAGAGCCACTCACCTTGGCAACTGATGAGACGTAGAGAACCCTGGAGCTCTGCTTGGTGTGGAATTGGTTAAATCCTTGGCTTCTGTGTTTGGTCTCTGTAATATGTCCATGCTGCATACTGCAGTGCAGTAGAGAGACACTTGGGTGAGCTGTATATGAGCTAACACAGGTACTGAAAGCTGTACAACCACACAAGAAACGCACAAGTGATTGACTCTTTTGAGGAGCAGTGTTGTTCAGTCAGGGAGGAGCTAAGGATTACCCTAGTTAAATTGTTTCCAGTATAATGTTAGCTTGTTTTCAGCTAACTAGGAATCTGTCATGGCACAGTTCACAGTGTGGATATAACTTTTAATTTAGAATTCATTTTCCCCTGTAAACTAAGTGTGTTAATTTTTGGTTATTAAAGAGAACTAGCAACCTCTGAGCAGCCTAATCTAGGCTCTGGCTTCTCAGAATACTAGGATAATTCTTGGAGATGCCAGATATATTAATTAAGAAATATTGTATTAATACCCAGGGAAACTGGGCCATCGTATCAGTACATAAAGATCATGACATTACTAGAAATTTAAGGCATCGTGGAAGATGCCTTTTAAATGCTGACTGTTTTAAAGAATGGTATAGTGTAGTATTTTGACAGTATTGATGCAGCTTGAAAAATTCTTAATTATCTCCTTGGGGCTTGATCATGATTCTCAGTTTCTAATGATCAAGAAAAACTAGCACAGAAGAAATTTAAATGAACTTAAAAGTCCTTCCTGACTTTCTTCCTTCCCTCCATTTCTCCTTCCTGTTACAATTCTCAGACACCTTCTGTTTTTATTAATTTAATGTGATATGCTTGAGGCTTTGCAAGATAATAGAGGTTATTCTGAGTGATATTGGAAGGAAAAAAGATTTCCAGTCTTGTGCACCTTGTGTCAGAGAGATTTCCAGATTATTCTGTTGGAAAAAATGTGAAAATATGTTTGCATAGCCTAAAAAGTGGGGTATGCAAGTTCAGGTGTTCACATTTCTTCCCTGATGTTCCATTCCTCAGGAAGGTATTTCTCACATGTCAGACGAGTGCCTGGACTCTCAGTTTGTTTGTTGGTGTGGGCTGGGCCTGTACCCCCCAAAATTTTCTTCTGAAACTCTGAGTTTGCAAGATTTGGATTCGCTAAATTGACTTCTGGCAAAAGAGTCCAGTGAACTTTAGACATGGAAGAAAAGATTTTAGAGCCAAGAAAAATAATTTTACTTGTTATAAATTGTAATTTCTGAAAGCCATAGTTTCGTTGATATGGTGCCCCATAATACAAGCTATAACCAAAATTGAAGGATATAGTGAGGCAAGTAGGAGCTCATTGGAATGACTATCCAGCTGCTGGACTTTCAGTTTATTACTTGTTGTGCTCCATTAAATAAAAAGATTTTGAAATAGAAGTTTTAAAAATATGTGCAAAATAGCTGTATTTTATCCTTAGAGTGGTGTAGGTCTTTCGAAGGATGAAATGCAGTACTACACAGGGAACCTTGGGGAGTCTGAGACTGCATTTTCAGGAGTGCACAGAATCTATTGAAAATACTTAATGTGGTGGAGAGAAAAGGGAGGAGAGTGTCTATTGTGCTGCCTAGTCAAAGTGGCAAACAGCATATAACACATTGCGGTTTTTATGTGTTCTTTGGCAAGAACAACTCATTCTCATCTGAAAAGGCTTGTTCTGAAGAAAAATGTAAGATACATTAGAGGTGTAGATGTTTTCACTGCGTTGCATGATGGGCTGTAAATAAGCCCAGCTGACATTGTGAAACATCCTCAAAGTAACTCTGTGTGTTGAGGTGAAAATTCAGCCCAAAGGGTTTTAATTTACAACCAGCTTTGCAATATTGCATTGACTGTGGGCTTGGATTAACAATGCCAGACATGACTGCATATTGCAATAAATAGTAAATAGAAAGATGGTGTTGTGTATGCTTTTGCTTTTCACATTGCCCTCGATGACGTCTATATTTTTGTTACTTTATCGTGAAATGGGTATGTTGTTGTTTTTGCATTTTTTATTTTCTTGCCGTTAGAATAGGTCTGTATCTAACAATGAGTAAGTCATCATCAATAATTTTCTAAGTTATTTTCCTTGTGAAGTGGAAAATATTTATTTTCTTTTTACATCACTAAATACCTGCCTCTGTATCCTAATGATTCTTAATACTTAGGGAAACTTATTCTGCTTGTTTCTCTGGTTCTTTCCCTTTTTGTGTTAGTCCTGGGTGTCTGGATGTTGGATCTGTAGTGCTCTGTCTACGGCACTGTCAAATGGCTGATTTTAGGGACAGTAGTGTATGTGCTACTGGGAGTGTGCTTGGATATAGTGTGGCTAAATTTGTCAGTAAGTCAATGGCAGTATTTCCTTATAATCTTTCAGCTCTTCTTAAATTGAATCTTCTAATATTCATAAAGCAGATAAATATTTGAGCAGGATTTCAGCTCTGTGCTGCCATCCAAGAGCTATCATCAGGAGTCTTTCTAAAGTAGATTTCAGATTCAAGCAGAAATCCTCCTGTCAGCAGGTGGGAGCAGGGGAGAGCAGATGTGTTCCTGGAGAGCAGCGTGGTTTGCCAGCACATGTAGTCAGTGGTGTGGGTGAGCAATGTCTGGTCACTGCTGGGGCCACAGCTGTGTGCCCCTCGGTTTGATAGGCACAAAGATAAGAGCATGTGCACTGGTAACGTGGAACACCACTCCAGAATGATAAACACTTTTGAAGGGTCAAGTGTAGGGAGCTGTTGCTGTCTTACAATTTTCCAGCTTGCTTGTGCCAGCCAGCTTTCCTTCCATAATTGTGCTGAACTCATCGTGTTCCAGTTTTGTTAGGTGTCCTCAATGAGCAAGAAAATGGAGCCCTCTTGAGTCTGACAGAATGAAGCTGAGTGACTTCAGTGGATGCTTCTTTGGGCTGAAATGGCTCATGTTGTATCCTACAAAAAGCACACACTCACAGCTTGTGCATTGAAGTATTAGAGCTGTGAGAAATATACAAGTAACAGTGATCACATGCTACATCAATTAGACATTTTGTGCAGCGGGCAATTAGTGTTCCATAAAGAAATCAGAAGATACAGTCATATGTATTTATCAGAGAGGAGTAGAAAACATCTGCTGGTGTATGAGTGTTGATTAGACCCAAAGGGGGATCTTAGCGTCATTCTTTTTAAATGGTCCAATAGCTAAAATGATTCTTTCTGCCTTACTTAAATGCATTTGGAAATAGCTTCCCACAGTGCCAAAAGTGGTTTAATTATATCTGATATGGTTAAAAGGGATCTCCAGCTTTGTCTGATACGGCCTCCTCTATCTGAGAGCGTGTGTGCTCACTGATTACTCCTGCTGCTGTCTCCTTTCCCTGGCACACACCTGGTGATTTACAGTGTGGCTGTGACTCAAGAGCTCAGTGTGCCAGGTCCCTCAGTGGGCTGGATGCACCTTGGCATTGGGCTATAGTGTCCTGTCATCTGACCCTCTCATGTCCTGCTTTGTGTGGAGCTTCGGGTGGTGTTGCAAAGGCAGAAGTGTGTTGTAGATGAGGACACTGCACATACAGCGGAAGTGTGGCTTTCCCAGGATAAAAAACACAGGAGCAAGATTGGGGAAGGAATTATATTTGCTTTATCTTCCACCCTTCTTTCATCTAAATAAATCATCTTTTACTTATTTTATATTGCTCTTTGTCTCTTTAAAAGAAATGCAGGTTGGGATAATGAGAACTAGACATTTAGACAAGAAAAAAAAATGGAACTCACTATACTTTCTTTACGATGTGTTGGAGTTGGATGGAACCTTCTGCAAATACCTGTAAGAAATGGTCATAGGATCAGTACAGCTTTAGAAACCAGAATTCCTGTAGCTGTCATTCAGAATTATTCTTATCGCTTTAATAGTATTATTGAGCCTGAAAACTTCCTCTCCACAGGGAGGCTGTTTAAGGTCTTTGCCTCTACCCAGCCACCACCTCATCATGAAGTCTGTTGGATTTAGAGATTCACTTGTCTTTAGTTTTAGTTGAAACTAATCTGCTGAAGAAAATAGTAGACATTACTTCTGTACATAACCAGGCCGAATCCCCTAGTCTTACGGATATGAATTGTCAGTGAAGGATTTTGGTGTTTCAGTGCTCTAGTCAAATTTCATTCCAGAAGCCTTGTATTCTCAGAAATGGGGATTCTTCCTGAAACTTGTTCCCCATTTTCTACAAAATGTAACCTTAACATACATGTTTCATAGGAGACAAAAAACTTAAACCCTTCTCTGACAAAGACCCAAATGTTTTGAATTTAGTTTCATGTGCATGGTATGATTTTCTTCCTGTTGTGGGAAATCAGCAACCAGTCTTGATAATCACATATTTGTATTCATATTTTACCTACATTTTAATCCAAGATGTCTCATAGGAAAAAAGTAGCAGGCTTAGGAGTGTGACCATGGACAATGCTGTGTGTGGTGCTGCAGTCCCCAGTGGAGATCAGAGATTTCTGTAATTGTTGCTCAACTTCAGGCACATATTAAAAAAATATGAAAAGGATGATGAGAGCCCTTTCCTGTAATGGTTTGTTACTGATGTTACAGCACCTGAACAGCTCTTTGTTCAATAAAAATACATTCCATCATATTCTGCCAGCTTTTGCTTTGCGAGTTAAACACAAGACAGCCTCCTGGCAAATAGATTTGTATGTTTTGCTGTGATTTTTGCATCCATAAAACGTGTTAATAAACTTTTCTGTGCTGTTTTGTCAACGTAATCTTTCTTTAGCAGTTAATCTGATCTACTTCAGCTGTGATCTGTTTAGTTACATTTTTAAATGGCACACAGGAGCAAATTAGATTAGGCTTGTTTTCTTTGTTTGAAAAATGGAAAGCACAAAATCAAAGGCCTGTAGTACCTGGAATTACCTCAGGACCTGTTTCTGTCATGCTTAAACAAATCTGCTACAAGAGTGTGGCTGCATCTGGTAGGCTTAGAGAGTGTATCTCTAAACCTGTGCTTGTTTTGAAATTAGAAATGGAAGTGGGTTTTTGATTCTATTAACAAAACATTCGGGATAGGATACAATTTGCACTTTATCTGAAGACATGGAGTGTGACATTTACTGAATTCTAGATTCTGGTTTTAATTTGTATTTTGGAAGTTTTTTGTTAAGTTGTAACCACATAGGAAGCAGTACTTGTCACAATGTAATTGAATATTGGAGATTCGTTTAAGCTCCACAGATTGAATCCACAGGTTGAAATTCAATGTGAGACTATCGTTCATCTTCCTTTAAAAGACAAAAAAAGGAATAAAACAAAAAAAACCCCAAAACCACCCAAACCCTTTGATACCAAATCTTCTGTACATCTGAATTATGTTTTAAAAAGCAGAGTTTGTCTGTTCTATGCAGTGAGTAGAGACTGTAGATTTTTCCTATGTTATTTCTGGCAATAAACTTATCCCTGTCTTTTTGTGGATTCATAATAAGCCTGAATCTTAGAGAAAAGAGAAGAAAAAGACAAGGGAAGCAGTTTTTGTCTTAATTGGCAAATAATCTGCAGTTTTCTCAGTATCTGTATCTAGCATGAAAACAGCCATTAAAATTGCAGATTTTGCTGTCCATTTTGTCTCTAGGAACTGACAAACGTACAATTTACAATCCTATATAATTAAAATCTGATTCTAGAGAGCCAAGATCTAGTAATACATCATTTGAGTATAAATTTTCAGTACACAATGTGCTGGGATTAGTGACACAAAACTTACTGAGAATTACACTGCTTAATTCCTTGGATATTTTGCTGGTATCACGTCCTTTATTTTGAGAGGTCAAATTACACTGAAAATCTGTAGCAGTATATGAATGGCAAATGATGTTTCTGGCTTTGGTTTATAAAGCACAGTACACTATTTGCTTAGCCATTGGCACTTGGTGAAGGAGAAAAAGAATGCTCAATTTCAAGTAAAAACAGTTAAAAAATGGTAGATTTGATAAATGCTGAAATCTTTTTCACAAGTGAAAATGGTTAAAAAAATAGTAGATTGGATGAATGCTGAAGTAATTTTTTCTTCTAATGCCTTTGGATATCTTGTTATAGTCAAGGATGACAGCTGCTTCCTAGTGTATGAAAAACAAATACCTAGAGTTGACACACCTTTTTAAATTTAATTATCTTATGCATGCAGTATTCTAAAGATGAGGTTACTCTTTTTTGATGTAAAATATTTGTACCAACCCTAAGAGTTTTCAGAACAATCATAAAAAGCATCTTATTATTTTTTTGAGATTTTTAATTCCTCCTTGGTTACTCTTTGCTGGAACTAGGAAATATTTGACAAGCTTTGTAAGAAAACAAAGAGAAAAATGAATGTTTTTTTATCATCCTTTTCTTTTGGTGTTTGCCATTTCACATGCTGTAAGCTTTTATTTTGCAAATACCCATTTGAGCAGGCTCAGATGGCAATATTTATGACCAGCAGTAATAAGTTATATTAGCTCAGGATCAGAACCATAAAAATTAGGTGATGTGCATATATCAGACCATATTTTCCATCTTCTTCAAATATAGTGAAAGTGGTGTTCTGGAGTCTGAAATGTCCTGCCTGGGGCACTGATTTTGGCTCTCAAACAGTTCCACACAGACTGTTCATGTGACGATGTTTTGAAACCCAGAACAGTAATTTGGAAAAGATAGTTGCAGTTGGAAATATGAATTAGTTGGGCCATGATCATTAGCTCTTAATTTTTCAGCAGTTTGATAACTGTGTCAGCTATAAGCTGTATACTGCAGAGGAGATTTTTCAGCTGGAAATCCAGAGCTTTTTAGGGATACCGATTCCCAGTTCTCTGAAAGTGTGAGTCTGCGTGCTGTCTGACTCCTCTGCCACAGCCTTTCCCACAGTTCTCATTTCTTGCATTTGTGTCATACCAGTTAATGATGATAATTTTCCAGACTGCATTTAAAAAAAAAAAAAGCAGTACCTTTCCAGATTTTTATCTCCTAGATTTTTCTATTTTTTAATATATATACATACATCTATGTATATAGACTTAAATATGAGGAAATAATGTCTTGTCCAGTTATCTGTTGAGAGATCACGCTGGACAGAGCAGATAATATATTACTTTTCTCAAGTTATCACACTTCTTACTAATTAAATGCTTTTTTATATTTTTTCATTTAAATGTTACTGTAGCAAGGCATTTCACATAGCTCTTGGTAGCTTCAAACAATATACTATAAACTGTTGAGAGAATAATGCAGAGTAATTATCAGACTAAATGATAATTTCATTGGAGACAGTTTGAGCAAACCAGATGAAAACAACACGATAATTTTAATCCATTAAAGATTGCATTGCCAGGGTATTTTGGGTTTCTTATTTGCTGAAATATTGATGGCATATCCTATATTTGGAACAACACTGTGGAGAATCCAGAGTTGTGCCTCCCTGCCTGTATTTTATATGCTCTACCTTCCCTGTTTCCTTGTGATGTCCAATTTGTGATGCTTATGTGCTTTCTGGTAGTGCCCTTGTGAACTGAGCATTTGTCAAGTGCTGTATTTGCCATAAGATTCTGATGGAAGGTTTGATTAAAGCCTTTTGGTTTAACATATTAGATTGACAGTTGATTTGAACTTAAAGCTTTTTTTTGTGTTTATAATTCATATCAAGGCAGATAATTCTAACTGCTGAAATCTTTTTGCTTCAAGAAAGACTGTCAAAACCCTGGAAGCTAAAGCTTTTGTGTGAGGAAGTATCAGAAATAGAGTCAAAAATCATAGGTTTCCACTAACTGTTGTAGTTTTCTCACTGGACAGGTACTGCTTTGGATTGTATTTTGTAAACAATTTTGATGATGGAAGTAGGAGACTTGAAATCTTCGGTTGTGTGACACAAGAAGAGCCAACACTTGTTTGTACTGTCTAATATCACTTCCTCCACTACACTTGCTTAGGTAAAAGGTGCCTTGTGATTCTCAGATGTAACAAAAATGGTCACAGAGTAGTCAAGAAGTATATTGGGGCTCTGATGAATCATTATGAACATGGAACTAAAAGTATTGAAATAAGAAATATCTGATCTGTTTTGAATTTGACGAATTTATTTGAAATAATTGAAGGTGAGATGCTAAACTAGGTGTATAAATTCAAATTGGTGAGCATGGTTAATGTTTATGAAAAGCAAAGATGATTAAATTTTATGCAATGTACATGTCTTAGTATGCAACAAGAAGAGATATATTGCATAATGATGTTGAGACTGTTACTTGATGTGACACTTCCAAGTACTTGTAATGTAATGAATGCAAATTACTGTTAAAAGAACTCTGTTTTCTTCAATTTGAAACAGAAAAAAGGGTGCCAGCATATTTGGGGTTAAGTAAAATATTGTCAGAGTATAGAATATAGAGTTTAATGGGACAAGTTGGTTTTTCTCCCAAAATGTGTCAAGAAGTAGTATCTGTTCCTTTTCCTGATATCACCTATGATATGTGATTCTGTGTCCTATTATTCCATGCTATGCTTTGCCCCTCATGTTTATTTTATCTCTACAATAATTTTTAGCAGAGAAAGTTAGAAGCTGACACAGGCTGAAATTTGCCTGTGGGAGTTCACCTTCCTTGACTAGGAGTTACACACAGATGTGGAGAAAAACACTTAACATAAAAAAAAAAAAGAAAGAAAAGCTGGTATGTCTTATAATAATGCATACTTTTCTCCTCTACCCATAGAAAGCAAGAGATAAATTTAGCAACTGTGTGCTAGAGCTGTCACACTTTGCTTGACAGTAGTCTGGCCTCTGTTGCCTCCTTTTCAACGCTATCTTCTTCTAATACTGTGCCTGCACTTAATAGCATCTTTGAAAGGGACTAAAGGTGAAAGGTGTATCATAGAACCATAAAATGGTTTGTGTTGGAAGGGACCTTCAGAGGACGAACTGGAAGATAGAGCTAGAAAATAGGCTTTCACTGTAACAAACAAGGCGTTGTGCAGGTCTTGCTTTGCCATCATTTTGGGCACTTTCATAGTGAAGGACAGTGCCACTAAAGTGAATAGTTCAGGGAAGCTAAAAAAGCTAAAAATTAACTCCCCCTAAAAGCTTATCATAATCTAATCAAGCAGGGTCAGCTAAATCTTTTAAGGGGCATTTAAGTGTTCGTTGGAGGAAGACTCAATTCTACTACTCTTCCCCTTTTCACTGAATGCAAAGCCCTTCTGTCTGCCTTTGGGTGAAGCATATGTCAATTTGTGAATTCCCCTTAAATGGTAAATTCCCTTTGAAGCTTAAAACAGCAAGATCTGATCCTCTAGGCTTCTGTAGATCAGCTTGGTTTTTTTGCAACCTGAAGAAACTGAAGCTTGATGCAGTTTACTGAAGCACTGAATCATGGAATGGTTTGGGTTGGAAGCGACCTTTAGGGGTCATTTAGTCCAACACCCCTGCCATGATTAGGGGCATCTTCAACTAGAGCAGGTTTCATGAATGTGAGTCACTAAGTGGTTTCCTACATGCTGGATAATGCCTGCTAAAGGAATCATTCAGTGCCATCCAAGTGGCCACCACCTGCAAACTCCCAGAAGAATGACTGTCTTGGGTAGAGGGACCAGCTGTAACAGGACAGTACATGTCCTGTGATACATAAAGTTCCCATGTTGGTTTTCTACCACTGCTTCTCAGTAGCTGTTTGCTTCTCAGCTCTGACCATGTTGTGAAGGTTTCCTGCTGCTTCCTAAGCCTTGACAGTGGATTCCATTTGGCCACGTTTGGTTGCACATGAAAGCAAAGGAAAGAGATTGGCTTAGTTTTGAAATGGAGAACAGTGCTTTTCAAGTTCTTTACTCACAAGTTCATCTTTTCAGAGGGAACTGATAAATTAGGAAAGATTAACTATATAAGTTGTTTTGAAATTATCTTTGAATACTGTATACATCACCAGGATCAAATACCTCTGTCTCATTGAAAAAAAGGGGGAGGAAGGTCGCCACCCCAACCTTATTATTCCTGTAGTTTTCTAAGATTGTATTAATACCTGGAAGACTGAATCTGAAAAAGAGTCTCTTTTGGTACAGGCAGTGTATATGCACATTGTGAAAACAATTCTCTGTCTTCAGGAGTTTATAATTAAAAATCCCAACCTGGAGGGATTTATACATATGCAACTTTTTATGTAGTGTGAAATTAGAGAGGGCATTTTCATGAGATTGAATTCGTGGCTTTGTGGATTCAGGGCCCAGATATGAAGATCAGACTGTGTGGAATACCTCATCTGCATAGAGTGCTGTTAGAAATAATGACTCGTTATTGGGTATGAAATCTGGGCCAAATGGTGTTTGTTACTTTTTCCAGCCATTGACATCTTGCCTATTATGAAATCCATACCATCTACTTAGGCATTAAGACCTGACAAACTCATTTTCCACTGAAAATGCTGTCCAGGATTGTCAGACTTTACTACTTGTATGGAAGGTAACTACAGAGATCGAACTCAAACCTCAATGAAAAATCTGCTCCTCAGTTCCAGCAAAAGTGTACTAGGTTGGATTATAAAGATAGTATGTGTGGGGGGAAAAAGTGACAAAATATTTTGTTTCATAGTTAGTATTTATCATGTAATGACATGTCTTCCCTTAAAAACTGTATTCCATGGAAACTGTAAAACCACCTGTAAAAAGGAAAAGGGAGTTCAGTTTTCAATTCACTAACATCTTCTGTCAGAGTTAAAATTCTTACTGTACTTCAGTTTTGATTTTTAAAGCAGTTAAGGGAAACTAGGTAGTCTCTTTTGCCTTCACATTTTGTATAAATTGATAGCTTGATTTTACTATGGCTTTAAAAGTCCAATAAATAAAACTCTTACCTTTTCCCTGTCTTGTCCTGAACATATAAGTAGGCGGTGGGATCTGTTAACACTTTGCTGCATTAGTGAGTTACCTTTCAGCAGTACCCTATTGTGCCTGTGTTTACATGCCAACTGCAGGGAGAAGCCTCACTGAACACCTGCAGCATTGACCCTATCGTTGCAATCAGTGCTTTGTTTGTTAAACACTTCATGATTATACTATTATTTTAAAGGCCAACATTGTTTCTAGGTTAATTGCTGTACCTGTAAGGCTTCATTCTTGCTTCACAAAGGTGTTTCCAAGAGAAGTTAAGACTTGTTTGTTAATCTCATTTTACAGGTGTCTTGGAAGGTTATACCGTTTGATGTAAAATGTGTCCAGTATGCTGCCAACTGGACAAAACCATGTTCATGGAACAGGAATAGGAGAGGGAGGAGGGGAGGGAAAGGAGCCAACAGCCATCTTATGTGAGTCTTCTCTTCATCACAGTGTTTTCTGTATCAGAAATGCAGAGGTCTGTTTAGGGAACATCTTTTACCAGTGCAGCAGTACTGCAATGGGGGAATCATTGTGGTCCAGGTGGAAAATGGAGGAATCACTATCATCCTTGCTCTGCAGTGTATGTGTGTGTAAGTGCAGTCACCTTATCCAGATGATACTTTTCCCTAGTTTCTCCTCATTTAATTCACTGCTTGTTGTGGTTGGATGGTTTGTACATTAATGGGTTGATGTTGTTTGTGCATATTTTAGTGTTTTAATGTCTCAGATTGGCTGAATTTTGGTACTGAGAATGAAATCTGCCTGCTGTGGCTGGATCTTTCCTTTGGCTGGCAGCAATGTGTTTTCCATAAAGGCACTTCCTGAAAGTCATGTCATTTGTCATCTGGATCCATCTGCATTGCAGGTAGTGTATCTTCAGGTCACAGTGAGTTTTTTTACCTCCCAATTTGCTTCTATTCAGGCATTTTTCATAAAATTACTTTAAATACAATTTTAGCAGAGATCAGCCAATGGCTATTTTGTGTTTCTGCTCTATCGTTCGTGTTTATTAAATTTACCTTTCTCTTTTGGGACATGGATTCTTTTTCTGACATTCTGTTCAGAGTTTCTGTGTGTAGAGGGAGGGGAAGAAATAGCCCAGACATCCACTTTTCCTTTAGGTTTTATTTTCATTACCTGCAATTTACTGCCATATTATATCTTACTCAGTTCTGTGTAATTGCAGAGAATGAATCTGTACAAATGTTCAACTGATCTTTCCAGGGCAATAGTGGCAGCCCTGTAGTTCAGTTTTTTTAAAACATGCGATGTGCTTTAGAGAATAGTTTTGCTTTTTGTCTCAGTAGATCTTTTCCTGGCTTCTTCCAAGCCTCACTGAGAATTGTCATCTTAAGCTTTTTAGAAACGTTCAGAAACTGTAGTTTCTTTTTCACAATGACTACAGTTTTGTTCTAATTTAACTCAAAACTGTATCTCATTACCACGAAGCATATCTGAAGTATCTGCAGAGCTCCTGTTCCCTTCAGCACTGAGAGTCTCTTGGGCTATTTGCTCTTGGTCAGTGTTTGCTTGTATATAACCTGGAATGCACCTATCTTACAATATAGTGTTCCCTGATTCTGATGTTTTTTAAAACTTAGTCCAGGTGAAACATTTAGAAAACTTGATTTCTATAATTCGTCTTTGTTTCATATACCTAAAATTATCATCTATTTTGATGAACTATTCTAATTAGAGCAAAAATGCTTTACAGAATCATAGAATGGTTTGGGTCAGAAGGAACCTTAAAAATCATCTAGTTCCAGCTCCTCTACCCTGGATAGGGATACGTTCCTCCAGGTTGCTCAAAGTCCCATCCAACCTGTCCTTGAACACTTCCAGGGATGGGGGGGCATCTCTAACTTCTCTGGGCAACCTGTTCCAGTGTCTCACTACCCTCACAGTAAAGAATTACTTCCTAATATCTGATCTGAACCTGTCCTCTTTCAGTTTGAAACCATTCTCCCTTGTTCTGTCGTTACCTGTCCCTGTAAAAAGTCACACTCCATCTTTGCTGTAGGGCCCCTTTAGGTACTGAGAGGTGCTATAAGGTCTTCCCTGAGCCTTCTCCTCTGCAGGCTAAACAATGACGACTCTCTCAGCCTTTCTTTATAGAGCGGTGCTCCAGCCTTCTGATCATCTTCTTGGCCTTCATCTAGACTTACTCCAACAGTTCCATTTCCTTCTTATGTTGGGGGCCCCAGGCCTGGACACAGTACTCCATGTAGAATCTCAGGAGTGCTGAGTAGAGTGGGAGAATCACCTCCCTCGACGTACTGTCCACACTTCTTTTGATGCAGCCCAGGATACGTTTGTCTTTCTGGACTGAGAACTGACATTGCTGGGTCATGTTGAGCTTCTTGTCAACAAACACCCCCAAATCCTTTTCCTCGGGGCTACGCTCAGTCCTTTCTCTGCCCAGTCTGCGTTTGTGCTTGGGACTTCCCTGACCCAGGTGCAGGACCTTACACTTGGCCTTGTTGAATTTCGTGAAATTTGGACAGCCCCATCTATCAAGTCTGTCACTGTCCCTCTGGATGGCATCCCTTCTCTCCAGTCTGTTGACCACAGTTTGGTGTCGTCTGCAGACTTGCTGAGGGTACTCTCAATCCCACTGCCCGTGTCCATGACAAAGATGTTAAACGGTGCCAACCTCCATACTGACCCCTGGGGAACATCATGTATCTCTGGTCTCCACCTGGACATGAACTGTTGACCACAACTCTCTAGTCTCCCTTTTATCACCAATGTGCCTATAGAAGCTTGTGTTGTTGCCCTTGGCATCTCTGGCCAGATGTAATTCTGTCAGGGCTTTAGTTTTACTGACAATTGTGTGGCCATTATGAGGATTTGGCTGGTGTTAATCTTAACAATTACCTACACGGAATTAAGAAAAAAAATTATGAATGTGTTCCTGTTGTTACATTTGCTCTCAGTTAATCTGCAGAACTGTTGCCAGACGTAATGAGTGTCATAGATCTTAAGGTACAAAGGACATTTAGATAAACCTTACTGAAGCAAATAAGACCAACAACCTTTCGGGAAGGTCTCATTAATTTGCTGATTTTTAAGCTAGTTTGCCATCCAGGATTTGAAAAGAAAGCATTTGGTTCTGTAATTATTTGTGCAACTACAAATGGAGTCTCTGCTATCAGCCATCTGCCCTGCAGGCATTACTTTTAGTGCCATTTGGATCATCATCATAGTGTATGTTCCTCTGCATCTTCTTCTGTTTTGTGGCTGACTTAGTGCTGATAATTCTTATACAAATATCTGTGTTCACATTCCTGCCTTTTTTCCCTATCCATTTGCTTTATCCTTTTTAGTCTTTTTAACGGTCTTCAGAGCAGCTGCACGGGCAGAGGAGGAGATACTGTGTTCCTGGACAGGCATGCTTTCATTTATCATCTGAGATTCACAGTGAAACACTTCATTCCTCTGAAGCTTCACATAAAGAAATGCAGTCTCTGTTTCTTCAGCAGTTCCCGGTGTCTGTCCTTTCCGATAGCAGACCTGTAAGGGCAGGCTGTTGCTTGCCCTCTCTGCCCTGTGAGTATGGCACGGGAGAAATCCAAGAGCTGCTATTGCTGCTGTTGGCAGTAGAAGAGCAAACTAAGATTGAATGTCCTTGAGCTTCTCCTCAATGGCCAGACTTTTGCTTGTTTAGATGGCCCAGGAAAGCCATTACTCATTTTACCACGAAGACAGTAGCTGCAGGTTTTGCCCTAAATTGGAGGACTGAGCAATGGCTTTGGGGTCAGAAACCCTTGATGATTCCTAGCATGAGGGGAGCCCTTGCAGTCTTTCAGAGTGATTTGTTTAATTTTTAATTCTCTTATTAGGCTGTTCTGATATAAAACTGTTTCTCCCAAGTGGTCTCTGGTGAGCTCAGCATATGGCGTATGTGGGGGAACAGATCTTACTTTATGTGGGGACTTGCACAGGTGCTGGCATTTTAGCTGACTTCACTGGTTAGAATTCATTGAATTTCACTTGTTTTAAGAACCTAGCTGTGTGCTGCTCCTTCTGGAGCATGACTTCAGCCTGCAGGTCCCTGACCCTGTTAATGGGCTTTTACAGTAGCATTTCATCAGTGCTGCGGGAAAGCTCTTTCCTAAGGACTTAACAGTAACATTATCCAGAGCAGTTGGGTTTTATGGAACTATCGAGACTTTATAGAGATTACAGAGAAGTGTAATTGGGTGAATATGACAGATGGTATCCAGTAAGCCAAGTGCTATGTCTTTACAGGAATTTTATTTCATGTGTTTTTAGAGACTGTTCAAATGGCACATTACACCCAGTCTTGTCCTTTTGAGTCAGTCGTGCTCTAATAGATCCCATAACCTGTTTCTCTTAATACAGCAACATACCAACTTTCTGCACAACAGAAGTGCATGGAAAAGGTCTGAGTAATCTTGATGATTAGTCTTGGTATAGTGTATTTTGTTCTTTCTATCTGGTTTGATCATCCATTGTTTTCGAGTTGCAGTTGACAATATAGCAGAAGAAACTTGAGATGAAAATATCTCCTCTAATTTTCCATTGCTTCTGGTTCAGCACCCTAAATGGGAGAAACATTTTCTTATCCGTTTCCTCATCTTTTTATACTGTGAACTGTTTGTCTCAGGAATTTTCCCTAACTATGAACATTCATTTTACTTGTGCAAAGGTTCCTGATTTCACATAGAGATTTTGGGTTCTGTTGTTAGTGTATTGTCATGAAGTAGCAAATAGAGAAATTCACACAAGTGACCCTTCTTAAACAGTGTATGAAAGTTTAGTTGGTAGCACGTGTCTACTTGTTTGACCAGCTGTTCTTGGTTGAGTTAGTGCTGGGCTGCAGAGATGTGCTAAGTAAGATTTTTGACCTTTGTCCTGGCTAAAAAGTTAACGACATGGAAAATATTCCTTTATAAAGCGGCGTTGGGAAGGAACAAAAGCATTGCCTTGTTTGTGGCCAGAAACAATAGAGCTGCTTTACTGTGTCAGACTTTTCCTTTAAAAAAGCTAAGATAAAATCAAATCAGTGAATACACGCATCTTTGACTTTCTAATTAAAAACGTTTCTTCTTCATTTTCTTGCAAAGGCTTACTGAAATGCAAGCAGTTTGCATATTCAAAGAGTAAAGGTGAAGTACTTGCTGTGAAATGTGTTATTTGAATTAAGGCTCTTCAGATTTTTCTTAAATTTAAATCAGTCCACGTGGAATTACAGTAAAATATAGCAAGATGTTAACTTACAGAACCTTCTGCCTTCATCTCACCAGTAAACTGTGGATCTTCATGAATTGTCATCCTTAAAACCTGATGGGTCTTGGGTTTCTTTCTAAGTGATTTTTAAGGAAGGGAGATTATGAAAAGCTTAGAATACTAGTTTTTGCATATATTTCTGTCTTCATTATGACATACAGCAGTATAGTAAGCCTGGATATTTTCATGTAAATTGATTTTAATGTTGAAACTGTTTAGTAAAATACATTTTGTGTCTTAAAATGTGGTATGAAAAGTATTACTTTGACACAAAGGTGAATGTCCATTTATGTATTTCCTTTTAGAAAACAGGAAGTGGGGATATTCGAATGAAATGCTGTAATCAAATTTGAAAATCATTCTATTTAAATATAATGCTTAAGTTTCTGTGTGCTTTGCTAATAGAAATCTTTTCAATATATAGCTGTAGACTTGACTTCTTAAGCCCAACATTCAGTAAACTCCAATGGGTGGATTGTTCACGTTCTCTATAGGTGGGTGGATGATTTTTCCCTGAATAATTACCTGCAAGGGTGTATATGTACAAGCTCGGATTTGTGAACTGGATCTGGACTAGACTATTACTGTGGAGCTGGAGGGCTGTTTGCAATATTATGTGTAGTATAAAATTGCTTATTGTTTTAAAAGGGTCACAGCCATAGCCAAGATGCCAGTTGGATGCATGATACTCCATCACATAGGAGTAAAAATGAACCTTACCGGATTTTCAGGATACTTCACCGTGCTGTGCAGATTGCTGATATGTATGCATGCTCTTCAATAATTCAATTTTCATAAATTATAAAGTTACATTTCTCTATTAAGACTGACAGAGTTTCATGCTGCTCCTGGGATTTTCTAGCATCACATCAACCATGTAGGCAGAATTGTTCTAACAGCCTCTCTCATTATGAGGTTATTTCCTGCCATCTTTCCTGCTATTTCTAGTCATAGTTTTCCCTCTGTACTGGGCCTTTAGTCTTTGACCATCCCAGTTATTTGGACCACAGAGCAGCAAAACCGTGGCCACTTCCAAAATTGAACAGAACAGGCTGGGTCCTCACCATGTGCACAACTCTTCCAGAGGGATGTGCAATTCATTTCTGCTCTTTTGGAAGACCAGGAAGGACAAAGGCTTTGCTTCTTCTCCTACACGTTTGTGCTTTTTAAAGAAAGAAAAGGGTAGGTTCTCTGCATTTCAGCTCTTGGGCCCTGGAGCATCTGACGGAATACATGGGCTGCCAGATGCTGTGGCAAGATGATCTGCTAAATCCTTCTGCAAGGATTCACTGAAGTGTGAGAAAAAGGGTCGGTGATGCTTACACACTTCCAGCTCAGAGTCCGCTGCAGATGTTTTCAAGGCGGCAAGAGTGAGGGCCTGATGGAACTTCTACAAAAACAGAGCTTATATTATTTATTTACTTACTTATTTATTTATCATGTATTTAAGCTCTTCTGTTCCTTAATGGCATATCTTGGAAGTCATCCAGTCTCAGGAGAGTTTTTCTATTGAAAATCAGGAAAAGTGAAATGTTGGTTGCTAATCAGCAACTCGAAGGTCTACTAGTTCTGCAGGAAGTATTGACAAAGTACACAGTCTCAAACTGGAGTGCTCTGCTATTATAGTAGAAGAATATATAGCCTAATTTGAATCCTCTTTGTATTTGGAGTTGTATAAGCACTATTTAGGCATCAAAAAAAGGACAGAATTGCAGCTTTTCGGTGATACTGGCATTGAGTAACTTAAAATAGACAGGGTAATGAGGTCTTATTTACATTACACTGTGGAGGGTGTGGAAGACAAGAGACTATGATTTCATACCTGAGGTACTCGAACAACATAGTTTCATTTGTGGAACATCAGTCTTTTCTAACAAACAACCCAAGTGCAAATTGTAAAAGGCTAATGCTACCAATAATGCTTAATTATAGGTCTGTCATAATGGTGGCATTGGGAGGGTGGCATTCTGCATGCCTTTATAAGCTGTCCTATCTAACTACAATAGTGTTACTATCTCCTAAAGATTGTGTGTTAATACATGGGATTCAGATTTTTTATGAAATTTGGGTTGCATGTAGGTCAGAATCCAGGTTTGTTTGTACTGGATTTTTTTTCTTTTTTGATTGTTAAGACTGATTATAAGAGAAGGGGCTAAACATTTATAAAAATGTATTGTAAGAGAAAATGAACTCTGCTTGTAAGACACTATTGTTTTTGTTCCATAGCACTATTTTCCTTGTAGATGACAAATTACTGTTTAAGAGATTTAATTATCTATGTTCAATGTTTAACCGTAGTGTTCTTACAATAGAGACCTTTGTTCTCCAGAAAAATTAAGCATAGTCAGTAGTTTGATAAAATACTTCACAAAAGTAGCTTTCTGATTTCAATACCAGTCTTTAACATCTAATTAATGAAAATGATTGAATGCACAGGAGCTAATCTTCCAACTAGCAACAATTTGCAGCAAGAAATATGGCAGTGAGCAATGCTGTTTATCTTGCCAGCCTCTAAATGTTGACGTGTGTGGCAATAAATGTGACTTTTCAGATATTCAGGAATAAATTATGATTTTCACTGTGCAAAAGATTAGACAGTTAATTTTTGTAACTTAATTTTGAATACTGCTGAGTTACTAAGTAGCTCTCTTACACTTCTCACTTTTTCTATGCCTGTATGCAAATTTTTAATCAAACCCCATTGCTGTGAACACTGACATTTTGCTTTAGAAGACAGTGGAGAAGAATCCAACATGTAGACCATGGGTTTTTTTCATTTGGTTTTGAACTGCCTGAATATATATATTTTTGTAGAAGTCCGTGAAAGCCAGAGGTTTGTCAATTTTTCAAGAACTGCATTTAGATCCTCTGGAGCCAACTTTTGCAGGTTAGGGCAGGCAAACTTCCGTGGAATATAGTGGGAGTTTTGTATGGCTAATTTTTGCAAGGGTTTGCTCCAGTGACTGCTGTTAAGTGTTGCTTTGAGTGATAAATTTGATCCAATTATGTGCTCTTTGTCTTTGCAGTGTTCTGGATGATGAGGGGAGCAGCCTGCGTCAGCAGAAGCTTGACAGGCAGGTAAGATGTTGGAGGACCTTCTTGCTGTCTGAAGTATAGATCTTGGAGTAATGAAATCACTGACATATGTATCTGTAATTGATAAAAAGTTGCATTCTCTGAGTGGTGAATGCAAAAAGAGAGGTTACAGTTTACTTCTAACTTCCCTTAAAATTTGTTTTATGTCTGTGGTTTGAATGATTCTCATTTGCATTGCCTTGGACTCATTTTGAGCTGACTTGCAATGCGTTTTTTACCTCACTAATGGACCAGAAAGGACAGAAGCTTCTGGCAGTCACATCAGCCAAAGAAGTTTTTGTCTTTTCATTCTGTGGATTTAGCCCTCATGAGTGTAACCTAGTGGCACTATGTGCTATGTTACCTATTTTGCTACTGTATTCTACATGACTTGTACAAGAAAGAGTCAGAACATCTTCCATTAAATCTTGATTTTCCTGTGGTCCCCTTTTCAAACGTCTTTGTCATGTTTATAGTTAAACCTTGTGAGTTTAATTTTATCATTTTCTATACATTTCTTTTCCCATTGTTTTATCAGCTTGCATGTTTACCATCATCTCATTTTCAAATTCAAATGCTTTCTATTTATGCCATAATCCTGTACTCAATTCTCACTATTTTGGAGTCATGTTGAGATGTTCAGCACAATTTATGGGGCTGAAAGAGTCCACTCTCTGTTCTTATTCTTCAGTTTTAGTGCATCTCCTTTCTAGAAGGTAAGATATCACTATACAGGAGCAAAGAAATGGTAAGGGAGTGGTTAAGTAAAATTAACAGTTCAGTTCTTTGACATTGAGGAAGAAGGCTCAAAAAGAGATGCCTATGGTGCCAGTGTATGCTGAAGGTTTTGGTGTTCAGCAAGTCTAGCTGAGAAATGTAAGTGTTTAATTAAAGTTCATCTTTTATAGCTGTTAAATTAGGCTCATGTCCAGTATTATCACTTGATTCTAGTTTGCAATTACCTGCTTTTAATTTGCAGAAACTGAAATTGGCATCTCTGCCTTATACCCTTGCTTACCCTCCCATTGCTTCACAGCCAGTATTCTCACACTGTTGTTTTCCCAAGGGTTATTTTCCAAGCAAGCTCTAACAGCTGGTAGACTGCTCAGAAAGATCTATTTTAATTATTTACTGTTTTCAGCAGAAGGTGTTTTAGCAGTGGGTTGGTTGTGGTTTTTTTGGAAAGATTTCCTATATCCCAATATCCCACTTCCCAACTGCTGCCACTGTAAAACTGGAGAAGGTGTAAAGCTATCTTGTTGTTTTTCATTCATCATAGGCTGCTACTGTTTGGAGTCTAGTAACAGATGCTTTTCTTTGTGTGTTTTCCAGCGAGCACTGCTGGAACAGAAGCAGAAAAAGAAGCGCCAGGAGCCACTCATGGTTCAGTCCAATGTGGACAGTCGCACGAGGACACGCAGGATGAAACATTCAGAAGAACAGGCACCCTTGGTTGAATCATACCTTAACAGCAACAGCAGCACCATATACCATGGTATAAGAATGGCATCTATTGCATGTATAGTTACTGCGAGTCACAGTGTGATGCTCTCTGTGTTAATTTTACGCTGATAAGAACAAAGGTTCTTGTTTTACATATTTTAGTGAATAATTTATATCCTGCACTTGTGTTTGGGGATAAAAACACCAGAATTTGCAATGCTAGCAAGGTAAGTAGCTGCCCTTTCAGTGCTGTAGGGATGAGGGAGTGGTTTACCCTTCTGCCATGACTCTCTAAGTCTTCAGCCTTGGTTCCTACTGAAGTAAAGCTAATGGGTTCAAATCCATGTATTCCTCTTTATATAATTTTGCTCAAGCCTGACAGTGTTAATGATAAATTTGAAACCCGTTAACTAATTTCAGCTAAGGCTGAATATAATAATTTTTCAACGATGCTGTATTTCTGCAAGGTTCATTAAAATAGGTGAATAGCTAGAGAAGAACATTCCAAGCTTATACAATGTCTCTGCTTTCTTGTTAAAGATTAGAGAATCCGGTAGGGATGGAGACACTTCAGGTGTCACACCCATAGGGAAAAAAAGTAGAATGCCATTTCTGTATTGTTGGACATCAAAGAATTTAATAATCAGAAATAAATTCTCAGGAAACCAGGCATTATTTACTTCTGTGCTCATATGGCCCATGTTTTTTGGCCCCCTAAAGACAGTATGTGCATCCTTTCCCTCAGGATCTCTGTTAAGTAAGCTGCAAGTGCTGTACTTTTTGTCTGCCCTGTTGTTTTGTTTCATTTTCAGTTGGTGTCCATATCTTTCAACAAGGACAAGGCAGTTATTTGGTGGACTAACAAATCATGCTCTGAGAAGTGCAGGTTTCAGAATCTTTCCCTCAAGTTAGCAATTAGTGGTAATTTTTGATTGGTTGTAGCTACAGAATTTATTGCTAGAAACTGGAAATTGCACTGTTTAAATGTTAAGGCTTTGGTAATAACAGGCCTTTTTTATCTTGCTCCTGCAAGCAGATAGGATACCATAAGTGATTTCGGAAGGAGAATTAATTTTTCCTATTAGTATTATTTTAATTATGCTTTCAATATTTATTAGAAAAACATTAGTAATATTGTCCCTTCTTTACTGTCTGTTTCTTAGAGTCTGGAATGTAATTTTTTAAGATTAAACTAAGTTTCTTTTCAGTCTGACCCAAGAAGTTGATTTAGCATAGCATTTTAGTTTATTTTTTAATTAGACAAAAAAGAAATTTTCCCTCTTCCTCCTTCTAGTCAATAGTTTATCAAAAGTACAGAGCTCTTCTGACAAATAATATCTTATGGTATGGAGGTGCTGTTGTTTACTAAACCTCCTGTCTTGTCAGTTCATTAAGGCTTTAATTTTCACAAATGAGAGAAAAAGGCATAATCATCCCCTAAATGGTAGCAAATTTCATATCTGCACTAACTGTGCTAAATTTTACACCAGTTTCCAGCAGAGTGGACTTTATGACTACAAGCCAGATTAACTGTGCTCTTAAAGTGACCCTTCCTGTAATGTTATACCATACCATTTACTGAAACACTTAGGAATTTATTCTCCTTAAATCAGTTTGTTCTAAATTTGTCTCTCAAACCCTTTCAATATTTCACAAGGTTTCAGAGAAGCAAAAAAAATAGCAATAAAAAATATAGTAATGCTTCTTACATGGAACATGGAAGTTGTTAATCCCCTTGGGATAACTCTCCTTGTAATAAACCATGCAGCTAGCAAGAGCCAGTTTAAGAGAATATAATTACCTAGTAGAGTGTTTTATTGCCTTGTAAAGTCCTTTGTTAGGAATCTTCCTTTTGAAAATATTGTACGAACTCTAGAAGTGCCCTTTTTTGGTGTGATCTTCTCTGGGAATGTGTTTATTGTCTTAAGTTACCCAGTTTGCAAGGTAGATAGTTGGGTTTTGATGACCATTTTTAACTACAGTATTCAGCATCAGGGCTTGCATTTTTTTCCCCTTCAATGGAAACATTTGTATGTGGCAGTGTCAGATGCATGAGACAGCTGGGCTGTTTCTAAAGAACTATTCTGCTCTTTTCCGTTCATTTGGTGCTGTTATGGGCATGCTGATTTTGAGTTAAGAATGACTCTTTGATGGGAGTTGACGGTCTACTGAATGAACTACGTTGCTTGGATGAGCATGTTTGTGAAATCAATTCCTGTACTGCAAATGCTACAGAAAGAACACTTCTTTCCACCTATCATCCTGCTCTACTCTCTTTTAGCTTGTACTAATTCTGTGTAGCACAAAAGTACTTGTTGATTTCAACAAATAATTGGATGCCTGTGTAGAGATATCTCTGTGATACTTTGAGCAAAGTAGGTCAGAGACAACATCTCAGCAATTCTGAGATGCTAGGCTCTCTGTGCTGGGAAATTCTCTTTCATACACTGCCATAGCTTATTCTGATGCAGTTATCTGTGCTGCAATGGTTCCCTGATGGGCAACTCTGCTCTGGAATAAAAACTCATTAAATTCCAGAATAATTATCAGAGCATGGATAAAAAGTCAATAATTTTTGTTCTGGAATAGAACATCAGCCTGGTGAGCTACTTGTGGGAAGATATAGTGGAACAGCATATTTTGCTAGTTAAGCTAATCATAAGTTTTTCTGTATAAAGGAGCCCTTGGGTGCTTTTGAACCTCTGCAGGCAGTTGCAGGGTGATTACTGCTAGTTCTCTGTCTGCGTGTGTATTTTGCTTCATCTAGCTTGAAGAAGAGAAGTGTAAATAAATCTAAGATGCAATAGAATGGAGGGGTGTTAAATAAGGACTGAGTGAGCTCAGTTGGGGCAGCTCACTGAGGGGATGTTGCTTTTCTATACTTGTATTGCTTAGGATTGAAGACAGTGGGACACGTTTAATTCAGGATGGAACTGAACAGGGACAGGATATTTTGAGTTTCTTTTTAATTTTTATAAATAACAAAATGGCTCTGCTGAAGGTATGTCTCCACAGAGTAAGGAGGACTACTGCCAGAAACACTGTAATTTTTTTCTTAGGTAACCTCAAGGCAGAGAAGTGACACATTGGTAGGATGAAAGGCTGTTTCTTTTCCCTGCAAAATGTTTTTAGCAATTCCTCTGGGTGCCATGAGAGTTTTAAGGAGATAGGTGCCCTTCAATGACGAAGCCAGTGCAGAATGCGTTGTGCACAATTCTCTAAGACAAAACTTTTCTTCTCAGGTCTTGCCCATATTTCACCTACAGGTAAAGTCCTTCAGACACTGTAGCACTTACATATAGTGTATCATTTTTAAATCCTTTGGTGGTTGACATAATGCCTAATTAACTACAACAAGAAGAGCTAACTGACATGAATTAAGTTGAACAGGTCAATTCAGGATAAAATATCCCTGGCACTCCAGTCCATAAGGCATTAGTTTGAGCTACAGTACTACTAGTGGTAACACAGTGCTTGCCTGATCTGTAGATCAGGTAGGTACACTTGGAGGTTAAACCCTAAGTTATCTGCCCACCATTGACTTGCCATGATACTTAGCTCTAGTTATTACTATTACAAATAAGGCCTCTCTCTCTTGCAGTATCAAACACATCTTAATAGCTATTTCATCATTACAAATAGCAAAGTAAGAACCAATAACAACACTTTATATTTCTATTAAATTTAAATCCTGTATAGAAGACAACACAGGCATTTATTCACTGGAAGAAATTTGATCCCTCTTTGTAGGAGAGACCACTCACAAATTGTTTTGTCTTCCCTTTCATGTGTTCTGATTTATTGTTGATTCAGTGTCCTCCATAGGGACATAAACAAACCTGTCTGTTTAAAGTTTTTTTTAAAATTTTACTTACCAATTTGTAATATGTCACAGTTATATCTGCTTGCTTGTTTTCCTGTATCTCTGCACCACTTTTTTTGTGAAGTTTGTTGAAAGCCTGAGCAAACATTTTAGCCTGATTTGACATTGCAAAATTCTGCTATGAATATGGTTCTCTTCAATCTGGCTTGCAAATGTGTACTGAGCATTCCTGGAGCCAAATAGCATGCAGAGATACACTAGTTACTGCAAAAAAATAATTATATTATTTAATTACATTTAATGCAAATGATGAAAGCTCATTTTTACAGAGAAGAGTAATTTTACTTCTGTGAAAATGGTGAATTTCCACTGGGGAGTGATTTTTCTTTTCACAGCACTGAGGAAGGCAGAGATTTGAATGAGTGCCAGATATGCTTTCATTAATATTGCCATACTTTGTTGCAGCTGTGGCTTTTTTTTTTTTTAAATACTTGAAATTAAAAATGTTTTCAATTAAATACTCTCAGAGTAATTTTCATGGCAACTTCCAATTTAGAGATTTAGATTAACCATGTCTAAAAAGGAAAAATTACTTTCTTACTTTCCTCCTTTGACATTTGGCAGCACATCTAGACGTAATGGCTGTGTGGTGTGTTGAACAGACTTCTGATGACAAGTTATAGCTCTGGATTGTTAAATTTGACGTGCCATTCTGCTTATTTACCATGAATGATGACTGAGAATTTTCTGATGAGTATCAAGCTGTCGACTTTAAAAGATGACATCAGTTAACTATTCATTTAAAAAAATCACATATTTGCGTGTTCATCAAAATGGTGTCTCGCCGTCCCTGTTTTCCACTGACCTTCAGATGTAGGTATTAGTTTATTTTTTTGAAGATAGCAGGGAATGTTCTGTGCAAAGGGCTATTAATACTGAGAGATCAGGCAGTACTCCAAGTATCATGTAGGCAAAATACTTAACTTCCAATAAGCATATATTCTGAAATCTTTATTTCAGCCGCAGTCTCTTCACCTTAATCTTTTAAAGCATCTTTTTGGCTTGTCAGCAATCTTTACTGCACTAGTGTGGTTCCAAAATAAACAAACTAACCCAGCATCAAGGATCAGAGAGCAGTGGGTAGCAAGTGTTTCATAGGTCTTTTTGTGGCTCTTGGTACTGCACAATTGGAGAAGGAAGTTTAGAGGCCATTACTCAAAATTTCATGAAAAACCCTCTTTGTTTTAAAGTTGATTTTCAGTTACTACTTCACATTTAGTTGTTATTTTCATTCCTGGGCAATCTCAGTGTCCAGAAGCAGGAGAGGCCAGGAGGAGCTGAGGGTGACCCAGCACGGGCGGTGCCCTCGCAGGCAGAGCACCATCCCACAGGCTCCGGAATGGGATTGTCAGCAGTCCCAGCAGTGGCAAGGGATGAACCAGAGCCAGCACCCTCCAGTGTGCCAGCCAGCATGGAAAGAGATCCTGCAGTGTCCATACCAGGGGTCCATGGAGCAGATGAGGTACCTGCAGTGCCAGGATCCTCCCCGGAGGCACAGCAGGGAAGCAGCACACTCATAGCACAGCCCCGGGCTGAGCTGAAATGAAGCAAGCTGTGGCCCACGGGCAGTGTGGGAGGCTCATCAGGGCAGTTAAAGCCTAGCTGTGCCCTCAAGGCCCTAATACACAAAATAATTATGTAATTTCTCACTGTCGTTAATTTTCCTGGCATAGGTTTTTCACAGATGATTTTAGCTTTCCGTAATGTCTGCTTACCCAATGTTCAGTTCATCACTATGAACTCTCCACTTCATGTGCTTCCTTTCCCCCTGCCCAGGATCAAGCAGAGGATCAAGCAGCAGATATGTGGGGGTTAAGAAGAATCATTTTATTCCTTCCTTTGTTCTTTTTGAGGAACTCTTAGACCGTTGAGCCTTTACTAATGTCCTTAAGCAGCACGAAGTTCTCATGTACTCTTCTTTTTTTTGGAGCCCATTTACATTCAGTTTCACTTATGAGTGTATTTTCACCTTTGTAATATCAGCCTGATTGACACATAGAGACATAAACTGCAAAGAGCCTTGGGGAATTATAAGCAATTTGAGGTTTAGAGAATCTGAAATCTGACTGTAAATTACTAGCTGCAAGCTTTGTTTATAAGCATTTTAACCAGAAATCAAATCTTTGCATGTGATTAAATAGTAATTAATACCCCAAAGACCTTACCCTGATTTAGGCCTTTGTATTTAAATATTTTTATTGTCTATGTAAAACTAGAAAAAATATGTCATTCCATTGTAAAATGGATGGGTTTGCCCATCTTCAGAATATTTCTGATAAAATCCAGTGTCTTTTAGATGATTGTAAAAATACTAAACTAGTTCAGAATCTAAGTTGATTAGATAAACTAATGGCATCTCAAGCTGCAAGATTGACTAAGGCTAGAGATTTACAAATTCAAACAGCAAACCATTCTTATGGTGAAGCACAAGAGCATCTCAGGCAACAGTAAGAAAAGGGCAACCAATTTGCATTGATTTGTTAAGGTACACCCTGACTGAACAGCAGTCTATCTTTCTTTGCATGGTACTCATTCTGGGTTTCACTTTTACTGTTGTGAGGATGTTGGTAGATGGAATGAATGTTTGCCTTATACAGTGGAGCCAGCGATTTGGCTGACATACCTTATTGTCTGGTTCAGCCTGTTTCTACTTAAGGTGTTTTCCAGACAGCCTGCACAATTTTATAATTAGTTGTTTTTTCTTTTGGTGCTTTTTCATTTACTTATCCTTCACACAGTGCGTTTATCAAAAGCACTTTTGTAGCACGTGGCACTTTAAATACTGTGTTGTCTGCATCACAGTTTACTCATGTGCTTACAAATTTCATCCTTTTATTTGATTGTGTGCTGCAGCTTTACCCCTGTAATGTGCAATGTTGGCCAACACAGAACAGGCCCATAGAGAGACTTCTTTTTTCCACTTTTAGCAGTTAGGCCATTGGTGATGGAAGATACAGCCAGGACACTGCCTGTCTCTGCTTTGACAAAGCCCTTCTGTACTCACCTTGTATTATGTTAATAGGCTATTCGCTGTTTGCTCCTTTTTTCATCTCAGATCCTGAATTAATATCATAATCTGTGCTCTTTTCTGCCTCTCTGAAAGTATTTTTCCCCTAATACTGTATTGAGGTCAGTAGCCTGTACTTGATTTTCATGAACATGGATGAATAACACTGGAATTAAAATCATGAAATTGTTTTATTTGTAAGCTTGATATTTATCTAAAAACCATTTTCTTACAATTTATAAGTTCAAGTGAGAATGAAACAGCAGATCTGAGAGTCTTGTGGATTTTTCTTTTTGGAATGCTGACTCACTACAGCACTTGCTCCTCCATTTTTTTCTTGTCTAAATGCAAATTCCAGTACAAACAAGGAATTCTTAGAGAAATTCTCCTATTGTTTAAGATAACTATCGAAAGGGATTTTTAAAGATGTGTAAATTTCTATTTGAATTTAAATTAATGCATTTTTGAGTGGCAGTCTTTGAAACCTCATCCCCATATAACTGCATTTAAGGTTCTTTATCCTGTGGCTTTGCCTGTCATTGTTTTCAATTTTTTAACATCCAGCTAAGGACATAATCATATTGTTGTATCAGTGAATATTATCTAAGGAGGCCAGTTTATCTCATTTTCTTTATTTAGGCTTTCTTGCAGGGAACTGTAAATTGTTTTATGGGGCTATCTAGAGCCTGTGGAGAATGCAGGTTGGAGTTTGCCTCAAGGTTCTCATCCTGCTGAGAAGGGAAATTCTTGTCAGACTGTTACTTGGTGATCCAAAGATGTACTAAAGGGCAGGGGGGAAGATATTTGATCAACTGACAACATGACTGGGGATAAACATTGCTTCTGTGAATTGCTTGATCTCCGTAAAGGCAGACTAGAATTGCTGATTCAAGAAGTTCAAAGCTCCACATGCTAATGACCAGCTGCAGAGTGAGTACAGAGGGGATTAGAAATGGTTGTTCTTCCACCTCTCCAGGGCAGGAGAAAGCACTGGAAATAGAAAACAGAATTTTTGACTTGGTTCTACATCTAAGCCTCTGGAACTGATGAGCAGGGTAGGTTCACAGACCTGTCTCTGTGGGTTGGCAGGCTTCAGGTTGGCAGGAGTGAGCCCACTGCTCACTCCTCTGCAAGGATCCTGGCTGGCCTGTTTACAAGAACTGCTGTGCTGCATAAACCTCCCCTTCCCACCGCACTACAGTGGGCAGCATTTGCACATAAGGTGTTTGGGGACTTCAGCACTTGAGGGCAGGGGAGAGCAGTGTTCTCTGTGGTTAAATACGAGTATATAGCCAACCTTCTTGGAACTCAGGCTGTCCTGAACTGAACTTATACAGAAATGTGTATCTGTAGAGAGAACACATCTGTAGAGAGAACATGAGTGAGTAGGTGAGCCTTAGCTAAGGTCTGCTTTTTACCAAGTAGTTAATAACTAAGAATAAGATGGTTTTGTGGTGGAGATGGTACATTTGGATTAGATTTGGATTTATTATAGATGTAGTGCTTTAAATGTAATGGTAATGCTCAGAAATGTATCCTTTAGAAACAGGACTTGCTGTGCCAATCCCTTTCATGAACCCAGCTGCAGTATCTTCACGTTTATGGTTATTTTGCAGCCTCCGTCACTTGTGTCTGAAAGGCCTGTTTACTGCAGACAGCAGTGTAGGTATGTGCTTAAAGTGGCTGCTGGTCTGAAATCCTGTTCTCTACCTTAGAGTAAAGCATGGAAGTATTTCCTTCCCTGTCCTTTGGAGCTCCCTCACTGTACTTATAATCAGATAGCTCTTGCTGAAAGTTATGAGACACAAGTAATTAAAAAAATTCAAGCTTTTACTTGAAGAAAGCTTTTACTTGATCAAAGAATGGTTGGCAAGATAGTGAAGATAAGTCTTTAACTTTTCAATTAACAATGTCAGAAAGTTTCATCCTTCGCTGATTAATCTTTGCTTTGGACCAAGTAAATGATGCTTCTGAGGGAATGAGTATGGCCCTATTTAAAATGATTTAGAGAACTGTCTGGCCATTTAATACAGGTCATTTGTAAAGTACTGAATTTAATTAGAACACAAATTGTCATCTTCAAAACAATTAAAAGAACACAGCCTAGTTTTTGAAGAGAGGGCTGTAAACATAGCATAGATGCTGGGTTAGCAAATCACACCTTTTTAAAGAGGACTGGAATGAGGACTCTGGTTCCCTGCTTAGTCTGAGGCTGCCATGTGGATGGAACTAGGACCCAGTGTACTGTCTTTTATGTGCCATTTTCCCTGGTGTCCTCTGCACTCGCTCCTTTGATTATGTCTTACTCATTTCCAGTGCTCCTTTACACTCAGAAAAGGGACTGCAATCCTGTGATTAGTGTATGATAAAGACAGGAATGAAAAGTTTGGCAGTAACGAGCTGTTTCTTTGGGCTTTTAGTTACTCGTCTACTAATTTAATGGATATTCTCCATAAAACTTGAACTCTTCCTCTGCGTAATGAGAAAAGGAGCATGTGTTTATTGAGTGCCTCAGGTGCTCATAGTGTTGTGAATGTAATGCTGTTTATAACAGATTGCTGTGCTGGGGAGGGTAGCTCTGGGTTTGTGAGCTACAGCCTGCACAGACATGACTAAATCTGGTTCATCTTTCTCCTGTGAGAATCATCTTGGTATTTCGATTGCTGTTCATTCACATGAAGGATTTGGTGAAGAGGAGAGTGGCTTCACAGACCAGAAGCCTAGGGAGAATTTTCCCCTTCAAAGAGAGATTACTGGCAGTCCACATGTAATTGAAAATAATTTAGTCTTTTGAGGGGTTATGAAGGGTATTTTTTTAGAAGCAACTAGTTCTTTCTTTTCTTGAGGCCTTTTTTTTTGTCTTTTCTAAAAAAAAACACCTTGATTTTGAGAAAAAGGAAATTTGGGAGGCCCAAGTGCCAGGGAGATAAACCAGGCAGCCAACCCCAAAATTTCTTAGTGTCCATTTACAGTTTGGGGTGTGAAGTTTGACAATGCCTTTAGGTATTTCACAAAGGCAATTGTTTTATTTATTTAACTTCAAGGCTTGGCCTGATCATAAGAAAGAGATATGCTGTGTGTTGCTTTCACGGATTCAAATATTGACTTTAAAGTGTGTTATGCTTTTAGAAAAATGATAAAGCCTCTTTTTGCTTTGAAAACAACTAGCGTTGCATGAATTATGCTGACATTCACAGTTTATGCCATGCATATTATGTAGAGACTTCTAAGGAATTAATTAATTTGTCTATTTATGAAATATGAAGAGTCTTTAAATTCAGCTTGGATGTAGTTTCGCCCTAAAACGTATGGCAAAGCTACTTATAATGCTGTATTACACAATTGTGGGAGATGTGTTTTCAGAGTAACCTTCAGATGATTCCTTGTTTACAGAGTTAGGATGTAGCCTTAAGCATAGATGCTACAAAGTCTAAATCAAATTTTTCTGCCTTCATGCTGCCACTGTTGATGATCAGTCTGGCAGAACTTTAGTATGAGTAAAAGTGTTTTCTACAATAGCTCAGCAACACATTAATATTCTGATGTCACTTTTGGCCTGAAAGTTAGAAGTTGAAATATTATTGAGAGGAGAAAAAGAAGTAAGGAAATATATTCCAGCTAACTTAATGCTTTCAGTTTTTACTGCAGCTTTGTAAATTCTGGTTTACTTGACTCTCCTCACTGCATGAATTGTCTGAAATACCAAACTCTGCTATGTCTGCTTTCTCTTTTATGTCTTCACAAAGTTCTCAATTCATTCTCTCTTGTCTCTCTCTCTTTGTTTTTCCCTTCTCGCCCTCTGTTTTTCCTTTTGGTGGGGTACCCTGAATCTCTGAAGCAGTGCAGGAGGCTGAACAGGAAGATGTAAAGGTGGTAGTGGACGCCCAGGCTCCGAAACCAGCTAAAAAAACCAAGGCAGCAGCTGCGAGCTGTCAGACTAGCAGCACCAGAAAGGAGAAAAAAGGGAAACACAAAGGTTAGCTGCATGCAGCTGAATGTCAGATGTTAAGTTAATTACTTTGCAGTCAATTCTCTCTCTTTTTTCTTTTAATTTCTTTGAAAAATCTGAAAACTGACTAAAGGTAATTTTCTGAAATTTTTATGAGGTTGGAAAATGTGTGTGACTTGATCTTGTCTGGGTATGTCCAACCTGAGAGTGAAGGATGGCTAAAATTTGTAAATGCAGTCTTTTCTGAAGGAAAGTGTTTGTTCAAATTGCAGAGGAAGAAGAAATTACTGATGGAAAGATGCTGGTGTTTTCCTGTAGTGTTAAAGAAATGAGAACCATCTTACAACAGTGTGGTTTATTTAAATTATCTTCAAGTAATGTAATTTGGAGAAACAGCCTTAGATTGCAGCCACTTCTGTCCAGACTCCTACAAATTAGAGGTTAAATGACATTTTGAAAATCCATTAAACAAAATGGAGAGAACATCCCCAAAGGGGTTTTTCAAGTTGTTACTGCTGTGTTACTCTATCCCACCTGGTTGATGTACGGGTGGTGTTTGTTTGAAGAATTTCCTGCAATGACTTTGTCTGTGATTAGGTAGTCAAAAAATACACTATTGGTAATGACAAAAGGCTACTTTACTGGTATTCAAATTTTGTATATATATGCACACTCACAGAAGGAGAGGAGTTGCTGTACCACATACAACATACAGTTACTTTCTATTTGGTGGTGACTGACTTATGAAATTAAATAACTTTCCAATAATTTGCAGTTCTTGAATAAAGACACTGTAACACTATCCTGTACTTTATTCCTGTCTTGTGGATGTCCAACAGATTCTCCATTGTTGCTTAAGTAAGAAAATAGTGTATATCCTTGACAAGTCTGTTTAAAGATAGCAATGACTAATAAGGTTAATTATTAAGGTCAGAGTGTTGGGGCTTATCTGTAGGGATTTTGCAGGACTTGAGCCTACCTTAGCAAAATCCTTTACGTATTGCAGCTTAATTCTTGACATCTGAATCTACAGTGTCTCTCTGTCTCCAAACCCTCTGGCTGCAAGAGAAGCCCTAGGTTAGACAGACTTTAGAGTCTGGCCCTGAGCTAAAGACTTTATTCATATATTTGGAAAAAGATGGCATGTGTTCAGTACCTAGGCTTAAAATAATAAGGAAAAGTCAAAGGTAAAATTAACTGAGTGTAAAAATTTTTGGCAAAATAAATGAACAGAAAGCTGATGTAAAAAACAGTGACATTCCAGCATAGTAATACAAATGCCAAAATTTATTTTGAAGTACATCTTGCTGTAGAGTAAAAATTATTTTACTAGTTTAACAGAAAACCTGTCTTAGGCTGTAATGGGTCACTGTGTGAGCTACAGCATAGCCTTGAGGCTCTGTTTCCTCTCATATGGTGCCTCCTTTGCCCTTATGGTGTGTCTATGTCTGTACTGTGCTCAGTACTGAAGATACAGCAGGTTTGATGGGACAAATTTGCATTGTCTAGCACCAACGTGTGTATACATTTATATGTATTCTTGGCAGTTTGCTGCTGAGCTCTTGGCTAAAATATTCCAAGGCCTAGTGAGGCACACAGCAAGGAACAGTAATCATTGGAGTGCATGGCTTGCAGGGCTGTTCTGCAGGGTCTGGGGATGTGTGTGCTGGGGCTGTATTTGCTGGGCAGCTCTGGCAGGTGTAGGTGAGTTACCCCATGAGCAGTATGTGCCTACTGTGAAGGAGATGCACAGTTTTGTATTATCTCACAGCAGGCAGCATCTAGTATTTTTATTCATTTTCTGAAACATTCCCCAAGCAGGCAAATGTTGGCATATATTAATAAAGGCAAGTTGTGTCAGTAAAAATAATGTCACTTTATGCAGACTGAGAATTCTGCATGCTGATATTGGTCTATGTGTTGGAAACAAATATTATTAGCTCTAGAATTCTGAGCTTCTGCTGCAATTCTTATTGCTTATCCTGCTGTGCTGTGCATGCTCTTCCCTGGCCTTCAACATTTGCCCATCAGTCGCATCTTATGTATGCTTCCAGAGAGTGGAGGCATTATTCATCAATTATACTGAAGAAATTATTGAGTAGCTCCTCTTCTGAAGTTTCTGTTGTAAGTAATTTATGTTGATTAGTAACAAATACAAGTCAGTTAAATTATCAGAGCATAGCACCTTCTCATCCAGCTCATCTACTTTTTCTGTGTACTAGTTTTTAGTGTTCATTCACGTATAATATCACCCTTGGAAAGTCTCTGGTTTACTTTTGAGAGTGTTGTAAACTTGGAGTGTTTTCAGGGGAGTATAACTGGATTTTCAGTCTTCCATCCTTGTCAAAGCTCCAAAACAATTTTTTATTGGATGGAAAAGTAAACCCAAATGTGTCTTTAAAATTCCAGATGGATTTTACTGATAAGTCCACTGCAGACATAGCTAATTATGTACTTAGGATTGAATAAAATGCAAGTGGTAACAGAACCCTATAATGGAACTTGTCTCAATTTTTCAGTTAGTTTTAAATGTGAGTCTTAAGAAAAGATTTTATAATAGTATTGAATGGATTTGCTAATAACTTCAGCTCTGACTAATGAAAATGGATGAAGGATAAGCAGTTTTATGCCATTTTTTGGCACAAGAGATTTTGTTGAAGGAAGTTCATTGATAATTAGACCAAATCCTGGGAAATTCGAGCTTCTGCTTATAGCTTTGCAATTGCATCAGTTTTGTCTTCACTCTGACTCTAACCTTTGTATGTCCTGTAAATGAGCAGAATGAATGCTGAGGGGTGAATGCAGTTTACGTGCTAAAATAGCATTTTAAAGGTTTCTGTTAATTTTTAGCTGTAGTGAACATTACCAAAGAGCATAGCCAAGCTCTTTGTGTTTTAAGAAAAAAGAACATTTAGGCCAGATCCTATGAATAAGAAGCTACTTCAGAGTAAAAATTGTTGAATTATACATGAATAGCTGTTGAAGCTGTAGTATAATGGCTGTATTCTGGTCTTAGATGTGTAATGCTTTTTTAAGTGGCTTGAAGAACGATGACACTATGATAAAAACAATGTAATAAAAACAAATGGAAGAGAAATGCCAGGTTTAGTGAGGATTTGCTGACATAAGGCAAGAAAATGAATGTGGCTCATGTCAGTGCATTTCATAATTTTGGGATGGGTAGCATGGTATTCAGCATTTTTTTCTAAATCTGTGATTATTATTGGTATTTCTTAATGGCCATATGCAGTATACACTGTGCCCATTTTTACAAAGAACCATAATTTTTGTGGGACAGAGCCTGCAAATGCAGTAAATTCATGACATTTTGTAGTAGATTAGCTCATTAAATTGGTATTTCTGAAAACTTTGGTCTCCCAGCTTACGGTTTGACAAAATACTCAGTTCTGGAAAAAAGAAACAACCCAAATGTAAAATGGTTGTCTTTCCAATGGAGATAGTGAATCAAATTCTGTTTTCATTTAGTAAGGGATAATTAAGGATATTAGGTGAACCCAGTGTATAGTATCTCCAGGTGGTTAAAAAAAAAAATAATGCAAACTAGTGAAAATATTTGCAGCGGGAACCTATGAAAAGTATGAGCCCTATATAGTATTACAAATACAAAAACCTTTTGCTATCAAATGCCTTGAAGATTCTTTAATAATGGAGATTCCTGAAAGTATTACACATACACAGTGGTGTGTGTTTTTTTGTTTGGTGTGTTTTTTTCCCCCGTGTAGGTTTGTGAAGATGTTAATAAATATACAGGATAAAGTGCTTTCTTGGCTATGTGCAATGAATAGGGTAAATCAGGAAGATAAAATGGAACCTAAGAAAATCCAGAAAACCATGCAAAGCCAAGAGTTAATAAAACGTGATATGAAAAATCGGGAATCATTCTGTGAAAAGTTGTTGTTGTTTGGTTGATTTTGGTTTTTTCTAAATAGCATTCTTGCATTTGGAGCCTGTAAGTACATTGTAGGAAAACCCTGCTCTGAAATGCCATGGGCAATATAAATGAAGATTTTTTTTTTTTTTTTTTGCCGTGAAATTAAGAATCTGGATGTTCTTAAAATGTTGAAATAAACAATACCTTCCCAGGAATTCTTCGCTTATGTTGTACATTAAATTTTCATAGTACATTGGGTATTTCCTGCTGCCTTCATGAGAGTCAGGAAGGAGATGAGCTGCTCTTACACACGGCTCTTTTCCTGCCAGGATGGTTATTTCATGTTTTGATTTGGTTTGCTTCTTCGGTGTTTCTTCTCTCTCTTTTCACGCCTGTCTGACTGTTTTGATTTGTGCATCCTGTCCTGTTTTTATGTGTAACAAGCAGCTACATTAACGCTGGCTGCCTAAGAAAGCAGCAGCTTTTGTTGGCTAAGAAGCATCATTTCTCACTGTAACACTTCCATTCTGATGTGGGGAGGGAAGTTCATGAAGGGCAGGTTTATCTCAGCTTCCCTGTACATTGAAGAGAACTGGTAGGAGGAACAATGAATGAGTTTCCACCAAGAAAAGTCCTGTTATTTCTAGATCTGACAAACCCTTCAGGCTGTGCTTTGGCAACACATGAACTTGATTGTGAGGAAGTAAAGATTTATGAATGTACAGTTCCTGCTACTGTTTTCTAGATTTCAACAAAGTGAATGTAGAACTTGGTGCTCAAGCACTTGCTCCTAGTGACCTGATTTGTTGTTAGCAATAGTCCTTCTTTTGACGGAAGTTTCCTCTAGAAGTCCTTTTAGAAATAATTTCTATTTGTTCCTTTTCCTTCTGAACAGATCCCTTTGTGATTTTACAGTTTTTAAACCCCTATCAGTGGATGCACAGCCCCTGTGAGAACAGGAATAAACTGGGAAATGGCTTAGAAAATATTAACAGCAGGGTTTGCTTTAAGGCAAGTTTCTTGAAGGATGGAAACTATTTGTTCTTGTGTTAGATCTTTCTGAGATTCCCTGTCCTTGACCTCAGAGTAGGCCAGCCATCCTTTGAAGGTTTGTGCTGCCGTCCCTCAGCTGGAGGCTCTGGAATGTTTTGAAGAGCAATTGCAATTGCAGTGTTATTGCTGGCCACAGCCTTGGGTGTTATCCACATGAGTATGATTTCTTTGTCAGACCAGTAAGTGAGCTCAGAAAATGTGGTTTTCTCTTCCAGAAACCTCTTGCCTGACCTTGATCAACTCTTCAGAGCTGATCTGCAAGGGCTTTAATCACATTCTTGAAACTTAGTCTGCAGGCAGTATTGCCTGGCTTCACACATCAAATTTTTGCCTTAAGTGCTATATAAAATGAGAACAAGAACTTTTGTATTGTGCAGTTCCTCATTTGTAAAGCAGGGACAGAATTACTTGTTTTCTATGCTTTGTTCCTTTCCTGATACATAATCTCATCTGCTGTTCAGTCACTGAGCTCCATTACCTCTCTCTGATGTACCATACATTTCTTTTTAGTTTTTCTTAGTTTGCAAATATCCTATAGAGAAATTCTTAATTTATTAAAGCAGCTATTTTTAAATGAATTAGATACCTATATTTTCATGGTGTCCTAAGACTTTCTAAATAAGCAGTTAATCGTTCTTTCACGGATTTACAAGTTTGCTGAAAATCTTTTTACAACAAAATGTTTATATGTATAAACAGAAGCAGAGAGGAATATAGTGTTTATAAATACAATTAGATACTTTCCTGCATGATCCAGTTTCTGGGGATTCACATAGTATACAGTCAAATACTTTAATCATGTTTTGGAGAGCTGGCTCTCTATGCTTATAATCATATTCATCTGTACACAAATTTTTCAAGTGCATTGTGCACTATTGTCAGATATTATCTTTCCTCCTGCTTGATCTCATGCTTATCTGTGAGTTGTGGCCACACATATCAGCTGCCTCTCTGAACTTTCCCTGCTCATACACAGTGTGGTTGCATGTGGTCATTTCTTCCCATCTGATTTTCTCTCCCCATCCCTTTGCCCCCTAAAATTTTTAAATACTCTTTCTTAATTATCTTTCAGGCAATGAAATTCTCGCAATTGCATTTCTGGCCTAACCTCTTAAATGTTCTTATTCTGCTGTAGTTCTACAGTGTCATTAGAAATGTGATGACTTTGAGAATTTCTTTGATGGGATGTCTAGCAGTCCTCAATTTCTGTCCAGTTTTGAGAGGAAATTACACTCGGACTTATTCTCTTACAGATTCTGGGTCTAGACAGGACTTGTGTTCAGTGTGACTATGCCCTTGGTTTACATTTGCACATAGAATTAGGAGTATATTTCAAATAATTTTGAAAACTAAGAAGCTGAACTGAAAAATGCATCACACTGAAATGGATACCCAGAACTGTACTTGTAATGCTCTACTAGTGCTATTGTAAATTAATTCTAGATCTGCAGGACCAAGGAGAAGGGATATACTTCAGGATCTATAGCCTCCATCCCATGTAGTCTGTACTTGCTCAATTTGTCAGATGAAATTTGATAACTACATCTAGTAGAACTGCGATGGCTCATCTACATTAATTTTAGCATCTTTCTCTAGGACATATCAAAATGTTTGGAAACTGTTCAGCAGAAAGCTGCTGGGGATGTAGAACAGAGAAATGCATGGTGACCCTTCCATAAAGAGATTTCCTTTAATTGCTGGACGGGAACAATTAAGTAAGGTCTTAGCTTCGTATCCTCAGAATGTATTGTCTCTGTTAAATCCAGTGAGACCAAATGGATTTTGGTTGGTTGGTCCATGCTTTAGAAACTGAAGTTTTAAACAGGTATAAGGTGATACCATAAAATGTATGAAAACCTGGATTTGTTTCTCACACATCATGAACACTAAGGAAAATTTAGCTACTTTATTTCTTTCACAAGGCTTTTACTAGTAGTTCTCTTCTTTATTTTTCCCATGCCTTCTTCTCTCTCCTCTCATTCCAGACCTGGATGTTGCAATGTCTTTTTGTTGTTGTTGTTGTTTTAGGTAGTTAACATTTTGTGTGTTCAAAGCAAAAGAAGAAAAATCCAATCTAAATATCCTATACCTACGATCAAAGTTAAGTGCATATCCACCTAATGTGTTTTGAGTTTCTTAGAATTTAGTTGAGTTCAGTTTATAAAAACATTTTGTGTGGTAGGTTAGATTACCAGCTTTTAAGAGATTGGTGCTGCCTATTTACAAATATCTAGAAGATTGTAGGTGCTAAGAGAATACAGACATTGATAAACAGTTTACAGGATTCAAATGCCAGTAAATGCTCATTTACTGAAACTTCCCTCCTCCAATATTGCTTTGTTTTCATTTCTGATACTTCTGTTTTTCATCTGAGACATGACCATGTCAAAATGTGCCAGAAGGCCTCTACTGAAGGCACTGATGTTCTGAGAGTTGTTTCAATATTCTTTTTTTCCTCCCTGCCCTTCTTCAGAGTTGCCTATCAAAAATTTCCTCTTCTTCTTAGCAGGTATTCAAAAACATCTCTATCGGTTTTTTTTCTTACCTGATTTTTTGGGAAACAGTGTAAAAGAAGATGACCATAGCAGTAAAGACTTTTTTTTTTTTCTTGGCACAACTCACTGAGTTACTTTGCCTCTTTTGACCATGTCCTGTAACTTAGAAACTTGTAACTATAGAGGAGTGGTTTGTTTTACTGCAAGGAGAACCATCCTGGTAAGTGAAAAGGAGTCAGTGAGGCAAAGAAAGTGAGAACAATGGGGAGAGATCCACCTTGATTAGCGTGTTTATGGAAGTTTGGAAGTGTTTTCAGACATTAGGCAGGTGATGGTAAAGCTGCCTTTTGAACTGTGACTTACAAAGATATATCTCATGATATAGAAAAATGTGTACGTATGCTTGTATTTAATATTTTACACCTGCATGCATAGCTACAAAAAGACTATGCACACACACAAGTGTTAAATAGTTAATGCTGCAATTTGCCATGTTCTCATGGAGGAGAGGTTCTTTTTTTTATTTTTTTTTTTCTTAATCCTCTGTCTGGCTACATATTTCATTCCGTTAAATGTGCTCACCGGTGGAACCATTCATAAAGTTTAATAACACACTCTACCAGTGATGCACTCTTCAGAATACTGAAATTGATTTTTCTTCTCTAAAAGTGTGACCTGCCAGTGTAGCCTTTGTTCTGACACCTAATAATACACGATGTTCCTGACAGCATGGGATGTGAGTGCAGATGTTCTGCAGGCATCTGAAAAAAGCAGCCTCAGTGCAGGATCTATTGCTGTCGAAGGCATTTCATTTGCTGCAGATCAATGTCTGCTTTGAAGACAAATAATTAAGGTGTTTTGTTCCTTCTGAAAAGGGTTTTCAAAATTAGGGTTGTATCATCCGAAGCTTAATAAGAGGCTACATAGATATGCATGAGGCATATTGTTAAACTCATGGATGCTTAATACTTTTGAAATTCTGAGTATTAAAGTAAGAACCTAACTCTAGGCAGCCACTTTAATGATAATGGTTAATATTATTAAAGCTGTTAAAAATACCACAGATGATCTGAGCAGCTACCTGTGTGTTCTAGAGCAGTAGTGTTTATTGTGAGATAACTTCTAAGAAAAATGCTGTTCTCTTCACTGCCATGTTATACCTAAAGCATTGGAAATTATGCTTTCTGGAAATGTTCATTCTGCTTCATGCAGAGCTGCTTCTGAAATTTTCATCGTAGCAAGGTCACAGAGACATTTCCATGGACTTTATTTAGTCCTTCAAGGTTGGATGGACAGATTATTTATTTGTTGTTAGTTATTGTTGTTAGCTTAGCTGTAAGTAAATCAGAATTTTCAGGGTTGGTGCAGAAATTGCCAGGGCAATAATTCCTCGTGGCCTTGAACTCTGTGAATTTAACATTTCTGCAGTGTTGAGTGACATCTTGTTAGGTAGTTGCGCAGCCAGTGCTGTTCCTAAGGGTGTGGACCATGCTGTTTCCCATTTATGCTTTGTACTGCAATGGCAGTGACAGCAGATATTGCAAAGTACAGTTAAGCATGCTAAATGTATAATCCAGTTGTCTTTTAATGCAAGTTGACAGCTGCTGGCAAAGCAGGATGAAATGGTATTCTTGGAGACTTCTGCTACAGATCACAGTCTGAAAAAATCCCAATCCCTGCAGCTCTTTCTCACAGGATTTATTCAGCTCTGTTTGAAGAACCATATCCCTCTACTGAACTAGCTCTTTGTAGTGCTTCCTAATTCTCCACAATGTTGCAAAAATCTTGCAACAGCAACAGCATACACCTTATGCTATTTACTATATCTGTACATGGTATTAAAAGTTTTATCAATGCAAAGTACATTTTTATATAACTAATTTAGTAGCATATTCCAGCACCGTGTCTTAACTAAGACCTGAAGTACATTTACAATCTGATGTTTTTAACTTGCTGTTCTGAAGAAAAAAAAATGAAGTTGGCTTCTGATATGAACACACCCCACCCTGTATTTTCTTTTTCTGTCTTAAGAGGAGATTTACAGCCATAAGGAGGTAAATAGTTTCTTTCTGGCTGTGGTCAGAAGCCACAAGATCACAGTATGGCTGTGGCTGGAATGTGCCTCTGGGGACTGTCTAATCCCACATTGCTGCTCACAGCAGGTTGCTCAGGACCATGCCCATCAGGATTTAAGCCTCTGAGGATGGAGGTTCCAGCAAGTATGTAGTATCTTCTTTAGAGTTTTGCTCTGGTGTGTTAACTGTATGGCAATTTACTGACTCCAAAGGTGTATTTAGCCCTGGTAAAAGGCTGCCCCTGAATTGTATACACTGCTAGATCTACCTATGAATTTTTCAGAGCTTTGAAACTTCGAGGCATCATTTCATGATAGCTGTGCTGGTTGTTAGGTGACATGGCATAACCTGGGACTTGGGTTCATCAGTTTATGGACAAGTTGTGTGTCCATATGAAAGTTTTATGTTTTCTTTATCAGTTCTCTCCAGTAAATTTTTTTTCTGTTTAATTTTCACTGTCCTGGTGCATGGATAGGTGTGCTTTGGGGTAAGGAGGGCAACAGTGAAATCCTGATTCTCTCCTGGAGATTTTTCAGTGTAGTATGTGGGAAGTAAAATGTTTGCCTTGGAGGCCAGTTTAGTCTTGCTGAGGTCTAGAAATATTGAATGTGATTCCTATAAAAGAAGGTTTTTTTGCAAGTGAGCAATTCTCTTTTCAGTACCTTCTTGACAGAAAGACAACTAAGGCTTTTGCTGCTGTCTGACAGGGATCGATGGCCCAGCTGCTTTTCAAGATGATGTTCAGAAGATAGGAAGTCAAGTGCAGATTCTCACTGTTGGACAGCCTAGCCATGATGAAGATGATGGAGAGAAAGTGGCTAGTGGCCAACAACAGCAAAGTAAACAAGATCTTAGAACAGCAATGCAGAAAAAAGGTAAGTAGCCAAAGCTTCCTTCATGTTCTCACTGCTTGATTGAGGTACATTGACTCCTTTTCCTATTCTCACCCTCAGCCCTAGCCTAAGCAGTTTGTTAGTCTGTGTTTGCTCTCCTCAGACCCTATTGGACTCTATTGTATTATCTAAAAAACCTCCAAAACCAATCCTAAAAAAAAATTTAAAAAACCCCTATTAAGTTCTCTGCTGTCCTAAAGAACAAGAGCTCTCAGGGATGTAACTTTCCCATCTGCAGTGCAGTGCCACTATTACAGTATCAGGCAGATGCTGATGCTCACATCCATCTATTCACATTTTTATATTGTGCAACTCTGGAAATCACTTATTTAAGGGTTAAAAAAAGAGCATGGAATAGCAACATTCAAACAAGAATATCCATTTTAGTTGTTCTGTCAGTTATGTATTGGTCATGTTTTCATAAGGTGTGCCCATGGTTGCAGAGGCGAAAAGTACATCACTGTTTTCTGCAGCATTTCCAGTGCAGAGTCCTCAATGTTCTGGATTTTTTTTTTTTTCTAGAGGCATGCATGCTTTGGGAGATAGATCGTGTATGTACATATTCATGCATCTGTCTCTTCCTTCCTGTACTGTTATTTCTTATTAGACATTTACTGTAGGAAGGAAAAAAAAAAGTCCTGAAATCCTCACAAAGCTTTTTCTGAAGACATTTGCTTTGGGGTTGTTCTTCTTCAGTGTACAGCTTTTGAAGCAAAGATGTCTCAAGCCAAGAGTGCTCTGATGCTTTAAGAATAAACTCTTTGTGTATAAAGAGCAAAATGTAAGTGCAAACTTGACTTGTGTAGAATAGACTATTCATACCTAAATGCCGCCTCTTGTCTGCAGAACAGTTCTCACTGAGATTCATTTTTTCTGGGACGTTACTCTGCAGATGTGAGCAGCTTCAACTGAAATGGGCAGATTTTCTCCAAGTGCGGTATTTCCTGGACATTTGAGTTGCAGGGTGTTGGGCATGACTAACAAGTTCTGATCTGTGTGGCGATTGTGTTGCCTTAGACCATGGCTCAGAATATTTAATCATCAGGCACACTACTAACTAAAGCTGATTGACTTAAAAACTACCCACAGACTTCTCAAATTAGGTCACAGTGCTCAGATTTCTACTTTGCAGACACCTCTATTTTTGTTTTTCTTTTCCCAGGTTAACATATATTTTTATTCTCCCCAACTTTTTGTTTATTTTTAATAGAAGCAATGAGTGGAATTTGTTTGTTTTGCTTTGTTTCAACATATTCTCAAATATATGATATGACCTTTTAACAGGTCTGAGTATAGTGCTGATCAGAGCAGAAAATGCTAGGAGTGAATCACTAGTATGCTTCGAGTTGAGGAGGTGGGGAAGGTGGGGAGGCAGAACTTCTAAATGGGAATACTGAGATTTATTAATTTTTGACAGGTGAGCTATGCTGGGTGAGACACAAAGAAAGGTGTTAAGACAGTGCTAGCAGCATCCTCGTAAAATATTTTCACTGTGTATAGTTTGCTCCTTGATACCAACAGAGCTGGCTCGTCGGAAAGTTTTTTTGTATCGCTGTACTGATGCAACATTTTATGGAGAGATAAGTCTCTTTGTGTGGATTCCCACTGTCACTTCATTGCTTGTGGCATGTCCTTACTGGCATCTCACCACTGTTCTGAGAAGCATTTAGAATTGCTGCCTCCCATAAGTCCTCTTGCATGAAATGGGAGCAAAAAGAGAAGAACACAGAGATTAAGCAGAAAGGGATCTGAGTATCTGGCAAGTTGAATATGAGTCAGTAGTGCTCTGGCAGCCAGGAGGGCCAGCTGTGTCCTGGGGGACATCAGGCAGTGCACTGCCAGCTGGTTGAGGGAGGGGATTGTCCCACTCTGCTCTGCATTGGTGCAGCCTCACCTTGAATATTGTGGCAGCTTTGGGTACCACAATGAAAGAAAGACATTAAGCTCTTAGAGAGTGTCTAAAGCAGGGCCATGAGTATGGTGAAGGGTATGGGAGGAAAGCTGTATGAGGAGCAGCTGAGATCACTTGGTCTGTTCCGTCTGGAGAATAGAAGACTGAGGGAAGACCTCATTGCACGAGAGGAAAAGGAGGGGTAGACTGATTTCTTCACTCTCATGACCAGTGACAGGACCCAAGGGAATGGCAAGAAGCTGAGTCAGGGGAGGTTTATGTTGGACACTGGGAGAAAGTTTTTTCTCTAAAGTGTGGTTGGACACTGGAACAGGCCCCCCAGGGAAGTGATAGCAGCACCAAGCCTGACAGTGTTCAAGAAGCATTTGGACAATGCTCTCAGGCACATGATGTGATTCTTGGGGTATCCTGCATAGGGGCAGGAGCTGGACTTGATGGTCCTGGTGAGTCCCTTCCAACTCAACATATTCTATTACTCTGTGAAATGCTAACTGGCCTCTTCTGCTCTTTGGCACTAACTTGGTGGAGAGAAGCTTCTCTTAGCATGTGTCTCTGCTTCTCTAATGAGTCAAGTTGTGTTACAAGACAAGAGGTTATAGGCTACTGAGTGTGAAAAGAATAAGCCACCTGCAAGAAAATGCCAAATGCTTTATTTTATTTCTCCATCTGTTGGAAATTGCCATACTAGAATAATTTTCTTCCCGCAGGAAATAGTCAACCTTTGGATTTCCAAAGTGTTAATCTGTAGAATTCCTCCCTGGCAAGTGAGTCACTAGGACAGAGCCAGACTTCCATAAGTGTTAACACGGAATAACTTACATGTAGTCCTCACTCAGTTTCCAATATGTCTCTGTAGAGACATGGAATGAGCAATTTTGTCTTAGTTCTTCTTTGCCACCTGAAGTTACAACTGACTTAGGAATGGATTTGATTTCTGGATTCAAAAGTAAAATAGGAGTTCTCTGAAGCATTCTTCTCCACTGGTCATGAGAGCAGATTTTTCTAAGGCTGACAAAGAATTTCCACCATTGGTGGTGCAATAGTGTAAAAATAAACGGATTATGTCTGTGGAATGAAGTATGTCTTTATTGCACAGCTGCCTGCTGAGGAGATGGACTGTCTCTATTACCCATGCATAGAGCCTAGAACATGGTTGTCATTATTAAGAAATAATGCTTGTGATTAATGAGTGTGTCATTAATAATGAGCGAGTTCTTCAGCCTTTGAGAATATCTGTTGACCTGTGAACTCAGGCCTCCCTTGCATAACCAGATCCTATTGAAACTTTTTGCTGTCATGCTCTGTGGTGTATATCCATGCGGGGGGAACTGAAGAAGTGGATAATGAGACCTTTCATGGTGCAGCTGAACGGAATGCAAGTATCACATATGCTTCTGGTTTACTTTTATACACTTGCTTTTACTACTCTAGTGTTGTTTCACTATCCAGTGCGTATCTGGCATCAAAAGTTATTTTAAAGGGATATGCACTGCAGTTATTGGAAACATAGATAACAAAAAAAAAGTATTTTAATGCCTTTTTTTGTGTCTTTTTTTATCTATTTCAAAATTCGAACTGAAGAAGACCATTTTTGATTCTATATCTGCTGTATATATTTCTGTACATTAGTTTGGTTCAGTCTCTACTTGTTGCAGATCAAGTTGCTATTCCAAAAGATTAAGCTACATGAAAATGTTTATGCGTATCCCTGTAACTTCCAGAAAAACAGTTTGGAGAGCCTGATTTCATCTTTTTATGATAAGAACACTTTAGGCACATGGATTGAGGTAGAATTTAGGCTGTCTAAGTATGACTCTTAATGCTTCTTTTGATGTTACTGAATGAACATTTGTGTAGAATCCATGTGTATCACTTATGTCAACCAGGTTTGAGGTGACTTTTTGTGTTAGAATTCAAAAGTAGGCCAAACCCCTGCCATGGAGGGGCGCATCACGCACGGAGGGGTTTGTGACATGACGCCATCTGGATGAGGTTTTCCAAAGGACTTTTTGATTTTATTTAAAGTACTAAAAAAGAAGATTGCAGGAGGTATAAGCAAATAGAAGGTGAATTTGATTGTGCAGTGCAGAAAGATAAAACGCCCATAACTGCGAATTCAAGCAGCAGCATTAAGGCCCTGTCCCGTAAGCCTTTAGCCCTATGTGGAATCCTCCTGCCAAGTTACGCTCGTTCACTCAATTATGGGTTTGCAGAATCAAACCCTTGGATTTTTTCCTTTCCCAGATCCCCATGCAAATCCATCCTGGTCCTCTTCCACCTCCCAATCCAGTCTTGTCGCCCTGGATCATGTTCCTGGTAAGTACAGAAGGAAGAAGTTAATTATGCCCATGCTGCTTGGCTCTGGAAATCTGCATTTTGTTTATCCTTCTGCATTGGACTTACCAATAATGGGAATTCTAGACCAAGTCGGGGTTTTCCTGTTTTTTGTTGTTTGGGGTTTTTTTTTCATTTTTTAAAGATAAAATACAGCCTCTAATATATGGAACTTAGAGAGTTTGAACTTGAATGTAGGGTGGCTTCATTTGCATGATACTCCTTGAAAAGCTAGGTTTGGCAAATGTCCTACCATTGATGCTTTTTGCAGCTAAGACCTATTTGATGTTCAAAGTAGTGTTTCCCTTTGAAATGTCTGAGGATTTGAATTCTTGTAAAGTCAAATTTTCAAATGCTGTAAGGCAGTTCTGTTGGCCTGGGCTAATACTATTCTTTACATGAAATAAAGATGCATGAGAATGTTTCCTTGATGTGAATATTTCTTCCCAGTCTAAGATCTGATCTTCAGCAGGTCACATAGGAACAGTTAAAAGTGTGCTAAAAGTGTTTTAATTGTTAAGATTTCCAAGTGGTTGTGCTAGGTTTTCCTCTCAGCTCCAATTTCAGGTTTAAGATTTTCTGTTGTTTGAAGTACTAGATTGGATGAAGATGATCTGAATTTAATTTCTAACTGGACATTAATTCCTGTATCACTGGGTAACTCGATCCTCTCTGAAGTGGAAACCATGATGTTTTCTTTCTTTTTCACTGGAATGTTTTAGCTTCTCGAGTCATATGCACACTCACTCATGTATGCATACACTGCCTCACACAGTGAGCCTCCCTCACACACATCTTCACTCATCTGTGAGCCTAAGGGTGCTGCAGTATGATAAGTGATGTTTTACAGCGAGTATGGATAGCTTTAGTGTATTAGTATTTCATGGAATTGTGCTGCTTTCTCCTCAGGCATTTCAAGTAGCATGAATTTTGATGAGGAAGAAGATGAGGAAGATGAGGACAGCTCCAGTTCTTCACAGTTAAACAATAACACCCGGCCTGGTTCTGCCACAAGCAAGAAATCCAATAAGGTAAGGGGAAAGTTCCAAGCTGCTATGTACTGCATGATTTCAGAGAGCAGTCAGAGTAGGCCTGGATTTCTTGTTCTGTTTTTAATGTGCACTGGAATATCTCCAAGGCGATTTAGTGTGGTACCTCTCAGGTTTCACAGAAGCAAGCAAAGAAAATAATGTCTTGGAGAAAAGAATAACAAATATTGTCTGAACTCAAATGAAGAGAAAGGTAAACAGTAAATATGGATCTATTGTTTCCATTGACTTTTTCTGGACATTTTCCCATCCTGTTCTTGCTGCCACTGTCCAAACATAAAATGTGGCTTGTTCAGATATTCTAAATCACAAGCTCTTGCTAAACCAGTTGATGATGCCCCACTCTTTTATATATTGCACTGGCTTCTCATCTTTGCTACATCTCTATCTTGCTTAAACAGTTGCTCCCTATCCCGTGTCCTCCTTTTATCTTTTATCCCTGAGTATGGCCTTCCTGGAAAAAGAAATGTGGTGAGATGAGAAGGTGTGAGACAGGATTTGCTGTGAAAATGTACAGAATTCTGTTTGTGCAGCCACCCTGCCCTGCTTTGTCAGGTGTGTCTGTACTCTGATCATCAGCTGCTCAGGCCACTGCTTCATGGGCCTTTGGTAGCCAAGAACTTGACCAACTGGGAGAGATCCTTAGCTTGACAAGCTGTCTTTATGAAGGCTGCTAAGGAGCCAGAATGGGAAAGACAATATGCCCTTGTTTTTACTTTTTTAAGTTCAACTTCTATCAGATACCGTTTCTTTGTAGTTATAACCTTGTAAATCAAAGTTGAGAACCTCAAATTTTGCTTGTTGTTACAGGAAGCAGCCTCAGCCCCCAGTCCTTCCACAAATGAGCCTCTCATAGATGTCGATGACCTGGAGGAATTTGCCATCAGACCTGCTCCACAGGGTGTCACTGTCAAATGCAGAATCACAAGAGACAAGAAGGGAATGGACCGAGGGATGTACCCTACTTATTACCTCCACTTGGAAAGGGAGCATGGTAAAAAGGTCATAAAATAACTTGAATGGCATACCAGTTGCATCTGAGTTTAAAAAAAATAAAAAAAATCAGAAGAAGTCTTAGAAAGAAAATGTAATCTTATATTTTAAATATATTTTCACTTTCACTGAGATCTGTCTTACAGTGTTCCAAAAGCAAAGCAGTAGTATCACTTTGTTCCACTGCCTTCTTCATATGTCTAATCTTTGGCCTTAAATAATCCATGCATGGCACCTTTATGTGACTGCTGGGGCTCTCTGCATTCTGTGGCCTGAAAAATTCAACTGGAAGAGCCAGAGCAACTTGGAATGAAACATTTAACAAAATAGACAAATTTAATTATTTAAGCCATAAATAATACAATGAGTGGTTGAGAAGTCATTTTCCCTTTCCAGATTCTTTTTCCTGGTTTTGCTAAGTCCCAGGAGATCTTCTGTCAAAAGACCTTCTGTTACTTTGCTAATGATGCTGGAAGACAGAAAAATTGCTTATGGTTTATTATATATCAGAGCAGGAAGTGGTGTCTGCTAACCCCTTTAGCATTCTAGAATATGTTTTTTTGCATTGCTTAGGTGTTTCTGTTAGCTGGAAGGAAAAGAAAGAAGAGTAAAACCTCTAATTACCTCATCTCTATAGACCCAACTGACCTGTCTCGGGGTGGAGAGAGTTTTATTGGAAAACTGAGGTAAACAGTGATAAGTCTAAGAATTTTTGTTATATAATATAAAGTTCATATGCTATTAAGCCTGTAAGCCACTATGACTACTTAATTAGGGGTTTGACTATATACATTTTGTGATAGTGGTCCTAAAGATCACCAGTATACAAGACATGTTTCCAAAATGTCTCAAATACTTACAGGATCACATTTTATTAAAAGTCAGCAAGACTGAGGCTCTGAGATGCTCAAAGGCCAGATTCTCAAGGGTGTACAAGCACAACTTATCTTAATGAGTTTTTCAAAAGTGAGTGAGTGCATTGTGTCTAGCCTCTATTGGTATAAACGCCTTGGAATGTAAATCTGTCTGCTATAGCCTGAAAATCTCTTTGGTTTTGCCTATTCCTTAAGATTCAATTTAGTCATTTGCAGGTAGTGGAATTATTTCAGAAGCATGTGTTTATTTTCTGTCATCCTGTTGTACACAAGTCTGTTGTTGATACCTATGTGGAGCCACTCAGTGTATGTTTAGATCATCTGTGCCTGAAGAAGAGCCTGTGCTGCTCATTGCCATTTGCCTGTGTGGATCTTGGAACTTCACGTGCTATTTATTGCAGTGCAGACACAGAATGAGGATAACATGATTTTAGTATGTTCTACATCGTATTTTGCACTCTTTTCCACTGAAATAAGAAAGATTGATCTTATGTCTTTATAAAAATTGCTTCCTATATTCTAATAGAGTTTAGTAGTCAGGTAAGAAAGCAGATAGTGTTTTAAAGAGTAAGCGTATTTTAAAAAACAAGCAAACAAACAAAACACCTCCCTGAGTGTTTCCCTATTGCTTTTTTGAATTTATGAGTTTGCAAGATGACATAAGAAGCCTCCAGCATAATTATAAGGGTCCTTTAGCATGCTCTGCTGTAATGTACCTTTACATTTTTGTTATGGCCTTTAGTCCAGGACTTGCTGTTTACCTGGGATCAGAAATAACAACTCTGTGCTCAATACTTGTCTTTCCTTTGGGGCTTCAGTGCAGTAAAGGATAGATGTCTCAGGCAGCATTACTGGCAAATGGTGATTGGATTTTCCATTTTTTTTGATAGGTCAAATCTTATGGGAACTAAGTTTACAGTTTATGACAATGGAGTAAATCCAATGAAAACAACATCAAGCCTGGAGGCGAGTACCCTGCGTCAGGAGCTAGCTGCTATTTGTTACGTAAGTACTGCTCACAGGCAAACTGTGCAGGAAGGGCAGTTCAGTTTCTGAAGCTGCACACTGACTTTCCTTCTCACTTATGATTATGTAAATCAGCATTCATACTTTGACGTAATCGAGCTGCTGATCTCCACTAGAGAAACCAGGAAATTCAGTGGAAAGTAGAAGTGACAAATGTTGTGCACTGAACAGCACTGCCCAGTTCTCACCTTTGGTCAGAAGGTGTTGGGGCTTTTACACAACCCTTTGTAAGGGGAAGGATGCTTCATGGCCTCCAGGCTCTACCTGAGGGAGCCTCCTGAATTGGAAAGTGTTCTACTTAAGTCATTACTGCTCTAAAGTACGATTGTTTATTATGGCATTTTGGAGGAGGCTTTTCTGATCCAAAACGCAGGTAGCTGGACAGATACGTCTGCAGCAGCTGAGAGACTGGGATAAAAATTCTGAAACTCCTTTTTACCATGCAAAAAAACCCAAGCAAAGCCCAAGCAAAATCCAAAATTCAGCTGAATGAAAGAAACCTGCCTTTTATAGGACACTGAATAGCATTTTTAAGGAGCAATGCAGACAATCAAGGCTTGAAACACAGTTGCTGTTGTTCCATGATTGCTGGATGAGAACAGTGTTGTTGAGAGGATTCTTTCTGTCCAGAAATATGTGGGCCCAAGAAACCCTTCCTTTCTACTACAGAAAGTTGTCTGGTTTCACAAATCAACAACTTCTGATAAAAAGATCCAAGAATTCTGAAAAGTTCCTGTCCAGCTCTAATAAGGATGCCTGGAAATCTGTTAGATTGAAGTCCAGCACATACCCAGGGTACATGCAGAATGCATTCCCAGGAAGGTCAGCCTCGGGTTGTGGGGAGCGATGCGTCTGGAAGATTTCAGCACATGAACAGGAAAGCAGAGAGCCATCCTTTCCATGCCAAGTGCCAAGAGTACTGAAGTGGAGCAGTGTGAGCTGCCAGCGTGTTCTTTTCCTGCTGCTGAGGATGCAGTGTTTCTGTGGATATAGCATCAATTGTGTGTTTGTTCATGCGTGCTGCTACTCAGGCACATGGTTTATGGTTGAAGATAGACAGATGAACAGATACATATCCCTCCATTCCTGTTAGATTGGAAACTCTCAGAAAATCCAGCTAATGGGATCTAACAGGAGACTCCAGGATCTGATGTCAGTTTGACTGAAGTTTCAGTAGAAACCTAGGAGAGTTTATATGTGTAATAGAGGCAATTTCATTTCCTGAAGCCAGGCAACTGATCATCTGGTACAAACTGGAAATACAAGAAGAAAACAAAAAAACAATTGAAAAAGTTACATATTGAAAAATTTAGGCATTTTGTGCCTTGTTTAGGTCAACAACGATATTTGAACGATGGAACATTACCTATTAAAAACCTGTCACAGTCAGCAGAGGTAACCAAACCATGGACACTGTTTGGAGAATGTGGTTGAGATAAGCTGCTGTTATGTGTGTATTTGTAATCATCAGTTTGTAACTTGTACATTTATATGAGAAAATTACTTGTTCCATTGATATTTTCATACTAATGAAGAAAAGCAGAAGGCTTGCAGGTGTGCTGTAGCCAGAGGACAAAAGGAGATTGGAATGGTATTTCATTACTAGCCAGGTTTGCCAAAGTGAGATTATTGTTCCTGGCTGCAGCAGAACCACAGCAAAGAGTGCCAGAAAGAATAGTACTGAAACACCAGCGTCCTAAAGCAGTCTTTTCATTCCTGATTTGAGATTTCCCCTGCAGCAGAAACTATAAAAAACAATACTTTGAAAGCACCACTATGCCTCTCACTGTCCTTCAGCTCGTCTGATCAAGTATCCATGTGGAGAGCAAGCTGTACTCATTTCCACCAACTTATTGAGCATGACCTGCTTAATGATCTCAGCACGTCTAGTTTATACAGGCAGTATCTGCTGTTAACTGTGGGATAAGTGTGTTGAGGACTTCCTTTGTGGAGCTCACCTTAGGGCATGTTTCATGCAATGGGAAGGCAGTTAGTGCAATGACAGGGTTTTCTCAGGTGCTGTTGAGCATTTTTACTCGCCCAGCATATTAATAAACCTGCAGCGGCACCTAATGGCTGATTGCAGAATCGTTTGGCAAGATTCATCAAGGAGCAGCGAGATGCAACTGTGCCATTTGTACCAGGATTTTCTGTGCTGGATTCCTTTATATCCACAGTGTCTCACAATGCAGTTTGTGTCAGATTCCACAGGCAGGGAGCTCAGCTGACATTCTGAGGTGTGACTCAAGTTTCAGTAAAGCAGCAAGACCTCAACCACTTGCATTGTGCTCCAGTGTTGTGGGTTCTGTAATTTGAGCTTTCTATGGAATGACAGTTTCTACAGAAGATATTAAGCACAGATGTGTGAAACAAGCCCAGAAAGGGAAATGGCTAAAAGAAAATTGGAATAATAAAATTGTGTATCCCCTGGGAGTTGCTGGGGTACACACCTTGCTGCTTTTATTGTGGCAGCCTTTGCCACTAAAGCAAGATGCTTACATAATTTGAATGTGTGCAAGATTTTAAAAGGAACCTTGGTGAGAGGCTCTGTGCACTTTCAGTCTAGATGATTGTGACACATGGTCACAGAGCAGCTGACTGCATAGGCTAAGGCAGAGTTCAGCTTCTGGGCCAAGTCCTTAGCTGATATTGGTCCTTGGTGTCCTGGTTGAGTCAGTGGAGCTCTGCCAGCTAACAACACTTGTGTTCCTCTGCAAACTAAGACTGCCAGTGGCATTAAAATGGTGTAAAAACAGAATGTTCCCCTAATTATGGTGTTTTCGGTCTTGAATTTACACACACATAGTTGTGGAGGAGGGAAATAGAAGCAGGGAATGAGACAGAAGGTAAGGGGAATTAATTTATTTGGATGCAGGTAGATTGGAAAGACTTGCTTTTAATTAAAGCTCCTCTTTTGTCCCTACCATTTTCCTCAAATATTCCATGTTTATATAATTTCATTTGGGTACCATGATTTTAGCAAAAGGTTAACATTTGCCAATACAAAGTATGATAATTGGTTATGATTATAATGTTCAACTAGCAACCGTTATCTTATTGTGTGGGAAAAGTACTGATTTTAGAGTTTCTGAGTAAATACAAAGAATGTAGTCCTGTTTATCAGAGTGATAATACTGCTAGTTGTGAGGGAAATGATTATTTAATTTTACCTTTAACAATGTCTTCAACCAATTAGCATCTCAATTAATTATAGCATAAGTACATACTACATATTATTACATATTAAGCATAGCATAACTGCAGCTTGATGAGAAGAAAAGCTTGTAAGGCATTGCAGAGAAGGCCCAAACTACCACCAGTCAGTGGAAAATAATCTTTTCTTAGAACTTGTTCTCTGCTGTGTTGAGTCTCTTCTACTTACAAAACCTGCCAGAAGTCATATTAGTTTTTGTCTCACCATGATGCAGAACCAAGTATACGCTTCCAGCTGAACTCATAATGTGTTTTACTGTGCCAAAGGATGTGATATAAATGATTCATAAAAGTGGTAGTATCTTCCTATTAATGTACAGAGTTAGGAAGATACATGAATATACCTGGATTGCTTCAGGAGTATTCAATAAAATAACTCAGTGGAGTTTTTGTTGTATGCACAAAAAACTTGAAAGAGTTGTGGAAAATTTCAAGATGGTTTGCTGAAATAACCAAAGTTACTTCAAAGTCTGGTGGATGAAAAAAACGGAACGAGTAATTTTTAGGCATATTTTTCAGATGTTTTCAGTGAGTTGAGATGTTTGGATTTTTATTTGCAGAAGTGGAGATATTTGAAAAAGTTTAGGGTTCTTTAAAATCAGGACACTTTAATTAAAAATATAAAAGCAGAGATATCTGAATATGTCACTTCTAAATGTCCGAGTGGTAAGGCCACACCATCTGGAGTCCAGGGGCATCTGGTTCTTGGCATCTTATGGTATGCTGCTGGGAATAGCACCAATGAGAATGTCCTTCCTGAGATTTCTTAGTGTATGTCCACAGCCCTTCACTTTGGAATGGGAGAGGGGTAAGATTGCATGTGAGTGAAACAAAAAAGTTATCATGAAACTAGAGGAGATGGACTTTCCCAAGGTGTCACTGTTTTGTTTACTGGAGTTAATGCTAAAAGCAGCTTTTACTGAGTAGATTGGAAAGTATTGCCCTTTACTTTCTTTTTCAGAAACAGATGATGACTTACTGAAATATTTGGTCCTAGTTTCTTCTGTGGGAGAAAAAAAAAGTCAGATAAAAATAAGACTTTAGGCTGGTTTAGATTTTAATGGTTGTGTTTTGAGAGGATAGTACAATACTGGAGTGCCTTTGTAAAATCTGGTCAAAAGCATCAGATCACATTTAATGGAAGAACTTGTATTTACCATTAATTTATTTTTGCTACCCATGTTCTTCACTTTTTCTGTCTTCATAGCTAGAAAATTTACCTTCATACTAATGTGTTTGTTTTCTACCATGTTCATCTCTAAGCATAACATATCTGAAGGCTTTGAAAACCACAGCACTTCTAACAGATGCTCTTACTGGCAACTTCTTCTTGTTTGCTTTTGTGCTGGCTCTGGAATAAATGGAGTTGGTCCCATCTATTTAATTTTGTCTTGCATCAAAACGTGTGACTGCATTTTATGATTTTTAAATTGCAACTACTTTATTTTGGGATCTAGCAGTAGCCAAGCAATCTGGTTAATTCATATCCTTTTTTAACAAAGGGATTTTTGTTGCTGGCAGCCAGTGCTATGAGTGTTTTTGGAAACCTCTCTTATTTCCATTTTTCCTGTTGTTGGAGTTTCTAAGACAAAGCTAGAATGTTTGGCAGTGCCAGTGAAGGTGGGAGTTTCAAGATGTTTTTTGAGTTGACTAGCAGATAAGTTCCCTGGGCTGCCACTGTGTTTCTCTGTTGAAGAAATTAAGTTTAAAAATAAAGAACATGATGAAATCTTTTCTAAACATTTTTAGGAAACAAATGTCTTGGGGTTTAAAGGACCTCGTAAAATGAGTGTAATCATACCAGGAATGAATATGGACCATGAAAGAGTTTCCATCAGACCACGAAATGTAAGTCATACCGTCAGTCAACACTAAAAATTACTTGAATTCTCTTTCAGTTTTCTCTAACTTGAGTTAGATTCATGGGTTTTTAAATGCATTTCTGAAGGTATAGAGGTTAATAAAATGGTATTTGAACAATTGCAGAACAGTGGAATGTGTGACTAGTCCTGTGACTCACAAAAGCACTACAAATAATGTATCTTGATAACAAAAGGTACAGCTAACATTTTCCAAACTGTGGAAAGGACTCAAATGTACATTCACGTTTAACTCCTCAGAGTTCTCTGTTCCATTTGTTGAAGCTGTTTTGAGGATTGAGTGACAGTTAAGCATTTGGGCTAGGATTTATGACTTTTTTCTTCTTTTTTAACATATTTTTTGTCATGTGACCATGTCAGACTGAAGTGTGTATCTGTGGTTTGTGCAGGAACATGAGACACTTCTTGCAAGATGGCAGAACAAAAACACAGAGAGTGTCATTGAGCTGCATAACAAAACGCCGGTTTGGAATGATGACACCCAGTCCTATGTTTTAAATTTCCATGGTCGAGTCACACAGGCCTCAGTGAAAAACTTCCAAATTATTCATGATAATGATCGTAAGTACAGCTCTCAGTCAGTAATGTGTAGGAGCAGTGCTGCATGCACAGCACGAGAGGGGTTCTGGCCTTAGCTGTTACCCTGAGTGGGTTTAATTGAGTTCTGTGGGTCCAGTTTAATGCTGTGCTTCCTTGTGGCCCTGAGATTGATGCAAGCTGGGTGTTTAAATGCTTATGCTTGCAGCAAGGGATTCTGCTGTGTGCTATCTTTGTTTTCTCCCTTGGGTGCCTGGCTTGTGAACTGAGCAACAATTTGCAATCATTTTTGTTCTCTGAGGAGCTGCTTCATGGTCCTGCAGTAAGCAGGATCAGGGGGTAGTGTCACTCTGGTCAAGCACGTGTATCACATAACCCTTCCTTGGTGTTTTTGTGCACTCTGGTCCTTTGCACTGCCCAGCTGGAGAGGACAGCAGTCAGACCAGTCCCACTGCACACTGACTTTTCCATTAATACTCTTTGTGGCTTTAGCCCTACGAACACCCTGACAGTGTCAGGACAGCCTTTCACACCATCACTAGGACCTACTGATGGTCTGCTTTCTGCCATCAGTGTCCAGCTCCCTTTTTTTCCCAAGCTTGGGTGAAATTATTGGAGCCAGGAAAAAGATAAGTGCTCGAGAGAAGTGGCACTGCCTCCTTGATGGTCACTTTAGGCAGGCTTAGTCACTGGTGCTGGAGCCCACTGGGCTACACACCAGTGCCATGCAGACTGCAGGGCACTGGAAATTGGTGAAAGTCGCTGTGCCAAGTTTCTGAGAGCAACACTGAGTTTGAAACATTGATGTATGCATTTGCTGCATTTTATAAGGTGAAATAGTTATACTTGTTTCTGCAATTAAACATTTCCAATTGTGATGAGGCTTACATTCCCTCTTGCTGACTTGAGTACAAAAGGGAAAAAAAGTTGGGGAGGAATTTCTGAATGTGCTATAACAGAGAGATGTGATTAGGTCTAGATGATAATCATGCCTTTTCTACCCCTGTATCCTTGCTTGTCCACTTACCTGAAGTAAGAATAGAATTAACTAGTTCCTGGTACCCATGCAACTTGGCACTAGATAGATCTATATTAGAGGTTTGAACATTCTTTACAGAAGCCATTTTCTCTCTATGCTTGCAAAAAATTCTTTTGACAGTAACAAGTCTTGCAGCCCTCTATCACTCAAGCTATCCCTGCTTCTCCCCCTGCTATCAGCACACCCCCTTGCATGAGTGTTGTGTAGTTTGATGAGTGAGCATGTTTTGTTTGTGTTTCATTGAACTGGGCCAGAGGATGATGTTGAATGCATGCTTATTTAGTAAGGAATGCAAACAAAAATAATGCTTTCTCACCTTTTATGACCTTTCTTGCAGCTGACTATATAGTGATGCAGTTTGGCCGCGTGGCTGAGGACGTGTTCACCATGGACTACAACTACCCAATGTGTGCACTACAAGCCTTTGCTATTGCCCTTTCCAGTTTTGACAGCAAGCTGGCTTGTGAGTAAAGGGGCGTGGGTGAGCATCCTCTCAAAGGAAGCAGTTTGCTATATGATTCCCAATTCCTGCTGGTGTCACTTATGGTCCATACTCAAAAGGTCAGGGAAAATGCAGTTGTGGAGGACCACTCTATTGCTGAAGAGAAAGTAAAAGGAATCTTCTAAAAAATCAGGACATTCAGGAAATTATATTTTCCTTGAGTTCGTTTTTTTTGCTGTCATTTTTTTCTGGAAGTGACATCAAGTTTTTGTAAATAAAAGTTCTATCTCATGTCCCTGGTTATGTTATGGATATGTGCCATGATGTACTGTACCGTGGCTCTAGCAGCACCATGATAGTGGTGTCTTTTTTAAATCCAGGAAGGGCGTGAACGCTCAAAAAGTTTCTTTTTACATTTAAGAATTATTCTGAGGTTGCAATCATACCTCAAGGTTGCAGTCCTACATCAACTAATCAGACCTTCACATCATCCAGCGTAAAGAAAGATCAGAAAAAAAGGTGCACTTTTTTGATTGTGCAAACATCTCATGTAGTGTAAAGCCAAGTCTCAAGGTTGAAAACCTATACTGGACTGAACTTGATGCATTGCTATTGTACATGTAGTAGGGCATGATGAATTTTAATTGCCGTAGGAGGAAATGGAGAAAGTAGAAAGCACAAAACAATGTTGCACAAGTCACTTGAATTCTAAGCTGTCATTATGTTTTAACATCTACATGCTTTTTAATTTGTTTCAAATGAAAATGTATTTGGAATACAGAAAAGGAAAAGGAAAACATCTAGATGCCAAGAAAGCATAACTTATGTTGAATTTGGCAGTTTGTGTGCTGAGAATTTATATCCATGTATTGCTGTGGTAATTCAAACACATATTTTGTATGGAGTGATATAAACAGTTGGATAAAGGCTCTGCAGAGGATCTTACTATTTTGAACAGGCTGTGTAAAGCTGAGGAAGGTAAATGGAAATATTTTATTAAATTTGTCTGGCCTTTTGAGCTTTTACAATTTGTTTATTGCATTTTTTGAACTTTCAGCAACAACCACTTTTCATATTTATTTCCCATTGTAAGAATGCTTGAAATCGATTGAAACTGTGTATGTTTTCTCTGATGTAAACGTGCCAGCTACTGAGCTAAATCCTTCTAGGCAAATCTAGTGTATGCTGCATACAAATGAGACACTGGCAGGACACAGAATAGCTTAAAATAGTGTGGGGTTTTTTGTTTCTCTTTCTCTCATTTATCTGGAATATATAAATACGATTTCAAAACACAAGCAAAGAACAAACCATTCCATTATCTTCTCTCCTGAACATCTCAAAAGCCTAGGGCTGCACCTGAAAGCACAGTGTAAAACACCTTTAAAAATAATGGTCTTTCTGCCATTGTTCTGTACAATGTTACCTGAAATGGCACACAAAGTAATAGAATTTATATGTAGTTCACCAGAAGGGTATTGAAATGTGAGTGAAGAAGTAGTAGCATTTTTATATTGTGTGTATTCATATCATCCTTTTTACTCTTTATAGACTCTTGCATTGAACAGCCAAAATAGATGTAATGCAAAAATGAGATCAAATCTCTTTGTTTCATAGTTGCCAGTCCCTTTTTGACTATAGGGGACAGGCCACAAGGCTCTTCTTAAGGTTGTGCCATTTGGACTGTATAATTTCAACTAATAGAAATATACTCTCTTCTTCACCTTTGCCTTCAGGTCTCCTTCCCAGTACACAGACAAGAAAATTTCATATAAGAAAGGAAAAGAAGTAATTGCCAGCATTTTTTCTAATCTTCTAAACAATCTATGGAAAAAAGTCTGCTGGCTTTTAATAGTGTTTTGTCGATGGACTCAGCCTGTCAAATACTATCTTAAATTAACAGGAGGTTGTCTTTTTTTTCACCCCTAAATCTTTTTGCAAGAAGCCTTTCCATGCAATGGTATAAAATAGAAAGACATCTTTTGTTTGAGAGAAATGAGCAGTCAGTTCCCTCAAAGAATGATCACAGTGTTGAGTCATGAGCTGCAGTGTGTTCCTTAGGCTTTGCACTTCAATGTTTTTCTCTCTAGCTGGTGGTTTCCCACCATGTCACATCTCCATCTGTCATCTCACTTTGGATTTAACAGAGAAGGCCCTTAGGCCTTTGCTTACCTCATATTAGTCTTTAAAAACTAGCTCCAATGACAACCAGAATTTTTTGTTTAGACTATTGAAAAACCAGTCAGGAATTGCCATTGCTGGCGTTTAGGTGTGATGTGGATTTCAAGAACTCTGCACCATGGGAATGGTTGAATCTGCATGGCTTTAATTCTGTGCCTTGCCAGTCATACACTTTCTTTAAAGGCTGAGAAAGTGGCACCTGACATAGTTTTTTGCTTCTGTCTGTACACAACACTGTGTCAAAGGAACCAAGTGTCCTATGGTGCAAATGCACAATCTGCTGGCTTTTGTAGTGGAGTTGGTTTAGGAAGGGTTATTTTTAACACAGATCATAACAATGGTCTGACTCACATCTTGCCCCCACAGGGAATTGGCAGAAAGGAAGTTCATGTGCAGTGAACTCCTGCACAAGGGTGAGAATGAGAGGCTGGGGAAAGGCAGCGGGTTCAGCTTCATGGGACAGTTTTGCTGCCAGCACATTGTGTAACTTCGCTCTTGCTGCATGTTCTTCCCAGCCAGGTATTTTTTTTAACCTGTAACCTTGCCAGGAGTAAAAGCGGTGACTAAAATTCCCAGCATCTTAACAAAATTGTACAAGGCCATCTGCCAACGAGCTGCTGAGGAAAAAACTCCCCACCATAAATAGAGGTCACTAGAGGGGGATGTTAACGTGGGACTAAGGAACGAGGAGCTTTCATTAAATCTGGTTCAGTTAGAATAGTATTTGTTCCTAATGGCCTTTGCCAAAACCCCAATTCCTCACTGTTGTTGAGCAAGGTACTGGGTTCTTTTGACCTTTACCATCTGCTCTGGAAGCAGTTAATTTTACTTTAGAATCTGTTATTTCTGATGCATAATTTCTGATGGGCATTTTCTCTGAAGGTCGCTAGTGCATGTCAATCCAAGGTGATAGCACAAATTTTTCAGCATATCTCTGAATTTTATTCTCCTAACTTGGTGAAGTAAAGCAGGTTCTGTCTTAGCATAGCGTCATTCCAGACATTACACTGTGCTCACAAAGCTAAATTTTCTTCCACTCCAGTAATAAAATCTTGGTATCAGTAAGTACTTTCAGATATACATGCTTACTACCAAAGAGCAGTTAGTGGCACCCTCCTATTAATAACTTCTTCTGGGCCTGCATGTCAATGTGCAACAGGGCATAACCTTGTTTACTCAGTGTAACAAAGAATATAATGGCCCCGAGCTGTGTATTTCCTTCACATAGTCCTAGTGAGTGTTTGGATGCAGTAGATTTAATATTATTTAAAATCCCAATATTGATGATTTTTTGCATCTGCTGTTGATTTTGGCAGAGCTGTAAACAAATTCCATGCCTGAATTGCTTATAGGCAAATACTGCATGCTTTAATGAGAGTTCTTAATCTAACTTGTCACTCTGTTTACATCAAACAGTTTCTTCCTGGCCCTTTATCTAATTTTCTTCATCTCTGATGTTCTGTTCCTTCTCATTCTCTTCACAATTCTTTTATCTGTTCTTTAAGGATGTGCAACTCAAAAGTGTTTGACAATGTTACTCAGTGATCCCTCCACAGATGAATAATGCCTTTGGTACACATTCAGTGATGCTCCTACAATAGAAGCCTTATCAGAGAGGTGAATTTGGCCCTTTGGCTTTTCAGTAAATTAACACATTAAAAGGTAGTAGATAAAAAGCTTGCCTAAAATATAATCAGAATTTTTCTCAGTAAACACTCTGTAACTGTAACTTCCAAACCATTGGTTGCAAATCAATGAGTAGAGCTGTCCACAAGCCTGGAGGCAGGCTGTTAGATTCCCTTTGTAGTGCTGCCTTATTTTTCCTTATTTTCAAAAGGTTGAAAGTGATTTTGTGAACTGAAGTGTGTTGGTGGCCTAAAATAGCATTTATTTTTTAGAAGCTAGACATCAGTCTGCTCCTTTTGTAGGATAATATATGGCACATAAAGTAGTAATGTCATAAGCTATTGTTACAAATTCCGATGCTAAGAAATCTGTGAAAATGGTTTTGTAATAATTACTGGGCAAATCTCCGGCTATTCAAGTTGTCTTACAATAGTGCTGGAGTTCCCAGCTGGTACTCGTGAGGTACCAGAACTGAAGGAGCTGTAGTGAAAAGGGCCCCATAATAAAATCTGGTGGCTGCACGATTGAAAAACATTATTATGGAGTCAAATGACTCCAGTCACTTTTATTAGCCATGGTGAACCAATGCCAACAATTCAAACTTTCTGAGTTTTGCTCCCTTATGATGAACCAAGGAGAGACTTTAAACAAGCAGAGACACCTGAGAGGTCTCTAAAAGTATTGACCTACTTTTCTACTGTAAAAATCTTACCCCTACCAGAGCGATGCTCATTTAAAAAAAAAAAAAAGGAAATCAATTTGGTCTTAGTATGGAAAGTCACTCCCAGTTCTTGTATCTTAGTTCTTTTATCTTAAGATACATTTTAATATTTATTAAATTATCAATTGAATAGTGATTTCACATAGGATACAACAAGAACTGAGAAACAAGAGTTCTTGCCCTGAAGGGATGACGAATATCAGAAGAGTATCAGAATATTCTGTCTTTGTTTATTTTAGTAGGTCAGGACAGGAGGTTGCCTGGTGTTCTGGGCAGAGAAAATTTCTCCTAGTATCAGAGGAAAGATTTTGGATTTGATCCTGTGGCATTCTAACTATTTGTCCCATATTATCCCGTTGCTCTCCTAACACATAATTTCCATGATTTTTCCTGGTTTTAGAGAAGCACATGCTCACCAATAAAATGTCTTTGCTTAGCAATTAAGGACAGCACAGCAGTCACCTTTATTAGAATTATGGCCTGATAACTCAGATTTCTCAAAAGGCCACATTTTGAATACTAGAATAAAGTAGTTTTATACATATAAATCTTGCAGTAGAATTAATCTAACTGTAGAAGCAGGCTTCTTTTGTATGTGTGACTTAATAAAAACAGTTTTCTGTGGCTCCTCATGTATGAAAAGTACCTTCCAGGGTTCTCTCTGTAAACGTTTGAAATTAATTACATAGACAATTTTCAGTTCTTTTTGTTGCTCACCAAGGAACCAAGAAAAGAATTTGCACAACTATCTCAATGCTTTGGTATTTTGCTATGAACTATAGCTCAGTAGCTGATACTCACAAATGCCTGTATATTGGATGAAAATGCATTAAAACTTATTTTGTATGTTGTATTTTATTTAACTGCCTAGAAATTATAGATTCCCCTTTTTCAGTAAGGGTATGTTTATCTATACCTTCACTGATGAGAAGACTTGAATAACTGGCTTTCTTGAAACTGTTTAATGGAACTAGTACTCTGTTTTGCTGAATGGCTTTAGGAAGAGGATGCCATTCAGGAAAATTACAGTTACATTTTTGAGGAAAAAAACCTTTCCTATTCACTTTATAATTGGATTACACAAAACACTGGAAGCTTATCATGGTTTTATTTAAGTCTGCAATGGCAGTCTTAAAATTACTCTGGCAAAAGCTTGTTAAGCACATGAACTGGAACAAAGTCCTACTTGACAGTCAGAACCTAGCAAGTACCAATGAATACTCATGCATCTATTTTGATGCTTGGGTATTGCTTGCATGCAAAAAAAGTCCTGAGGAGTCAAAATATGTGTTAAAATCAACCTAGTTTTTTAGGTTGTCCAACAGCTGATAGGACACAGGCCTGGGGATCAGGTCATCTGGCTAATCCCAACTGACTGACTGACTTTGTGCAAATCTTGGAACCTCTTTGTGCCTCCATTCCAACGAGCTGAATGGAAATTCTAGCTTTTGGCCTGCCTACATCCATCTCTGTTCTGCCAAGAGGCTTCTCAGGAGTATTCTGAGGCTGGTGGATGACAGCAGGTGTTGCTGTGCTCAGAACCCTATTTAATGCTCATTGAAGGAACCTCAGTAAAATATGAACAGTTTTCTGCCAGCTGTGTAGAAACTGAATAGCTAATTAATCTTGTAGGATAAAATCTTGACACTGTGGAATTCTATGGAAATCTTGTCAATGGCTTCAGTGAGGCTTCAGGTATTTTACCTTGTGTCATTTTTGGTCACTAAAAGTGCAGAAAAAATAGTAAGGACAAACCATCTTATACACTTTTCCTTCTTGCAATGATGTCTTGTTGGTTGTGTTTCACTTTGTAGCATCAGTTGTTTTAAAACTATTACTCCTGAACACGTTGCACCGGTTCAGTTAATGCAACCACCTATTTATGGCTTTATGTAGCAAACTCAGACACTTGGTGATTGTGCTGCAAATTGCCTTTTTGTATTTTTGTCTGGTTGGCTTTTTACTTGAATGCCACTCAGTTGTTCAGATGTGGAACTGCAGACTGACTCTGTCATGCACATCTGATTTAAAAACAACGAGTCTCATGATTTATGACTACCTTTATAATGAAAAGGGATGTTTACAATGCAATGTTTCTCACATTTCACCCTGTATCTGTGGCTTCTTACTGAGGCTATCCCAGTTGGCATAATGCCATTAGAAGTGTCAGTAATTTATAAAGTGAACTCTCTCAAAGTAGCAGAACAATTTTATAACCGCTTTTATAAATTGTAACATTAAAATCTAGCTGATTTTAAAGCTATCAGATTGGGTGAAATTTCAAGGAGATTATTTATGTTCAAAATTTTCTTTCCTTAAGCTTTTTTTGAAGTTTGAGCTCTCATTTACAATGTAAACTTCTGATCCTGCAGCTCCATTTGTGCAAGCTAAATAGTGTTTGGCCTGTACAGACTGCCAGACTTTGACTGCAGGAATCTGTCAGTGTGAGGAGGACACAGTAAGTGACGAGATTTCCAAAGTTTTAACAAGAGTGCCCTTGCTAATTCTCTTAGGCACTCTTGAAAATCATGTAAAGAATCACATTCTGTTCCTATGTTGACCTACTAAATAACAGCAGGAATATTTTCATCCCTTTTGATATTTTTGTTAAAAAGCCATGCCTACTCTCTAGGTAAGTGTAATCCCAACAACACTTAGGCTTGATGTCTTGGAAAACTATATCATGAAATCACTTTTTTTGTCAGTGCAGAAAAATCTCACCAGTACCTGAAACCAGAATACGCTGGTTGGCAGTGGGCTTTGGGCACTGCTCATAGGATCATTAAGGTTGGAAAAGACCTTCAAGATCATCAAGTTCAACCTTGATATGCTGTTAAGTTCAGTGTTGAAACAAGTTCGTGAGCTCTGGCATGTTTTAACAAGAGGTCTTCATTCCAGTCTGGGACAGCTGAAGATAACCCAATTATTACCATCCTGTTCTCTTCCCTAGGGAGAATCTCCTGTCCTTGCTGGCTAGAAGTAGAACTGCATTGATCCTAAACATTACAGCACTTTTTAGCTATTTTAACAACATTTCCAAAGAGGTTTAAGCTCAAATAAGTCTTTGAAGTAGTTATAGGTGTACCAAGTTGATTTAGTTGAGAGGCATCTGCCTTTTCCAGCCATTTCCTCAATTGTCATATGAGCAGTGCTTGATAGTCCTGCTGGAAAAAAACATAACGCAGCTGTTATAATATGTTTTCCTTGGGTTTTGCCTTATGATACTGCTGTTTTGTGCACCTCTACACTTATTTCTGAAGGGCAGTACTTTCAGTGTTAAACACTAATAGAGCAGTGTTTTCTAATAAAGTGTCTGCTTCATTTTCTGCTGTCTGACATGTGAAAATTTGGTATTTGATACTAAAAATATAAACTATTCATCCAAGAAAAAAACCAGGATTTCCAGGCAAAATCATTGACACTTAGTGCTATGTGCCTGTATCGATGGAGGGCTTATTTTTGCCAACCAAGAATTTTATTACTGGAAGAGTAGTGTGTGCCATGAGATACCCTGTTGTATACTACAGTGTGAGGGCCTGGTCTAAAGATACAGCCCTCTCTCACCAAAATGACGCCACATTCCTTTTTGGGGGGGCTTTCTGCTGATACTTTTATGCTCATTGCAGTATCTTCCATCTTGGGGCCAATCTATGATTAAGTTAGTAATTATCAGCCTTAACAAACATCCCCAAACTAAAACCAGCACATTGGATAGGCACTGGTAAAGCCTCACATAAGTCTAGGAGCAGCAGGTGAGTATTATTATCCTTTAATGCCAGTGAAGCTGTGATTTGCAGTTTACAAAAGCAAGGAGACAAATCATTGGATTTTTTTAGAGCCAGCACTAGAATGAAGTTCTTAGTCCCTAAACCCGTGTTCCAGCTATTGCCATGGGTCACCACTATTAGGCAGAGATTCCCCATTTTAAACTTCATCCTAACAACTAAACTGTTTCACTTCAGTTTGGAATACTAGAAAACCAAACCATGAAACTACAGAGCTCTCATCAGGCAGTTGAAGTTGCACTCAAATCAAGTTTCATGCAAATTGATTTGTGATGATAACCCAGAACAAACACGAGGATGCTGAGCAAGTGTTGGACACTAAAAAGGTGCTCAGCAAAACACTTAAGTCCATTGAGTTTTCCTAAGTAAAAAAAAAACAACAACAAAACAACAGGGCCCTATTTCATTCCTAGCTGTATTTATTTGTAGATTTAGTGTTTTGTGACATAGGCTGAAAAGGTAAAATTTCTGTGTTCTGTTAATGCTAACTTCTGGTTTAAAGTAGGGCTGCAGGAAGACTTGTTAACAGTGTCATCTCAAAAAGCTGATTGTGGAATATGACTCTTTGGCTGATTAATTGTCAAGAATTCAGTGATACTATGAAAAGGGGTTTTGTTGGTTTCCTTTCAAAAACCCCCCAAACCCCTGTTTTCAAAAGCACTTTTTATTTTGTCTTTTGGACTACATTGCACAAGTCCATGGGGATGAATTCCTATTTGGTATCTCTTCAAATTCTTTCTTAAAGGTAGTAGGTACTTTTCAGCTTCTTAGTTGTCTGTGTTACTTAAATTTCCTTGTTTTGTTTTAGGCTCCCTGTTTGTGTTTTTCCCCCCCATCTATAACTTTCTCTCATTTCAGACATATACAGGTTTTTCCATATGGGGACACTCCAGAACTCTAAGTCAGTGAAACCTCTATAAAGTCAATGTCTGTGAATTAAAGTGTGTTAAATCCCTGTGTATATGTTCTCATTTTGAAGTAGGGTGGCCTTCAATTCCAGTTGTGAAATCCTCCACCCGGGTATTCTTCACATTGCGCAGCCCAAGGTCGTTGGCGAATTTTAAAGTGCTGAACAGGTTTCTGACCAAGATACTGGAGAACATATGAAAAGAAATTCACCCTCTGTACTCTCAGGGTGGCATTTAGGACTTACTGTGCTGCATTTCTAAGTTGGCTGCTTGAATTCCACCTGCCAAACTCAGCACCTGCACCCTAGAGGCCATGTTTCTGAAGTCCTCTTTTCCTACTGCAGTAGTTTTCAGCACTTTCTGATTTATTGCCACCTGTATGGTGAATTTAAGCTTCCTCACAACAGTATGCTTTTTCCTTGGGTTTTTGTGGATGTCAGGGATATGGGGACTGAATGCTGAAAGCAGCTGCTTTACTCGTATAGCAGAGCTTCATCTAGGAATGTTATGTAAACGATGCCAGTAGAGCTAGGTTTATTTTTACAGAGCCCATCAGCGGCGTGCTTGTTTCTCAGAAAATAATCTTCCTTTCTCTTTTTCTTCTTCATTTATATCTGCCTGGATCTGGAGGATGACAGCCCTCTTAGCATTCATGCAAGCAGCCACCATATCAGAAAAGCACACACAACGGGTTTATTACTAAGCAATGCAACTCTTACATGTTTACTCTCATCCTGCTCTGTAACAGTGCATGTTTTTCCCTGTGTGCTGTTTCCCACCTTGTGTGTCTGTCACCAGTCAGAGGACGGCTGCAAAGATGTGCATGGAAGCTTAGCAAAGAAAATGCTGAACCGAAGCCATTAAATTACAGTTCTTCTGATACTGAAGAAAGAGCTCCTCCTGAAGGCAAAAACTGGGACCTGTGGCTCTTTAAGTTATTTGAACTTTCCATGTGTTTGCATTGCATATAAGAAGATAACACCTTTTTATTATACTTGCACTATTTTGAGCCCTAAGCCCAGAAAAAGGCGTCACAGAATCCAAGGAGTGCAGTTACAGAGAAGCAAACCAAAATGCAAACAAGCTTCATTTACAGATGTGGAGGAACTCCAGCGTGCAGGCGAGGCAGTAGGATGAGCTGGGGAGTGACAGTAGAGTGATTTCTTGCTGGAGAATTTGCACATCACTTGGCATCCCTTAGAGCGAGTCATGGATTTCAGTGTTCATTGACAGACTGTGATGGTCACTGCTTATGTTGCATTACCTTGGTAAGAAGTCTGCCCATACCATTTGTTTCTCTTCTAAACAGCTTGATTTATGTGCACATTTTCACTCATTTGTTTCTATTTCAGGCCTAATCCCAAGCCTGCTGGTGTAAATGAACATTTCTAACTTCTGTTGTGTCTTCATAATGCCACACTTGTTTGTCTCTACCTGAGTCCTGATGTCTTCTTGTCTGTCTCTGCTTAAAAGTGAGCTTAGCTGGATTGCAAAAATTGGGCATTAGTGGCATGAACACTTCAAAAAATTGGATTTGGAAAGGAGGCCAGAGTTTGCTCTTACACACATCCCATGAAGACTTGTTGACACTCAAGGGAGGATCTATTGGTGAGAAAGTTGACCTTTTCCATGACATATGCTGTCAAATTCTTTGATGTCATTACTTATGACTAAACAGGACACTTAGAAAAACAAAATGTTGCTCATCATTTGAGGGATAAAATAGTGGATAACTGAACCTGCACAAGAATTAGCAAATCACACAAGGAGTTTCCCTAAGAATCAAGGTGTGTAAGAAACAAAACTCTTACAGTGGCTTACTGAAAAACATGTATGAAGAAAGACAAATACTGGGGCTTTATTAATTATTAGTACCTTAAAAGTGTGTTTGAAACATAACAGTTTATTTCAAATTAAAATCCCATGCTTGGTGACAGGAAAATCAGGTTGTCTAGGAGTAATATACAAAACAAAGGGGGCATACATACATGTCCACTGTGGCAGGATTCTGAGTATTAGGGGTGGTATGGGCTTAATTTTTGACTTTCCCAACATTTTCCAGGGGTAGATATGCAAACATTTGTGCTGTGCACACACACATAGAAATATGGATATAGTCTTAAAAAAAACTCCTTTGGTGGTATTACTCAGTTTTCTTTCCCTCTGTTCACAGTGACATGATACTAATTTGCCTTGGTGTTAATTATTGCAAAGTATCTCTAAGAAAGTCAATTACTTGAAACTTCTTTTATAATAATTTTGAACAAGTGAATTTCTTTCTGTTGAAAAGATTAAAAAAACATCTCTCCCATGCTTTCCATGTAAGTGTCTTTATCTATTACAGAGAGCCATCTGCTTTTCCTTTGAGCTGGCTTTTCAGTGGGATTGATCCATGCAATGAGTCCATTTCTACCCCATGATTATAAGACCAGGGCTTTTGTTTCTCCTTTTCGAACAATTTCTTAAGTTGAGAGTGAGGAACATGGGGAGTATTTTGTAATTTGTTGCACCTTTAAGAATTTCTCAGAAACTAAGTAGTTTTGAGGTGGTTCATTTCTGAGAGTTCCTGGTGGACACTGAACTGGTCTTGTACTTTCCAACAGCATCTTCGTCCAGCTGATGACAGTCTGAAAGATCCTGTGTTTGGAAGCAGCTGTAGAAATACCCATTTTAGAATGTGTTGTGACTATATCTGCCTGTAAAGAAAAATAACCTTTGTTTCTTACTTGTTTACTTAAAGTTCAAGAAGTAGAAAACATACTACATGAACATTCCTGTCGCCAGAAAATGAAAAAGCAACTTAATTAGGCATTTTATATTTTTTTTATTCCCACAGTTAACATTTTTTAATTCATCTCTTTGCCTTTCTTAAATAAACCAGTAGAATTTGAGTATCTTATGGTGTCTATCTCCTTTATATTTTATGGGGTTTAAACAGTGAAATATGCCAAAATTGACAAAAAATTACTTAATTATGAGAACTAATATTTAACCAGACCTTTTTTCGTAGTGGTGGTAACATCTTATGCTTGTTTGCACAGAAGACTGGCCTGTTTTGAGTAGTCAGGCATCTCTTTGTTCAGACCTATAGAGACTTTTAGATAAACCTGCAAGAATGTGCTTTTACAAATTAAATTTTTTTAAACTCTTTGGTATTCTGGAGTAAATGTATTTATTTACCAGTATGTGCAACGACTGTTTTTTGTATTTTCACATAATTTGCCTGGTACATGTCACAGAGGTTCCAGTGTTTGTGAATACAGAACACAGCAGAAATATTAAACTTGTTTGAAACAACTATGTTTTTCCCTACCCAAGTTCAGAAACACCTCAATAAATTACCTACACTGAGTATGGAGGTTATTTAACAAAAGGAGTTTCCAGTTTGCCGTTTAAACTGGTTTTTTACCTTGAATGCCAACAGAAATGCCATAGAATGTTATATTGATTATTGTCCAGATTCTACCAGATCTATGGTAATTTTCAGTCTGTAAGTTTTTCTCAAACTGTGAGCTCCAAGTCTTGAAATAAGTACATAATGTAGAAATACTCCTCTCACCCATGTCCCTGAAGAGGACAGTGAGGTTCCTCGTGAACACTGGCCGAGCAGAGGCCTCTTGTTTGCTGCCTTTGGTGTCCCTTTCCTGCTGCTTTCCAAGTCTGGCTGTTGTTAAGGAGTGAATTTTTAGCCTGCCCATTTCCACCAAAATCATTCTGGAACATGGTCAGTTCAGTTAGGACAAGAGCAAAGAACTACGCTTAGGCAGGAATAATCAACTCCCCAATATCAAAAACCTACAAGTTTCAAACATGTCAAAAGCTGTTGGCAAGCAGAAGAGAAGCATCTGTCCTGCATGTCTGATAAAACTGATTCAAAACTACAATCAGGTTAGATGTCAGAAAATTGTCTGAATACCCGGCTAGGGAACCTTGGCACAGACTTTTTATATGAAAAACTTGCAGTGACAGGAGACTTTGTCAGGAGTAATATAGCTTTGGGTAATCTTGCACTTTGGCAGGTGTTTGATCACAGCAAGTAGTTACCAGCAGAGGAGGAGTGGTCTCTGGGCACCATCTCAGCCATTATAGGAAGATCACTGAGAAAAATCAGAGGAGTTTATGTGCTGTTGAGGAATCTGTGTGCCTCCTGAAACCGGTGAAACCCCTAAATCACTCGACTAAACCAACCTTTCCAGCTGTATTTGTACATGAGATGCTCAGTCTGTCTGATCTGGTGTTGCATTCATTTGATTTAAATATATGGTTAATATAAAACCATTGAAAAATAAATTTTCCAACTCTTGCCTGAGTTCTCTTGTCCAGTGTTTATGATCTATGAGGTTAGAAGCAGTATTTTAATTAGGATGTGCAAGTAAATATTTAAAAAGAAGATTATTGCACTGGGTTCTGTGGTCTCAAAGTTAAGCATAATTTTCTTAGTCAGAGGGAAAATTATAAAATACAACATATGGATACTAATTGCTAATACAAAGAGTTAGGTTATAAATGTGTTACATAGTCATCTGTTTTCCAAATACCATTTGGTAACTAATCCTCTTTAGAGTATTTGGGGGATGCCCAGTGATCAATCTTTATACTTTCTTTCTGATTCCATGAAATGCCTGAAATGATTCATAACCATTATCAAATATGCAGGATGAACTAAGCCCTTTCGTTGGTTTTAAAAACTATTTTTGTCAAAATATTTAGTTTAGACAACACATGTTCTGTTTCTTTTAGCTTTGACAAAAAATTTAGCCATTTAATTTGCTGGGTGGGAACCATAAGTAAAGGAGCATGTGTTTTTAATAAGCGTGACTGCTTCCACTGGGTGTCCATCTGAGTTCCTAAAACTTTTTTCCAAATCCCAGGTTTGCTGATGTTCTGACCTATAGTTTTGATTTACTTATTTAATAGAAGTTCTTTGAGAATCCTGATTTTTTTTCAGATTAGCTCTACTTCAATTTATGAATGTTTTATATCAGAAGTGAACAATTCCTAATTAAGAAAGCTGGGCATATACATGAGATGGTCCATTACTAAGATGATCATCTAAGTAGACATTTCTGTTTCAGAGGGGGCATTGCTTTGAAGGCTGTTGGTACGCTACTGCATGAGGCATGGCTGGCTACATTCAAAGAGCACTTACTGGTACCTGGGGAGGGGCTGCCAAGGTGCCTCAAGGCTGAGCTCTTGAGACTCTCTGACACCATATAGCCAACCTGAATTAGTATCATTCTCTCCTGTTGGTGCTGCAAAGAAATAGGAAGCCATTAGCTTTGTCACAGGTGTTAAAAGGAGTCCTAGCAACTGGTCCCTGTGATAGTAAAGGAAAACTCGTTGGGTTTTGATTTTGTTTTGGTTTTTTTTCAGTAATACTATGAGAGAATTATTTCTTCACTCATACTTCAGAGCAGTATGTGCTTGGTGTGTCTGTGGAGACCACGTTACCTATGCCAAGGGGATGGAAATGAAATTCTGTACTTTTACTTGCCCACCAGAAATGATCTTTCAGTAAGGACAGTGGGAGGGTGGAAGACAGCAAGGTCAAAAACTAGACAGCACTTAGGGATCAAAATTTTGTTACTAATTGAGAAGCTTTGTATGTTACACGCCAATGAGTTGTTCATACAAGGAGAATACAACTCATTCCACTCTAAGTGGAACAGCTCAAAAGGACATACTGATTGACTCCATGCTCAGGGGACAACTGAGGCTGTCGGTCCTTGCTCCACACCACATTGTGAGGATCTGAAAATGCTGCCCACTGCTGTAGTGAGGGTCCCCATTAATATAACCAGCTGACTTTATCAAACAGTAGAATTTGTGTGTGTCCTCTCTTGAGGAATACACCTGATGCAGATAGCTTGGTGTGTGAGGCCCAAACAGGTGTGGACCCTTTGCCTATCAAAGGGAAAGCTGGACCCACTGCACCAGCCAGCTGAGGAATTCTGTCCCAGTGAACAGTGAGAAGACCATAGACCAAATATCACCACTGGACCAAGGGGCATGTCTTAGGGGCGTGAGGAGAAGTGCACAGACTGTAAGGGTACAAAAACCAGAGAATCCTTTTGCTTGAGGTCACTCCCCTGAGGCACCCAGCTTGAGCTTTAAGGACCCAGATATCTAGCACTCTGCTATGGGGAAACCAGGGTTGAGCCAGTGAGGGAAACTTGTCTGTCTGTATGAGTGTGATGCATTAAACAGGGCACCCACTGGTTCACTGGAACCACCTGCTGCCGAAGGGCTTCAGTTTCAGGAGTTAAAGCCAGGTAGTGGGACTGTTGCTGCCAGAGGGGCTCCAGAATGGCCAGTCAGGAAAGTTTCCTTAACGGTTTGGCAACCCAGATGTGACCCTAGGCTGCCACCTTCAGAGCCTCCTTTCTCCAAACATCCATCTGCTGGCACTGGGTGAGTTCACATGAGAGCTTTGGAGGACCCAAAGGGTGAGTGTTAAAATTCCCTGTGCACATTTAGTATAAATTACAAGGATGGGTTGGACTTCCTCCTATGGTACAGCATTGTGCTCAAGATTTAGTGAGGTACTGCAGAGTATTATAATCCCTTGAAAGGTACCTGGATTTTGAGTCCCTCATAAGGTACAGAGGGCTTGAGTCTCTTGTAAGGCACAAGTAGAAAGGGAGTTCAAGTCCCTTTTTTCATGTAAAAAGGGGGCTCAAGTCCCTCTTAGTGCTTGGGAAATAGACCTGGCATTGAAAAGGAGATGCTTTTAGTTGAGGTTTTGCAAAATTGGTACAGCAGGGTTATCCAAAGAACATGCAATAATGCTGTGCCAAAAGGATTGGGCAATTGGGATTGACTCTGGATGTGGCACAGGCCATTCCCATGGATTCCCAGCGGCTGTGGGTGGCATAGCCATGCACCTCCCACCTACCCTGTGGCATTCTCCCTCAGTGCCAGGAGCCAGAGATGTGCAGTTCTGTGGGGTTGTCCCCAGGATAGCACCTCACCTGCGGACATCTTGGAGCTGGTGACGACAGGGGAATCCGGCTGTTACATTAAAGCAAAGTGTCATGAAGGCCCGTGGTGGGTGCAGATGCAATGTGACGCCTGCCCAGTTGCTCTTGGGTTTGCTGCTTGTGGAGTGTCACAGTTCCAGCGATGCTCAGTGAGCACTTGCCAGCCTGTGACAACCTGGGAAAAAGGTGTCAGTCTCATGGTCAGCCATACCCACATCCACAGCAGGTCTCCAAGATAATCAGCACATCTACCATTTCCTTGAGAATACTGGGAGATTATTTAAGGGTTTGACTGAACACAGGGGTAAGGCTGAGAAGCATCTTCCACTAGACCAGATTGTTCAAAGCCCAGCCATCCTGACCTCGAATGTTTACAGAGATGGGGTATCCACGCCTTCTCTAGGTCACCTGCACCAGTGCCTCCCCATGCTCATGACCAGAGGCAGTTTCCTCAGCCTGCCCTTGTTTGCCATGAGCCCTGACTCACAATCTCCTCACCATGGGCTGAGTCCATACCACATGCATCAGTGTCTTTCCTGGGCTGGGGAGACCAGAAGGGGACAGAGGAATCCATAGGCAGTCACCAAAGTCCCAAACAAGAGAGGAAGAAAGCATTTTTACTTTTATTTGCTTGGTTTATTGTTTTGGGTTTTTTTTATTTATTTCCCAACCTTAAAAAGAACTCCTTATGAAACAGCTGAGACCTTCATGCTGAAGGCCAGCACTTCTTCCTGGCAGAACTGCCATCTGCTGCTTCTCCAAATGAACAGCTATCTACATTCTTGGCTTGATCAGTTACTATTCTCCAAGCAAGGCCACAGAGGGTTTCACTTCACCTTCACTCATTCATCAAGGAGCATTCTTGTCCTCAGACTGAAGAAACCCCAACTCCAGACCCCAGGGACCTCAGTGGGCGTCTGAGGGACAACTTCTGTTGCCTCTGCACAGCAGCCTGGTGGAAGCCAACTCAATTTATTCCCTTTTCTTGAGGCTCTGAGCAGAGGAGCTGGCACCTCTTCAGGAAGTATGGGATGGGAAGGAAGGACTCATACTACCCAAAGCAATCAGCAAACTAATTGTTGATGCTGGGAGATAGAATGAGTGAGCCAAGAAGATGGCCAGGTTTGGAGGCTGGGCCAATTGTAGGGTGCTGGCCAGGCATTCCTGAAATACTGTGATCACTCTCTCCATGTGATCCTGTGTTGGCTATGACAAATGACTACATTATCTCTTAAGTGTTTTACACTAATTCCCAGTATGACCTCCATAATATTACCTGGCACATTCGGAAAGAAAAAGTTCCTGGGGCTCAAAGCCTTCATTGTTGATGTTGTAGCCTAAAAAACTTCAGAATTTAAAGTGGCATCAGCAAAGAAGGATATGGGCATGGAAACAGACTTTCCAAAAAAAGCTTCATACTTGAGGGGTCACAGGAGCATATGTGCTGCCACCAAAGTTCCGGAGAGGACGACAGCATTTTTATCTTGTCTCATTGTTTATTTTTCAGTGATGAAGGTGCGGAGGTTGGGCCGCCGGTGTGCCCAGAGCTGTGCACTGGAGGTTGTCGGTTGAGTGTTGGCAATGGATCTCATGGGCTGATGCTCCTCCTCTGCCTCCTCCTCCTCCTCTTTGTCCTCCTCTTCCTCCTCCTGCACCTTTGATTGCCATTTTTCAGGCCCAGGGGACGTGACTTCCTCTTTGGCGGCTTTGGGAAGTGTCTCTGTGCTGTCCCGAGCAAAGGTGGGCAGCCACACACCTCACTGCTCTGGCTGCTCCCTGGCAGGCCAATGTCCCTCCGCTGCACATCATTCCCTGGTGGGCACAGAGCCAAGCCCTGCATGGCCTTGACCGGGGAAGTGAGGGCATTGGCACTCTCGGGAGAGGGGTGCTTTTGTTTCTCCTCCTCTGCTGCCTCCGCTGCCTTCTGGGACATGCCTTCCTCTTCTGCTGTCATGGGAAGTGGCCTTGTGCTGCCATCCTGCACAAAGGTGGCCAGTCATCCGCTTTGCTGCTCCATCTCCCCATCCTTCCATGCATTCATCAAGGGCCTCGGACCTGGAGAAGGCTCTAGAACAGCTGCAGGGGCCCTGCTTTTATAGTTCTGAAACTGTGAGTTGACTGGAGACATCTCAAACAAGCCATTGTGATGCCAGTTGTGAGTGGGGCCAACAAGTGTGGCCCAATACATTGTATTTCGGCATGGTGGGCCTGTGGCCCAAAAAATGCCCAGATACTGTAGAAGGAGGAGGGTTGTAGGGGCTAAGGGCCCCTCTCCTGGGGCTCACTCCCACCTGGTGTGCTGCCTGTGTGAGAAGGGCTGTCCTTTGGTCACCAGGACCATCCTCTACTCCTCGTGAGCCCTTGGCTGCAGTGCCCTCCTCACCTCTTACCTGGAGTCCCCTCAATGAGACGGTGGCAACAACATTCCAAGAGGGTAAAAAACCCTGTAGGTTTCCAGGAAGAAGGAAGGGGAGGGTTCAGTCTGAGGGGCACCCTCATGCTGTTCTCTGCTTTTATAGACAAACTTTAACACTGCTTTTTTTTTGTTTGTTTTTAATCTGTAAGGATATTTTTAGTGCTCACACATTATGGTTTACTTCCTGCACTCACATGGGATTTTCACCATGGCTGTGGCAAGGTTAAAGAACAACTCATAGTGCTTCAGTCTTGCTCACACAAGTAACACAACATGGATTATTAGGCTACTGTTCCCACAACACAGAATAGCTGGGAAATGGGCTGTGGGTTGGGGTAGCATATGATTTTTGTGGATTGTAGTGGCAATAGTGTCTCAGGTGTACAGCAGGAATGACACAGTTGAGAGAGTTGTGTTTACTATGATCTGTTCTGCTGATCAGGTAACATTCAGGTAAGAGAAGGCATATTTTCTCCTCCAGCATCCCAGTAATTTTTTATACATATATGGATTTGGTTAATTTTCCTAACTGGTAACATACAGATAGTTTTGAAAAAAGTCAAAAGAGACATTTGTCCAATTCTGGGATGATAAAGGGCAAAATCAAGGACTGTTCCTTTGGAAGTGGAAAGGAAGGAATCACAAATAACTGCTCCAAGATGCCAGGCTTCAAAAATAAAGGACAAAGCACTGTTTGCAACATCATGGTAATTCATGACAAAAGTCCATGAAAGACAGCATTGGCTTCCAGTTCAGGTAGATGATGTGACTGATTGGTACCATGAAAATAAAATTGATACAAGGAAATGGACGCAGAGAAGTCTTTGCTGGGAACAAAATCCACACGCATGACAGTTGTGACCTCTACCTTTACCATCTAGGTAACATCCACTACAGTCCCTATCAATCAAGTCCTTTTGTGTTGCGCTTTCTCAGCGTGCCTGTTTCATCTGAATCACTGGCTTTTTGCTCTTCCAGTGCTGCATTTTTGTTTTCTGATTCCACAGACAGGTCCTCTTGGGTTGTCTCTTCTGCTTCACTGCAGCTGTCAGAGTGGAATCCAGCGTTCTCTGCTATGACAGCAGGATCATCCTCATAACAACAGCAGCACTCCTTAGTGCTTTGGCTGTGATGAAGGTCCCTTTTCTCTTCCCCAATGAGAGTTCCCTCATCCTTTTTCTGCATTAAATCATGACCACCCCTTTCCACAGTGAGATCAGTTATTAGGGTTCCACCACAGAGATATTCTTCATCTTCCATGCCCTCCATTCTTTCCGCCAGCTCTTCTGGAGAGGGCTGGCTCAGGTCAGGGTAATCTACAATGATTGTGTCCTGTTTGCGCTTGAAGCAAGTGGAATTATCGTAGACAGGATAGGTCTCTTCTGGATAACCTTAGGAATAAAGTGATATGCAATTTGAAGTATTTCCAGCATTTAAAAGTAGTACTGACTTGAGTGATGGCTGCTAAATTTGCTAGGACGTGTGTCAACTATTTAATGCCACGTCTACATCAAAGTATTAAATCCATGGCAAGAATGTGCAAAATATAACCTTTTCAGAGATGATGAGAAAACTCCACTTATTTTCAGTGCCAGGATATCAACCCTGATTTTTCAGGAGTGAATATCTGAGCTTTGCTGAAAGCTATGGGAGCTAACAGGTAAAAATTGTGTGTCTTAGGTCTTTAAATGACTTCATGATTTAATTTTAGAAACAACATCATGAACTTCACTTTATGAACAGAGCTCAAGGCCAGTGTTTATGCTTTACGTTTTGGATCATTTTTGAAAACTTTTTAAAAAGCAAGAAATTAAGCTTGCATTTAAAATTATGGTACTGAGCAGCTGAACTAAGATATCTTGAAAACACAGTTATGTAACAGCCAAACACCAAGGAATGGAAAGAGCATTAAAAAAATAATTTTAAAAAGACAGACTTCCTGGACTTAACTTTTACAACATTGGAGCAAACAAAGAATGACTAAAACTGTAAGTTATCTACAACATACTGATTCTGATTTCCAAGGGGTTTATGACAGCAAAGAAGGGGAAAGATATAAAACTACAGCAGCCAAGCCCCAGCAGCATATAGAGCATATGTGAATATTCATATGCCACTTCTGGCAGCAGACAGTGTAGTGTTTACACTAAAGGCAAAGCTGAATGACTCAGAAACTAATTTTTTTCTATTATGCTTGGGAAAAAATATACCTCTTGGAAAGTTTTGAACACTGACCTTCGGAAAGGAAGGATAAAGTTAACCTAAAACTTTGAAAGGACCTGGGACTACAAGTAAACCTTATTCAATTTTTGTCATAAGGGTAATGGTAAAAAAGGCTCTCACTTACCTTCCCAATCCTGCATGTAAGGAGCTTCTTCTGCCTCCTTCTCAGGAGAGATGTCATCTATGAATTTTCCTTCTTTCATAACTCTAGTAATTTCTCTGAGCTGTTGAAGTAACATTTTTTCCTGGTCTGTTGTAACATTTTGAGTCCTGCTAGAAAATATCAGACACTAGAATTCAGTCCACTGCTATCACAAACTATTAAAAGGGTTTGAACACAACTGTTTGGTCTGTCCCAGCAGCACAGTCTGAAGAAACCTGGCTGCAGTATGATCATTACTCAACATGTGCATGTGCACTGCACTTCAGCTCAGTATAGTTCATTCCTTTATCCAGGAAGCCTGTAAATTTGAACAGGTAAGAGAAGGCAGGTAAAGCCAATGTGAGAACAAGATGAAAGTGACACCCAAGCAAGACTTATGGTATAAAAGAAACTACAGACATTTCTTGCCTTTACAAGAGTGTGAGGTAAGAATTACAGTGCAGTGCTTTGTTTGAAGCATTATAAGGAAATGGAATTCTGAACCTATGCTACATTTGTAGCTTGTGAGGGTTGATAAATTTCTCACATGGCATCAGTTTCAAGACTCTTAGGATCTCTCATTATGACCATTAAATTTGCAAGGCCTCATTAAGAAATGTCAATTGGATAGATCATGCTGTTATTATAGTCAACAATGCTGCCTGGTGGGGAGGTAGGGGGAGAAGCAAGAAGGAAGATTAAAAATGAAAAGAAGGTGTTACATTTAACCTTAACTTGTCCTTTATCATTAGAGAGAGAGAATGGGAGAGGACTAAGATTTTTATCAGATTAAAAGTAAACTCTAATTTTGATTGGTTCTACACTGCTGAATCTAGTAATTACTACTGCTCAGATATATAATTACTAATTGTTGTAACAAAAATGCTTGCAAGAGATAAGATCATGTAGTCATTTAATGTTATTTTCTCTGGAAAGAAAAAGACTCCTAAAAATCGACAAAAAAGTAGTATTTGAAGGGTGGTGGTCCGTGCTCTAGTAACTTAGTAGGTCAGAATAGGTTGTCTCTACTTAGGGGTAAAAATGGTTCTGAGCAATGGTGCTTGTTTCACCTTGAGTTTCAAGTTTAAAATTATCATTATCTTAAGCTTTAAGTTGTTCTTGAGCAGGTGTTTGTTCTTCCTGTAAGTGCCAGTTCAAGACTCTCAGAGGTCTGAGGCACTAGTCTGGTGCTCTTTTGGATCTTCTTATGTTTTAGTCAGGATCTGTTGCCCCTGGTTAGAAAGGGTGGGCCTTGGCATGCAGAGAATGATGAACAGTAAGGCAGTATGTGAGGTCAGACAGATGATCTCTGCTGATCTCTGGACTGGAGATCAGACAGACAGATAATCTCCAAGAGCAAACAGCTGCTCCATGAACCTTAGGGATGAGAAGGGAAGAGAGAAGCCGGAAACAGATGAAAGATTTTGGCTTTAGGTGGTTAATACCTAGCAAAACCTTGTTACGGTTACCGGAGTTCTCATAAACCTGCAGTGTTTGTCTTCAGTTTTGGGGCTCTTTTACCAGCTGCTGGGACTAGAGGAGCACCTTGTGCCCCTCTACATATAAGGAATGATGATGACACAATAGTTACTCCACTAAGGGCAGCAGAGTAACCCTGGTTTAAAGCCAAGACTAGCACCAAACTGCTGGTTGGTGTGATGGTGATGGAAGTGCTGATCCTGGGCTAGATTTTGCACACAGCTGCAAACACAGGTGTCTGTAACTGAACCTGGCTCAGAAGCAGGCCTGCTGCCTTCATTAGCACCTACCCAGTTTAAACTGTTTGAGTGAGATCACAAGGCAAAACATCCCTTCCCTGCGCTTCCCCTGAGAGGCACTTTGCCCCACAGTTTGCAAAGCTGATATCCCAGCACTATACAGAGGTTGCACTGAGTCCTGTCAAGTTGTGGTGGCAATCTGCTCCACAAAACAAGTGGAGTTGTGAGGTAGCATCTTCTCAAAACCTGGGTTATGCAGATGTAGAATTTAAGATGTGAATTAAGACGCCCACAAAAAGGAATGGTTTCATCAGCTAGCTGCCTTTGACTGAAGCTGTAACAGAATTGCCAAACTAATTCTCCTTTTGCAGGCAAAACTGTACCTAATTTGAATATATATCATTTGCATGAAGACAGAGAGGCCTATCTGTTTGGCACAATGGGAAGATATGCTAGCTTAGATAATAGGATCAACCGATACAGCTGCATCACTGTGGCATTTCATATAGGAAAATTCCTAATACACAGGATACTCTCATTAGAAAATACTACTGTCTTATTGCAACGCAAGGAATCCGTATTTCAAATTATTCCTCCTCTAAATACCTTGCTTTAAAAGACAAATTTCCCTGTAGAGAGGAAGAAACTGAAGCCCATGTGTTATTTCTACTTCATTTAAGGCCTCTGGGAAGACTTAATGTAGGATGCTGGCACTGTTTAAGTCATCTGCCTGCCTTGCACAAGGGAGATTTACCAGGGTATAATGTACTTAGGAATAGTAAGAGGACAACAAATGCAGAAGGTTTAAAGTGCAAGAAAAGGTCATTATTTTTGCTCTCTCTATTTGTGGCTCCAACACAACTATTAGTTTTCACAGTGGTAATGCTTACATTTTGTAGAGTCCCAAAGTGTTGACTAACAGGTACAGTAAAAGTTTCTTATTCTCACTCTGAGATCAGAACATTTCCTAAGGAGACATCATGACAGCAGAGAAAATCCATAATCTAACATGGCATCTCAGACATGTTAACTGGTATTTTTTTTAGCTTCATGGTTTTAAAATAATCATTATTAAAATGCAGCTACAACCCAAGAAATGGCAGCCCACAGAGCCTCTCACTCTTCCATATCACATTTGCTCAGTTTATGGTGAAAAGGGAAGTTTTTCCAATTGACAGCCTAGTAAACAGGACTTTAAAAACAGGCAGGCCAGCTGCATTATTTCGACCTCTTACCTAATTGCCAGAAATAGAAAGTTTTAGTCATGTTGCTGAGGACCTGACCAGGCAATTCTTTCTGCCTCTTGCTTTCTTTACCTTGCTTCTTGTCCACGCTAAAACATGGCAGTAAAACATTAAAAGTATCTGTACTTGTACTTAGTACTTCTGAAAAGGTGTTTCTGCACTTAAGAGTGTAGCAATTTCTGCTGGTATACTAGCTTGGAAGGAGGTCTTGGTTGGTTTAGAGGGCTGGCTAATACTAACTATCCCATCTGAGAAAACCAGCTAATAGTATTGAGAGTTCTTCTAGCTTCACTTAAATGATTTTGAAAGGAAAAGAAATGGAGCAGGACAAGCCATAGCAAAAAAGCAACATGTAACACGTGCTAAAAAATAAAGCAGAATAAAACCACAGAGCACAGTATATATTATTCCTTTGAAATAGAATTTCTTTCTATGGTACAACGTTCTCTGAGAATAAACTCTCTTTCCCAATTCATCCAGATTTCAAAAACCAATTTTTTTTTGGAAGAAAATACACAAGATTAGAATGTCTTTGATTCTAAGGATCTTCACCAAGACAAAGCCAGGATGATTCCTGCAGCAGCTGAGACCTCAGGACTCTGCCAAGCACTGTGTGTTATGGTGATGCATTGAGTTTTGTGACAATGCAAAATATGACCTTTTGTTTGGTTACTAATTCTTCACTTATCCAGCTGGCTGTTGCTTTACCACATCAAGTACAAAGGCCCATGCTCTCCCCTTGGGTCTTTCAGAATTAGTTTAAACTTGATGCCAGTTATTTCTGCCTCTGACTTCTCTGTTGCAAGGATTTCTGCTTAACTGCATATCAGAAAATGGAGCTCAAGTAATTTTTGCTCTCTTTCCAGATTGAATAAGCCTAGCTCAGTACTCTGTGCTCTAATTACACTTTCTAACCATACATTCTATTTTAATACATTCATCTAGTATTACTGAACTTAATGAGTTACCACAGTGTAGATTAAAAAAACTTCCAAGTCTGGATGTATTTGAAAACAGCTGTTTGCTCCATCTAGAGGTGCTTTTCCCCTCCTCTTCAAAGAGGCTACATAGAAAATTCTTTATTAGATTCAGATTCTGATTTCCCCTGAGACCTTTAGATCCATCTATATAAATAGTTTGGTTGAACAAAGAAGGGAAGTTCTACTAAATAAAGGCCTTGAGCCAATAACACAGAGTGGGACAAATACTGGATCAGACCCTAAACCGGTTTTCTCAGTAGAAAAAATATCCTATCATGAGAGTCAGCACAGTATCTGGGCAGCACATAAGCCTACTTCTGTCAGCTTAAAGGTACACATAGAGCATTGTGTTAGCTGTCCAAAGAGAGACAAGTAACAGTCAAAGTGGTATCCTTGAGTTCCAGGGCAGCTCAAGGGTTCTCCTGCTGGAACCTGGCTGAACATAAGCAAGTTCAGCACCTCCTCTGAGCCGAGTGCAGCCACAACACAGGGCACTGCACAAAATGGGCAAAGCTACAAGATCAAAGAGAACATGGTTTGAAGCATAAATGAACAAAATGTGCAAGTTCAGTATAGATTTTTTCCTACAGAATGGGTAAAAACAGGCCTTGGCTGATCCAGGCAAAGTTACTATGTGTTCCAACCTGAACAGCTATTGTTTTTGCTTGCAAACCTCACCTTAATATTCATGTTGTTTCCATTTTCAAACACTGCAGTTATTCAGCATCCTATTGATCTGTTCTTTATACTCCTTGTGGAAAACATGCACTTGTTTCCAGTGTTTCTTTAAAATATACAACAGTGGTAACAGGTTTGCAGCAAACATTAATAAACACAATAAAATTTTAAATGCTAATTTTACAACTCTTTGTCTTTTATATTTAGAAGCAAATGCATGAATTTGCTGGTTACAGGGTGGAACTAAGTTAGGTAATCAGATTACTATACAATTCTGTCCTTAAAGAAATATTTTATGGTTATTCTAACATGAATTTGCATAGATTATAACAACATTTTGATACAGAAAAATAATCCATAGAACTGGAAAAGAATAATTCAGGATATTACTTTGGTCATATAAGACAGGCTGTTTTATGCACTTTAAATGTAGAGGTTTTATCTTCTGTTTATACATACCTATCATTTTCTTCTACATAACACACTATACAAAAAGGGAAGGTAGGGATAATTCCTTTTCTGTTAAGGGAAAATGATGCTGGAAAAAAATACTTATTTTACATTTAGACGCTGAAAAAAAGAAAAACTGCAGAAACTGTGAGGTGTAAAATCAAATTTCTATAATTTAAAGTAGCAATAAAAACATTATTTTAATATAGATAATGCAAGAAAGTTTAATTTCTAATCGGAGCAACATCTCTCCTTAAAGTTCTGTAATTTGAAACACACCTGTCACACATAGGTCCTACTCTGTTGATTAATTTTTCCATAGCTTCTTCTGTCTCTCTCAGTCTTTCCTGGAGTTGAGTGAGCTCATAGTCAGCTGTAAAACAAAAAAAAATCCCAAGATATGTCAATAGGAGCTTTGTACCTGCCCCATTATCACAGGTAACATAAGCTGTACCAAACCAAACCAAACTGGCTGTGAGGAAACTAAAACATGCAGCTTAGAGAGTTCTACCTACTTTTCCTGTCTAAGAAGGTGAATACTATTGCCAATTGTAACAGGACACATAGAAAGCACCTCCTTTCAAAAGCTCCCAAGCTACCTCCCAGTAAGCAGAGTGGGCCACTGGAAANGAAGTCACAGTTTTTTTGTTGTCTACTCCAGAACTAATAGTTCTCATTTCCCTCTTAGGACCCTGGGAACAGAAACAAAAGATCATTTTTGCATTTTCTAATGAGTAAGGTTTGAGAAATCACTTCTTTCTCAAAGAGAATCAAGCTCTATGGCGTGATGGCTTGACCCAGGCCTGCCCAGGTGTGCCAGGCTTAGTGGGTTGAAAACAAGCACTGTCCCATAGAATCTGCCTGGGGAGCAAAGCACAGCATTGCCATGGTTGCATTTTTTTCAAAAAATGTGGCCATAGTACAGTAGTAGACACACATGCAGGAACATTCACAGTGGCTTTCATGTGGCTGAAAGCTTTAACAGTCAAGATGCAGCAGCATGGATGTCAACAAAAATACTTGAGCTCCTTGTTGGGCTTTTGTAGCTCACACTCTAAATCCTACAGCTGAGAGTCCACTGCTGCCCACTGCAGAACAAGATGAAACCAGCCTGTGTGAGTTAAATATTCAGCTGCTACAGGCACACCCATTTAAGCAGCATAAAGGCACAACGGAACTCCACCATAGTAGGAATGGAGAAATCCATCCACAAGCATTCTGCTTTTAGAAAGATCTCTATTCTGCACAGAATATCATTATTTAATGTATCACTGATGTAATTATTTTACATGTCTGAGACTTGAAAAACAGAGGAAGGGAAATTGGCAAAGAGAAAGGAAGTTACTCCCTCCAAGTCACTGTGTAAGTGGTGACTCAGTTTCAGGTTCCTAGTCCGGTGCCCTGTCCCCTCTCTGCTACAGCTTGCCACGAATGCTTTAGGAATATAAATGAAGAGCTCTAGAGAAAGGCAGACTCATTTTCAGTGCTAGCTCTTTGGGTTATAATGATGGCAAATGTTTAACTTACTGCAAAGTTAGTTTCTCTTACCAAGCATCAGAGAAAAAAAATACAATTACCATTACTAATAAATTGCACCAAATTGCCAGGCACAATGCAGTACAAGTGCACTGGAAACACAATCTATAGCACTGAGTCCATTAGGTATTCCTAATATGCACATTAATGTCAAGATAATTACAGCTATGTTAAGAGAATTACCTTACTGCCAGCACTTTCTATAAAGCATGAAGTCCTTTTCCTTCCTAATACAGTTTAGCCAGCTAAACAAACACAGCATATTTAAATACTGTTATTGTAAGTACTGTTCCAATCTTCAATAGTAAGCTTATTTATCTAGTAAGTGTCTGCAAGTGGCTGAATCTATCTCACCAATGTTTAGGTAAAGTCAAAATAACATTTCAAAATAGTATTTGTTCTCTTTATTGCACGCATGAAAACTTTATGTCTTGCAAAAAAAAGGAAGGGGGAAATTAGGAAAGTGCCTGATAAAGGCTAAGAACTCACAAAGTCAAAAAAATGAAACTGGCTGTTACAATATCTCTCTGTACTATTAGTCGACTATTACGGATTATAGAATAATTATAGAAGGACATCCTATTATCCATTTTTAATCATTAGCTCCACAGCTTTTCAGCAAATCCATACAGTTAATTCAGCAAACCTCATGAAAAGCCATTCCTTCCAGAGGGGCTTGGGATCAGACTACTATCTCGGAGTCTCATTAGCTGAATGAGATTACAAAGTGATGGTGCAGTAATTCACTTTAACTGTTGCTCATTCCAACACAGAAGCTTCCGGCTTGTTCTCTATGGGGGGGGCAAAAAGCAGCTTTATAGAGTGTGCCCACTTGGACCTCATGCTTCTACAGAGCCAACAGCTACACAGATGTAACTCAGTCATACTCACTAATTTTCCTCTTCATGTTTCCAGGTGTAGCAGTAGGGCATTTCCGTTCTGCAGGAGTAGTTCTTCCCTTGGAAGCCAACTGAGAAGCAAAAAAACATGACTCTTCTATGAGTTACCAGAATAGTACTATATAAGCCCCAAAGGCAACAGAAAAAATACAGAAAACTAAAATATGCCAGAAGGTAACCACAGAAAAGCATGCCCAGCAGCAAAAACAGATAACCAGGAAAGATGCCTGGGAGATCTTGCCAGCTGAAAACTCCTAAAAGACACTTGAAACAAATGATGTTTTTAAGCACAGAGAACTAATATCTCCTCAAAAATAGTTTTTCATTTAAGAATATTTATCCGTTCCATTCTTCTGTGTATTGGGTAATTATTGTGAAATGAAGGGCAGGTTCTCCCTCATCCCTCTTGCAATGCCTTCTGCCTTCCCAACTTTGTACCTGCAGCTGTATATGGAACCATAGAATAATAGATAATTCAAGCTGTGCTGCAGACCCTTCCCTAGCTCTGCTGCCCTTCTCTGGATAGAGGCTGCAAGCTATTTTTTTAATCTCCTCTGTGTTTGATTGGTTCACCCAATTCACTTCATTCCTTACTCTGTCCAGCTCAGACTCAACTCTTTGGACACTGGTCAGGTTATGCTCCACTCAAAGATGAAAAAAAAAGAAACATTTTCACAAGTCCTCTTCTCCCTCCCCCCACAGAGCCGACTGTCATCACCTACATGCAAATCTTGTCTGTGTAACAAAAAGCTATGAGAAGGTCAAATCACAAATGAAATGCTTGAGCGGAATTTGGGCTGTGCTTCTTTAAACTAGCATTCAAACAATTCCTCAGCTCGTGCATTTCCAGCATAGCCAATACATCCTTACAAACTCCCGCTCTCCAACAATGTGGTGCTTTAGTTCCAAAAGATATGTGGCTAGTCTGCTCCCTCTCTCCCACTTGAAATGCATAAAACAACACGTGACATACACAGTACGTATAATATGTTGTCATATATAGAGGAAAAAAATACTATGTGTATATTTCAAATTAATGTAATATTATTCTAGATATACACATTTTCCTGGGGGAAAAAAAGATGCTTAAACAAATTTTAAGAGGTGAGAGACCAAGGCAGGATCCGAGCAAGTTGTCCTTGTGCTCTTAGCTACAGTCTTTGCAATAGCAAAAGCCACAGGCTGCTCCAATCTTCTGACCACCAGCCAAAGCTCCAGTATAAGAATTTTTTAATGGAGCACAGCTGAAATGGAACAAACTAATGAGAGTGTAATTTCTTTTTCAAAGTTTTTTTGTTAATTCCCCGACTGTCGGTCTTACCTTAAATAAAATGTACAGGATATATAAGAAGATGCCAAATCCATATATAGGGATAATCTGTCCCACAAGACCTCTCCCAGTTCCACCAGTGCTTCCACTACCACCTCCACCTGCCTTGGCTTTGGCAACTGCTTCAGCAAGGTGAGACCTTGGGAAATGTGGGGCAGCTCGGCTGTCGGGAGTGGCGTGGGAATGCATCCTCGGGGGAAAGCGACCAAGCTTCCCTGGAAAGAAACACACAGTGATCATTTCTATGACTTTTACATGCAGCCTAAAAGTGCAGCAGGTGCAGCTGACCTGTTCCCTCTGCTTGTAAATGCACCACCACTGATGAATAAGCAACTCATAAACTCAACACTCGGTTACTTACAGTGTGACCTTAGGTTTTACTTACAGCAATTTACTCCTATACACAATTCTGTTGATTTTAAAAAGAGAAAAAGTTGGCAGGGCACTTAACAAAACACGGCTTTTAACAGGCATATACTTGTAGTAAGTAGTTATTAGGAAATGAGATCAATAATTTGTAAAGTTCTACTGTTAAAAATACATTTTTCATGTAGATCATAGCACACATTCCATGAGCTCTTCTTTAGTGAAACTGCCACTAATGAGTACACTCACTCTCAGATTAGCTTAACTTTGAGGAAGCTGTTATCATGCACTTAAATTTTAGTGAATTATTCAACGTCTGTGATGGAAAGCACAGCATCTTATTTACAAGAAAGTCCCTCTGCTGCAGCAGTAATGCCCTGTAGCAGTAGGTCACTGTGCAAACAAGTGTGGTGTCGTGCAGAGAGCAGTATTGCTGAGGTGGGGATGAAGCAGCAGGGAAGATAAACCTTTGTAAAACATCTTACACTTATGCAAATATTCTTATAAAAAAAAGATTAAGAAAGCAGAAAATAATTGACAAAAGTGAAACTGTATTTAAAGGGAATAGTTTTCTAAATTATCCACAAGGCCCCATTTGTGATTTAAAGCATTCAATTCAATTAATCAGGCCAAAGGGACATGCAATAGACATTTCATTATCAAAATCATTTTAAAGGGGAATTTCATGGCTGTTACTTCTAAATCTTCCTTGTTGATCTTTAAACTTTTAGAATTATCTCCTTATTTAAAAACAACCCAACTATTTGCCATAGCTTTTTATTGTGAAGAACCCATGCAAATTACAGAGAAAACTGATAGCACAGGCAACTAAAAAGCACCACACACAAAAACCTGATAAATACACAGTATATGCAGTATATGCATATAAATGTAAATCATAACACTTTGTATGCCTTGTGCTACTAAAAATCCCAACACCCTGGCACACACGCCAGTGTGGCATCCCACATTTTCACAAACCACTTGCAAATGGAGACAGCAACACACTCTCCATTAATAAAACCAAGTGACACTTGGAGGTGAGCACAGAAGGTCCCAGCTCTTGGTGCTGACGGCGTGTTCTGCCACAGGACATTCTCCAGGCTGTGACTCCACTTAGCTCTGAAGGGTGCTACAGTGCTGCTCTGCTTTGGAAATGTCTCTCAGCTCCCCTCAGACAGCTGGAGGGTTCCTTCATGCAGACCTGGCTGCAGAACTGCACTCAACACACCCCACCTGGCTCTCCAATCCTTTTACCTCAAGTTTACCCAACACATTTAATAGTTTTGTCACTTTAATGCTTCAAATCAACTTTGCAAACAAGCTACAGGGCAAGCAGAGCATGTTTTGTCTAATCCCACCCCTTCAACAGCTTGAAGTCCAAAAATTAAATTATGCCCCAGCAAACATTTGTGTTGTTTAAAAGACTGGAGGTTTCTGAGCGCAGATGAAGTCCTTAATGGTATTTTCACGTTAGAATCACTGCTTCTAATAATATTAACTTTCAATTGGAAAAGCAGCAAATCTTAAAAACTGTATTTATAAGACAAGAAATGCAACAGCAAGTTAATGATATTCAGACCATTCAAGCACCTTTTTTTCCAAGAAAGCTGTTATGTGCTTGACCTAATGGGGCTTAAGAATGGCTACTGAGCCCAACCTGACTATTTATAGTTAGGACTTAATTTGCTGTAGGATTCAGCAACTCTTAGTCCAGGTAATATGTCTTTCTGCAACATCTGACCAGCTGTAAATGCTGGGATATATACGTACATATAATAGTAAAAATAGAAAGTCTGGCATACAGTACATACAGGTTGTTGCTACATGAAGTTTTGCACTTCATCAGATTTATGACAAATGACTTCTTTTGTAAAATGTGCGTGTCTGCCAGACCCCAGAGGTGTAGGAGGAGGGCTAGAGATGGGAAATGTCAATCTGGGAAGCACACATGACTTTGCCAAGCTGACAGAAAAGGATGCTGTCCTCGTCACTCCTCCAATCTCAACAAAGCAGTTCCTCGGTTCCACAGGGGCAGACAAAGTTCTACTCAAGCCCCGCAGTCAGTGTTCTGACTTTTTGTATTTGTTTCCATCCCAAAACCACATTTACACTACTTTGGTTTGGAAATGCTAAGATTAAGGGGTTTTTTTCCAAGTAAGGCATTTACTGTTTCTTACTTCTGCATGCAAACCCAACCAAACAAAAAAACACAACCTCAAGAGCCATCCAGCCTTAATTGAAAAAATATGTGAAGGTGGGATAAAGAACTACCCTCCTGCCTCAGAAAAGTAAATCCCAGTCCTCCAGCCTATCTTCAAACTGTCCTCTGACTCCCACTATTAGGGCTCCTTAGGTGCCATTTACATGTTCCCAATAAAATGATCATAGTGACTGAAAAAGAAAACCCCTGCTTTTTCAGACAGTCACAGGGATCAGAAATGACACACACTGCTGTGAGATTCAGAACTCAAAAGTTTTGTGTATTTTCCTCCCCTACTCTGTTGGACTTGATATTTAAAGATGTGTGCTCTAAGCAAAGTATTTGCTAAGCAGGTTATGCAGAACCTCCCTCTCTGGTCGAAGCCTTCACCTTAGGATACTTGAATCAACCTTTATTTCAAAAACAATTTATTTTCCCCTTCTCTCTATCCAGTGAGATGAACTGCCCAAGGGGTTCTAAAGCCACAAGCAGCACTTACAGAACGACACAGGGACTCCATAACAACATAACTTCATGTTGCCTAGAGTGAAAATGTCCTTCCAGGTTTTCTTGCATGGCTTCCATGTTTGGTAAAATAGCTCAGAATAATCTGCATAGAAACTGCTTTCTTAACATTTAATCTAAATTCTCTTTCAAGCTGTAATTTCCACTGCTGTTCTTTAACACCCTCTAAGTTCCTGAACATGTCTGCCCACAAAAAGCCCAAGTAATTAATCCTTTTTACTTCACTGCCAGTTCACTTGGCTCATTGTTGAGGGAACTCTATTTCAGTACTATACACAAGAACTGTGTTTTACATTTTTTACATGTGTAGTCATTTATATTTTTCTCTTGTGTTTTTATAAACACTTCTCATTCTGGCAGTCTAACATCAAGATAAACAGCTCTTGTTCTTTTACTGGCATTTACAAAACAGCTGTAACTCTGTTCCCAACAACACAACTTCAGAAACCTACCCAACAAGATTAGAAAGAATGACAACTTTGAAAATCCTTACTTTAAACCACTGCAAAAGTGTTTTTAATGGACACAGTCAAACACATGGATACTTTTTTTATTAAATAATGCAGGTGCAGGTTAAAAACACAAAAACTACCCCAAACTGGAAAAATCTTCATTTTCCTGCAGGTTACCCAAGCTGAGCAGAGGCATTGCCTGAACTGTCAGGCATTTTTCTTGCAAAGCTGATGCCACTTGATTATTCATAAGACGGCTACTGTTGTGGAGCTGTTTTTCTGGAACTACAGACAGTAGCTTTATAAAATGCATGGCACATATTTATGAACATGACTTAAAATGTACTTTCTAAACTGCTAATAGCCCTTTTTCTCCTTTTTTTTTATAAAAGACAAAAGAAAAAATTCCAGTGCCTGTCCATGAAGGAAATTAGAAATGGGATACATGCACAGTAAGGTCTTTAAATAACATTTTCCATATACATGAAACTATTACTGTGAAAAAGAACAACATTCCCAACTGGAGTATAATATTAACTTCTATAATTCTACGCTCACCATTTTCCTTAAAAGAGACCTCTGAAAATTACTTTACTAGAGAAAGTGCCATTCCCAGGCTTAAAGCCTCCTGGTAACCTGAGCTCTAACAAATGGTAGTAAACTTTAAGCATGTTTTATTCAGAGACATTTTGCCCCCAAGACTACAATAAGCGCTTTATTAACTTCAAGAATGACATGATTGCTTCAGCCCCTGAACCTCCCATCAGGTAACTGCAGCTATCAGAGGGCCACTAGTGACAGAGGTATGAATGCAACTGTTCAATCAAGATTTATTCTTCCAATAAAAAAATAACTTCAGGTGAAATAAAGTTTGGTGGACAAGCGGGGGTGTAGTGAAATTGCTGCTATCAAATTGAAAATACGGACTATAAACTCCCATCAGCTGAGGGGAGGGGTTACATCCTCAGCCAAAGAGAGGTGCTGGGCTTCAGCAGAGGAGCTTGCCCAGCGCCCTCGTGCTGCACTGTGGTCTCTGCAGGATGATGGAAAGAGTATTTATAAAACACACTGAGGACGGAAAGAGCATCCGTGGCACCTATTTTAAGCATTTAACTGTGGCAGTAGTAAGTCAGCTCGTAACAGCACTCGCTGCTCAGAGCCAGCTGTGGGAGGGAGCACAGGTACGAGCACCACTCGTGGGACAGATGTCACTGGAAAGAATCTGGGGGCAAGTTGGTTGTTGGGCTCTTTGGAGCTCATTTGTTCTGTCACATCAACTTGCAGCTGAAGAAGCACCACCCCTTTAAGCGACAACTGCCCAGCACTGCACTGCTGGGGGGAAATGGGTGTGCCAAACTCCATCCCCCGTTAGCCCTGCGGGGTCAGTCGGGCTCTGCACAGGCACAGAAGCTAAGGCAGAGATGGTACCGAGTCTGCTCCTATCCCTGCTGCAGGACAGTGACCCCACTGTGCTCACCGAGCCCCTGTGCTGCCTGTTGGGGCTCTGCAGGGCCCAGCACGCTGCCCTCACAGGAACTGCTCTTGATGTGCTGCCAAAACCTCAGCTACCATCCCAGCTTTTCACTGTGAGAAGAGTCTGCAATGAAACCATAATCCTGTAGCTCTACAGTGCTGATAAACCCATTCTGAAGTTCTTACAAGCCAAGAACACAAACGGTGACCATGGAAGGGCAGTTGTATATGGATATCTTGAGTTTTGGTCCAATGTAACACTGAGCAGTAACTTCAGCCTGAACGTCCTTAGAAAACCGTGGTAAATGAAACCAATGTCACTGAAGTGTGCACACATGGAATACCCAAGCTGTTGGAAGGATGCACAAGACACAGTCACCAAACAGGATTCCCTGTTGGACAGCACCCAGCACAACCTGTAAAGTTCTCTGTACTTCCATCAGCCTCACTTCTGAATTGTGAGCAAAACTCCTTCTCTGCCAAGTCTTGGGGCTGTGATACCAACAGCTGCTTTCGTAAAGTGCCTTGGGGGAACACCACCTACAGGAGAAGGCAATGGGCATAAAAGGAACGGCAGATGTTCGTATGGACCCACCGCTCCAGAACCTGGGTGGGGACATGCAGGGTGGGAGGGCAGGCGTGGAGGACACGGCGGGGAGGAGCCCAAAGGGAGCCATCGTGGGGCAACAGGGCTCTGAGAACCTGGGGCATGGAAACAAAGTTTAAAAGGCTGGGGTAGGAAACTGAACAATGAAGGCGATTCCAACGAAATTTTATTTCACAGGCACAACACCACAAGCACTCCGTACAGAAAGTAACATAACGACGAAGCTTTCAAATAAAAAGAGATGCATGGCAATGGTGAAAAAAAAAAAAAAAGAACGAGGTATGAGTATGTAATTTTTCAGCACCTTTAATACCCCTCACCCCCTCCCCCCCAAAAGAAATTAAATTTGGAAGACTTCAAACTACATATTTTTTAATAAAACACCAAATCGCATCGGTAATAACGAATTAATAATCCTCCCACACGTCCCCTAAGGGAGGAGAACGGCGGGAACTCCGCTACGTTTCCCCCCGGGGCTGCGGCGCTGCCTCCGCGCCGCCCCGGCCCCTCACGGAGCGCCCCGGGCTCCCCCCGAGCGGCGGCACCGGCCCGGCCCGGCCCGGCCCCGGGCC